>OX104122.1:42784742-43384742 GCA_944474755.1 Limnoperna fortunei | reverse complement strand
GTTTCCCTTAGGTCCGTGAAATATGATAAGTGCATATGTATATGAATGTATAGTTTTATAATTCAACAAATATTTACTAAAAACTAATTATTTAGAATAAACAAAACTAATTACCATTTTTAGTTTGCTAGATGTAAATGTTGGCGACAATGTATTGCGTAGGAATTTCCAGTGGGCGTCCTTGGCAGTAGCAACTCCAGCAAATGTATCTTTTGGTGGATTCACCGGAAGCTGAAGTCATTAAGGAAACAAAAAGATTGAATGGTAATTTATAGTAAGATTTTTGTTCATCCCCACTATTAAAAATTATCTGTAAATAACTTGAATAGGGTATATAGTATTGCAGTATAGACTCACTTTTCTGGAACAGAATATTTTTTAATTAATTAATTTATTTATTTATTTATTTATTTTTATTGTTGTGCGTGTTTGTTGCCTATTTTGTTCGTGAGTTAGCAGAGCAATGCACTCGGTATATTTTGATTAACTTCTTTATTTCCAAATAAAGTATGTGTATTTTGTTATTTCGATATACCACGAATCTCATGTGTTGCTACAACCTACCGGTCTGTTGGTAAATTTGGAGAATCCTTTAATGAATATTTCCTTGATTGTGCCAGGATCTGCCACTAGTAGGACTGGGTGATGGCATTGGTAAATCCTACAAATTATACCAACAGTTTTATGATGGTTAACTCTATAACTGATGTGTCTATGATGTAATGCAGTAGTTCTCATTACATCAAAGAAATCGCTTACTAGGACGAAAAATGTGAGAAATTATGTAGTTTGGAAATAGATACATACACGAGTCTTAGAAACTGAGTTGCTATTCCTGTTTCGAGGCGGAAGTCAAAATAAACTGTATCAGTGCTTACCTTCTGACAATATACGAACTGAATCAATCTTTTATTCAGCTATCTTTATTGGGCAACAAATGTTATGATTAAAGGATAAGAACAATGTAAATTGCCTGATATTATTTCAATGTGACGTTCTCCAAGATAAGATTTAAATAGGAGAGTTCGTTACAAATTTGTGCGTAATGGAAATAATGATGTTTTTCTATACACAATGTAGATCAGTCATAAACACAATCTCAATATCAGATATTACGTAATAGTGTACTAATACAGAGGAAGAGAGCTTTCAGAAAGGGTAAATTACTCAAAATAACAAACACATGAAAAACATTGCCTAACCCAAACACGACAATCAGCGAAAAATACTGACTATAAAGCCTATAATGCAACGACATGCTACTTTACTAAACTTCTAAGTGACATAATTTATATATGACTAAACTTGACTTAAAATGTTTTGAATGATGAAGTACTTAGCCATAACCCAAAGACTAAAATCAATATGCATCTTTCCTTCGTGTATCAATTTTGAGAAGTTATTTTTAATTTAGCAGTATAAATAACCGCGTATAACACTGTAATGCAAATGTACTAGATGATTCAGACTAGGGCTTTTTTTATTTTGTTGTATATTTTACTATACAATTAGATGGTGTCTTTTCACTAGATATTTACCCAACAATGTCACCGTATGTTTCTATAAGTTCTCGGTCTGTATGACATGTTCCCTAAAACAGGAAAAAATTCACAGAAATTGATGAAGTTAGTTCATAATAATGCACGGAGGCTGTGGTTTATCATTATTTTACAATATATGGCCATTTATATGCATCCCGAGCAATAGCGATAAACATATATCAAAAATATATATGCAATTAATTGTCAACTTTTTAAACAGCTCTATAAGAGAGAATTCTCCAAATCATTTATAATCATGTATAAGTTATTAAATCAATAAGATTTAAATATCTATGTAAATCAACTCTACAAAATCAATTTTGGAAGTCTGTAATATGATTTAGAAAGCTTTCTACTTAGAGAAACCTACTAATTCTATTTATTTGGAACGGAGACTGTATACAATGTTTATATAACTATGCAAATGCATTCTTGATCAATTTTGCTATTTGTAGATCTCTATAGACGTGTTCGTTAATTTGTATTATGTAATTTGCAATAACGTTTTTCATTTTTTTGTGGTATCTGTTGCTCTCTGTTTTACTTGCTCCTTTTTGTAACGGTTAATTATTTATGTCGGTTTTGCTTTGCTGCCAGCTGTCAGCCTTATAAACATAGTTCATAATACAAGATGAATATTGACTATTCCTATTGTTTAGGACTACACAATTCTTAAAATAAACACATTTATAAACTGTTATATTAATAAATGTTATTACCTTCTTAAAATATGATTTCATAATGCCCATGTATGGAATCGGATCTGGACCAGGAACTCCTACTGATTTCCACAAACTGTGTTTCCATTTTGAATAGCTGTATTAGGTGAAAAAAGACACTTTGGAAGATAAGTCTCTGTAGTCAGGGAAATTTTAATGCAAGAAATTATTCAGATTTTTAATGACTTTTGCGCCTTAAGCTTGGACAATATCAATGAAAAGAACGACGAGGGGTGTTGCTCATAGAAGTATGTGAATAAATTGTACAACCTTTAAATTCATACTCTGATGTAATGTCAGAAAATCTGAAATTACTAACTGACGCTAATGTCATTTATGACCTAAATAAAACCCTCTTATTATTTTCAGTACTACCATACCATCGGCCGTAAATAACACCCTCTTATTATCGTCAGTACTACCATACCATAGGCCGTAAATAACACCCTCTTATTATCGTCAGTACAACCATACCATCGGCCGTAAATAACACCCTCTTATTATTGTCAGTACTACCATACCATCGATCGTAAATAACACCCTCTTATTATTGTCAGTACTACCATACCATCGATCGTAAATAATACCCTCTTATTATTGTCAGTAATACCATACCATCGGCCGTAAATAATACCCTCTTATTCAGTACTACCATACCATCGGCCGTAAATAACACCCTCTTATTATCGTCAGTGCTACCATACCATCGGCCGTAAATAATACCCTCTTATTATCGTCAGTACTACCATACCATCGATCGTAAATAACACCCTCTTATTATTGTCAGTACTACCATACCATCGGCCGTAAATAACACCCTCTTATTATCGTCAGTACTACCATACCATAGGCCGTAAATAACACCCTCTTATTATCGTCAGTACAACCATACCATCGGCCGTAAATAATACCCTCTTATAATCGTCAGTAATACCATACCATCGGCCGTAAATAACACCCTCTTATTATCGTCAGTAATACCATACCATCGGCCGTAAATAATACCCTCTTATAATCGTCAGTAATACCATACCATCGGCCGTAAATAACACCCTCTTATTATCGTCAGTACTACCATACCATCGGCCGTAAATAACACCCCCTATTATCGTCAGTGCTACCATACCATCGGCCGTAAATAACACCCTCTTATTATCGTCAATACTACCATACCATCGGCCGTAAATAATACCCTCTTATTATCGTCAGTACAACCATACCATCGGCCGTCAATAATTAAATAATACCCTCTTATTATCGTCAGTACTACCATACCATCGGCCGTAAATAACACCCTCTTATTATCGTCAGTACTACCATACCATCGGCCGTAAATAATACCCTCTTATTATTGTCAGTACTACCATACCATCGGCCGTAAATAATACCCTCTTATTATCGTCAGTACTACCATACCATCGGCCGTAAATAACACCCTCTTATTATCGTCAGTACTACCATACCATCGGCCGTAAATAATACCCTCTTATTATCGTCAGTACTTCCATACCATCGGCCGTAAATAACACCATCTTATTATCGTCAGTACTACCATACCATCGGCCGTAAATAACACCCTCTTATTATTGTCAGTACTACCATACCATCGGCCGTAAATAGTACCCTCTTATTATTGTCAGTACTACCATACCATCGGCCGTAAATAATACCCTCTTATTATTGTCAGTACAACCATACCATCGGCCGTAAATAATACCCTCTTATTATTGTCAGTACTACCATACCATCGATCGTAAATAACACCCTCTTATTATTGTCAGTACAACCATACCATCGGCCGTAAATAATACCCTCTTATTATTGTCAGTACTACCATACAATTGGCCGTAAATAATACCCTCTTATTATTGTCAGTACAACCATACCATCGGCCGTAAATAACACCCTCTTATTATTGTCAGTACAACCATACCATCGGCCGTAAATAATACCCTCTTATTATTGTCAGTACTACCATACCATCGGCCGTAAATAACACCCTCTTATTATTGTCAGTACTACCATACCATCGGCCGTAAATAATACCCTCTTATTATCGTAAGTACTACCATACCATCGGCTGTAAATAACACCCTCTTATTATTGTCAGTACTACCATACAATTGGCCGTAAATAACACCCTCTTATTATCGTCAGTACAACCATACCATCGGCCGTAAATAATACCCTCTTATAATCGTCAGTAATACCATACCATCGGCCGTAAATAACACCCTCTTATTATCGACAGTACTACCATACCATCGGCCGTAAATAACACCCTCTTATTATCGTCAGTGCAACCATACCATCGGCCGTAAATAATACCCTCTTATAATCGTCAGTAATACCATACCATCGGCCGTAAATAACACCCTCTTATTATCGTCAGTACTACCATACCATCGGCCGTAAATAACACCCCTATTATCGTCAGTGCTACCATACCATCGGCCGTAAATAACACCCTCTTATTATCGTCAATACTACCATACCATCGGCCGTAAATAATACCCTCTTATTATCGTCAGTACAACCATACCATCGGCCGTAAATAATACCCTCTTATTATTGTCAGTACTACCATACCATCGATCGTAAATAACACCCTCTTATTATTGTCAGTACTACCATACCATCGATCGTAAATAATACCCTCTTATTATTGTCAGTAATACCATACCATCGGCCGTAAATAATACCCTCTAATTCAGTACTACCATACCATCGGCCGTAAATAACACCCTCTTATTATCGTCAGTGCTACCATACCATCGGCCGTAAATAATACCCTCTTATTATCGTCAGTACTACCATACCATCGATCGTAAATAACACCCTCTTATTATTGTCAGTACTACCATACCATCGGCCGTAAATAACACCCTCTTATTATCGTCAGTACTACCATACCATAGGCCGTAAATAACACCCTCTTATAATCGTCAGTACAACCATACCATCGGCCGTAAATAATACCCTCTTATAATCGTCAGTAATACCATACCATCGGCCGTAAATAACACCCTCTTATTATCGTCAGTACTACCATACCATCGGCCGTAAATAACATCCTCCTATTATCGTCAGTGCAACCATACCATCGGCCGTAAATAATACCCTCTTATAATCGTCAGTAATACCATACCATCGGCCGTAAATAACACCCTCTTATTATCGTCAGTACTACCATACCATCGGCCGTAAATAACACCCCCTATTATCGTCAGTGCTACCATACCATCGGCCGTAAATAACACCCTCTTATTATCGTCAATACTACCATACCATCGGCCGTAAATAATACCCTCTTATTATCGTCAGTACTACCATACCATCGGCCGTAAATAATACCCTCTTATTATCGTCAGTACTACCATACCATCGGCCGTAAATAACACCCTCTTATTATCGTCAGTACTACCATACCATCGGCCGTAAATAATACCCTCTTATTATTGTCAGTACTACCATACCATCGGCCGTAAATAATACCCTCTTATTATCGTCAGTACTACCATACCATCGGCCGTAAATAACACCCTCTTATTATCGTCAGTACTACCATACCATCGGCCGTAAATAATACCCTCTTATTATCGTCAGTACTACAATACCATCGGCCGTAAATAACACCCTCTTATTATCGTCAGTACTACCATACCATCGGCCGTAAATAACACCCTCTTATTATCGTCAGTACTACCATACCATCGGCCGTAAATAATACCCTCTTATTATTGTCAGTACTACCATACCATCGGCCGTAAATAATACCCTCTTATTATCGTCAGTACTACCATACCATCGGCCGTAAATAACACCCTCTTATTATCGTCAGTACTACCATACCATCGGCCGTAAATAATACCCTCTTATTATCGTCAGTACTACAATACCATCGGCCGTAAATAACACCCTCTTATTATCGTCAGTACTACCATACTATCGGCCGTAAATAACACCCTCTTATTATTGTCAGTACTACCATACCATCGGCCGTAAATAGTACCCTCTTATTATTGTCAGTACTACCATACCATCGATCGTAAATAACACCCTCTTATTATTGTCAGTACTACCATACCATCGATCGTAAATAATACCCTCTTATTATTGTCAGTGCTACCATACCATCGGCCGTAAATAATACCCTCTTATTATCGTCAGTACTACCATACCATCGATCGTAAATAACACCCTCTTATTATTGTCAGTACTACCATACCATCGGCCGTAAATAACACCCTCTTATTATCGTCAGTACTACCATACCATAGGCCGTAAATAACACCCTCTTATAATCGTCAGTACAACCATACCATCGGCCGTAAATAATACCCTCTTATAATCGTCAGTAATACCATACCATCGGCCGTAAATAACACCCTCTTATTATCGTCAGTACTACCATACCATCGGCCGTAAATAACACCCTCTTATTATCGTCAGTGCTACCATACCATCGGCCGTAAATAATACCCTCTTATAATCGTCAGTAATACCATACCATCGGCCGTAAATAACACCCTCTTATTATCGTCAGTACTACCATACCATCGGCCGTAAATAACACCCCCTATTATCGTCAGTGCTACCATACCATCGGCCGTAAATAACACGCTCTTATTATCGTCAATACTACCATACCATCGGCCGTAAATAATACCCTCTTATTATCGTCAGTACAACCATACCATCGGCCGTAAATAATACCCTCTTATTATCGTCAGTACTACCATACCATCGGCCGTAAATAACACCCTCTTATTATCGTCAGTACTACCATACCATCGGCCGTAAATAATACCCTCTTATTATCGTCAGTACTACCATACCATCGGCCGTAAATAATACCCTCTTATTATCGTCAGTACTACCATACCATCGGCCGTAAATAACACCCTCTTATTATCGTCAGTACTACCATACCATCGGCCGTAAATAATACCCTCTTATTATCGTCAGTACTACAATACCATCGGCCGTAAATAACACCCTCTTATTATCGTCAGTACTACCATACCATCGGCCGTAAATAACACCCTCTTATTATTGTCAGTACTACCATACCATCGGCCGTAAATAGTACCCTCTTATTATTGTCAGTACTACCATACCATCGGCCGTAAATAATACCCTCTTATTATTGTCAGTACAACCATACCATCGGCCGTAAATAATACCCTCTTATTATTGTCAGTACAACCATACCATCGGCCGTAAATAACACCCTCTTATTATTGTCAGTACAACCATACCATCGGCCGTAAATAATACCCTCTTATTATTGTCAGTACTACCATACAATTGGTCGTAAATAATACCCTCTTATTATTGTCAGTACAACCATACCATCGGCCGTAAATAACACCCTCTTATTATTGTCAGTACAACCATACCATCGGCCGTAAATAATACCCTCTTATTATTGTCAGTACTACCATACCATCGGCCGTAAATAACACCCTCTTATTATTGTCAGTACTACCATACCATCGGCCGTAAATAATACCCTCTTATTATCGTCAGTACTACCATACCATCGGCCGTAAATAACACCCTCTTATTATTGTCAGTACTACCATAGAATTGGCCGTAAATAACACCCTCTTATTATCGTCAGTACTACCATACCATCGATCGTAAATAATACCCTCTTATTATTGTCAGTAATACCATACCATCGGCCGTAAATAATACCCTCTTATTCAGTACTACCATACCATCGGCCGTAAATAACACCCTCTTATTATCGTCAGTGCTACCATACCATCGGCCGTAAATAATACCCTCTTATTATCGTCAGTACTACCATACCATCGATCGTAAATAACACCCTCTTATTATTGTCAGTACTACCATACCATCGGCCGTAAATAACACCCTCTTATTATCGTCAGTACTACCATACCATAGGCCGTAAATAACACCCTCTTATTATCGTCAGTACAACCATACCATCGGCCGTAAATAATACCCTCTTATAATCGTCAGTAATACCATACCATCGGCCGTAAATAACACCCTCTTATTATCGTCAGTACTACCATACCATCGGCCGTAAATAACACCCGAGTTATTATCGTCAGTGCAACCATACCATCGGCCGTAAATAATACCCTCTTATAATCGTCAGTAATACCATACCATCGGCCGTAAATAACACCCTCTTATTATCGTCAGTACTACCATACCATCGGCCGTATAACACCCCCTATTATCGTCAGTGCTACCATACCATCGGCCGTAAATAACACCCTCTTATTATCGTCAATACTACCATACCATCGGCCGTAAATAATACCCTCTTATTATCGTCAGTACAACCATACCATCGGCCGTAAATAATACCCTCTTATTATCGTCAGTACTACCATACCATCGGCCGTAAATAACACCCTCTTATTATCGTCAGTACTACCATACCATCGGCCGTAAATAATACCCTCTTATTATTGTCAGTACTACCATACCATCGGCCGTAAATAATACCCTCTTATTATCGTCAGTACTACCATACCATCGGCCGTAAATAACACCCTCTTATTATCGTCAGTACTACCATACCATCGGCCGTAAATAATACCCTCTTATTATCGTCAGTACTACCATACCATCGGCCGTAAATAACACCCTCTTATTATCGTCAGTACTACCATACCATCGGCCGTAAATAACACCCTCTTATTATTGTCAGTACTACCATACCATCGGCCGTAAATATTATCCCCGGCTTGCAACAAATGCGGACTTTTGATTGGTTGGTTACACGTCGGTACAAATCCCATGCCCCCGTCTTCGTTGCTAACGTCGCAGGGTGTATTGTTTGTACGTTGCTTATGTATGTTCTAGAGTACCAGTGTATGTTATTCCACAAATGAACATTTCTGTCTTTTTATATTTGTACTTGTACTTCCTTTCAAACACTGTAGATGCCTTATATTGACACTGACACACATAAATATGAATTAAATCGGAACTTGACGTCACTGTCTGTTGACGTTATGATAGCGTGACTTGAGGCGCCAAAATACCGATAGTAGGAAAAACAATGTAAAACAAAATAAAAACTCTTTAAACTCGCTAAGTCTGAGGTTGTTACCAAAGGTAACATCCTCGACTTGGTAAAATAGGCATTTTCTTCATAAAAAACGTATAATTGTTTGTGAGAAACTGTGATGACGTTGTCCATTTAGCATTTTCTGACGACAAAAGAACCTATTTTCAGCCTTTTACACTTGTTAGCCGGGGATAAATCCGTTACCTACGTTATAACCCGTGTGTATGGAAATTGTACCACCTGAAAGTACTTCTGGACAGCCTTCGGCTTCGCCTCAGGCTGAACAGAAGTACTTTCAGGTGGTACAATTTCCATACACCCGGGTAATAACGTAGGTAACTGATAGTACCCTCTTATTATTGTCAGTACTACCATACCATCGGCCGTAAATAATACCCTCTTATTATTGTCAGTACAACCATACCATCGGCCGTAAATAATACCCTCTTATTATTGTCAGTACAACCATACCATCGGCCGTAAATAACACCCTTTTATTATTGTCAGTACAACCATACCATCGGCCGTAAATAATACCCTCTTATTATTGTCAGTACTACCATACCATCGGCCGTAAATAACACCCTCTTATTATCGTCAGTGCTACCATACCATTGGCCGTAAATAACACCCTCTTATTATTGTCAGTACTACCATACCATCGGCCGTAAATAACACCCTCTTATAATCGTCAGTACTACTATACCATCGGCCGTAAATAACACCCTCTTATTATCGTCAGTGCTACCATACCATCGGCCGTAAATAACACCCTCTTATTATTGTCAGTACTACCATACCATCGGCCGTAAATAACACCCTCTTATAATCGTCAGTACTACCATACCATCGGCCGTAAATAACACCCTCTTATTATTGTCAGTACTACCATACAATTGGCCGTAAATAACACCCTCTTATTATCGTCAGTACTACCATACCATCGGCCGTAAATAATACCCTCTTATTATCGTCAATACTACCATACCATCGGCCGTAAATAACACCCTCTTATTATTGTCGGTACTACTATACCATCGGCCGTAAATAACACCCTCTTATTATTGTCAGTACTACCATACCATCGGTCGTAAATAACACCCTCTTATTATCGTCAGTACTACCATACCATCGGCCGTAAATAACACCCTCTTATTATTGTCAGTACTACCAAACCATCGATCGTAAATAACACCCTCTTATTCTCATTATCGTCAGTACTACCATACCATCGGCCGTAAATAATACCCTCTTATTATCGTTAGTACTACCATACCATAGGCCGTAAATAATACCCTCTTATTATTGTCAGTACTACCATACCATCGGCCGTAAATAACACCCTCTTATTATCGTCAGTGCTACCATACCATTGGCCGTAAATAACACCCTCTTATTATTGTCAGTACTACCATACCATCGGCCGTAAATAACACCCTCTTATAATCGTCAGTACTACTATACCATCGGCCGTAAATAACACCCTCTTATTATCGTCAGTGCTACCATACCATCGGCCGTAAATAACACCCTCTTATTATTGTCAGTACTACCATACCATCGGCCGTAAATAACACCCTCTTATAATCGTCAGTACTACCATACCATCGGCCGTAAATAACACCCTCTTATTATTGTCGGTACTACTATACCATCGGCCGTAAATAACACCCTCTATTATTGTCAGTACTACTATACCATCGGCCGTAAATAACACCCTCTATTATCGTCAGTGCTACCATACCATCGGCCGTAAATAACACCCTCTTAGTATCGTCAGTAATACCATACCATCGGCCGTAAATAACACCCTCTTATTATCGTCAGTACTACCATACCATCGGACGTAAATAACACCCTCTATTATCGTCAGTGCTACCATACCATCGGCCGTAAATAATACCCTCTTATTATTGTCAGTACTACCATACCATCGGCCGTAAATAACACCCTCTATTATCGTCAGTACTGCCATACCATCGGTCGTAAATAACACCCTCTTATTATTGTCAGTACTACCATACCATCGGCCGTAAATAACACCCTCTATTATCGTCAGTACTACCATACCATCGGCCGTAAATAATACCTTCTTATCATGCTTATTATCGTCAGTACTACCATACCATCGGCCGTAAATAATACCCTCTTATTATTGTCAGTACTACCATACCATCGGCCGTAAGTAACACCCTCTATTATCGTCAGTGCTACCATACAATCGGCCGTAAATAACACCCTCTTATTATTGTCAGTACTACTATACCATCGGCCGTAAATAACACCCTCTATTTTCGTCAGTGCTACCATACAATTGGCCGTAAATAACACCCTCTTATTATTGTCAGTAATACCATACCATCGGCCGTAAATAATACCCTCTTATTATTGTCAGTACTACCATACCATCGGCCGTAAATAACACCCTCTATTATCGTCAGTGCTACCATACAATTGGCCGTAAATAACACCCTCTTATTATTGTCAGTAATACCATACCATCGGCCGTAAATAATACCCTTTTATTATTGTCAGTAATACCATACCATCGGCCGTAAATAATACCCTCTTATTATCGTCAGTACTACCATACCATCGGCCGTAAATAACACCCTCTTATTATTGTCAGTACTACCATACCATCGGCCGTAAATAATACCCTCTTATTATTGTCGGTACTACCATACCATCGGCCGTAAAAAACACCCTCTTATTATCGTCAGTACTACCATACAATTGGCCGTAAATAACACCCTCTTATTATTGTCAGTAATACCATACCATCGGCCGTAAATAATACCCTCTTATTATTGTCAGTAATACCATACCATCGGCCGTAAATAATACCCTCTTATTATCGTCAGTACTACCATACCATCGGCCGTAAATAACACCCTCTTATTATTGTCAGTACTACCATACCATCGGCCGTAAATAACACCCTCTTATTATCGTCTGTACTACCATACCATAAAGCCCTTATTATTGTCAGTACTACCATACCATCGGTCGTAAATAATACCCTCTTATCATGCTTATTATCGTCGGTACTGCCATACCATCGGCCGTAAATAATACCCTCTTATTATTGTCAGTACTACCATACCATCGGCCGTAATAGTACCCTCTAATCATGCTTATTATCGTCGGTACTACCATACCATCGGCCGAAAATAATACCCTCTTATCATGCTTATTATCGTCGGTACTGCCATACCATCGGCCGTAAATAATACCCTCTTATTATTGTCAGTACTACCATACCATCGGCCGTAATAGTACCGTCTAATCATGCATCTTATCGTCGGTACTACCATACCATCGGCCGAAAATAATACCCTCTTATCATGCTTATTATCGTCGGTACTGCCATACCATCGGCCGTAAATAATACCCTCTTATTATTGTCAGTACTACCATACCATCGGCCGTAAATAATACCCTCTTATTATTGTCAGTACTACCATACCATCGGCCGTAAATAGTACTCTCTAATCATGCTTATTATCGTCGGTACTACCATACCATCGGCCGAAAATAATACCCTCTAATCATGCTTATTATCGTCAGTACTACCATACCATCGGCCGTAAAAAAAATACCCTCTTATTCAGTACTACCATACCATCGGCCGTAAATAATACCCTCTTATCATGCTTATTATCGTCGGTACTGCCATACCATCGGCCATAAATAATACCCTCTTATTATTGTCAGTACTACCATACCATCGGCCGTAAATAATACCCTCTTATCATGCTTATTATCGTCGGTACTGCCATACCATCGGCCGAAAATAATACCCTCTTATTATTGTCAGTACTACCATACCATCGGCCGTAAATAATACCCTCTTATTATTGTCAGTACTACCATACCATCGGCCGTAAATAACACCCTCTTGTTATCGTCAATACTACCATACCATCTGCCGTAAATAATACCCTCTTGTTATTGTCAGTACTACCATACCATCGGCCGTAAATAATACCCTCTTATTATTGTCAGTACTACCATACCATCGGCCGTAAATAATACCCTCTTATTATTGTCAGTACTACCATACCATCGGCCGTAAATAATACCCTCTTATCATGCTTATTATCGTCGGTACTGCCATACCATCGGCCGTAAATAATACCCTCTTATTATTGTCAGTACTACCATACCATCGGCCGTAAATAACACCCTCTTGTTATCGTCAATACTACCATACCATCTGCCGTAAATAACACCCTCTTATTATTGTCAGTACTACCATACAATTGGCCGTAAATAACACCCTCTTATTATTGTCAGTACTACGTATACCATACAATTGGCCGTAAATAACACCCTCTTATTATTGTCAGTACTACCATACCATCGGCCGTAAATAAAACCCTCTTATCATGCTTATTATCGTCGGTACTGCCATGCCATCGGCCGTAAATAATACCCTCTTATTATCGTCGGTACTGCCATATCATCGGCCGTAAATAATACCTCTTATTATTGTCAGTACTACCATACCATCGGCCGTAAATAATACCTTCTTATCATGCTTATTATCGTCGGTACTGCCATACCATCGGCCGAAAATAATACCCTCTTATTATTGTCAGTACTACCATACCATCGGCCGTAAATAATACCCTCTTATCATGCTTATTATCGTCGGTGCTGCCATACCATCGGCCGTAAATAATACCCTCTTATTATTGTCAGTACTACCATACCATCGGCCGTAAATAATAAATAATTGTTTCAAAATGGCTGACGAGCAGCAGACAAGTTTTGCAACTGTCAATAAACAGGAACTTTTTTGCCAATTTTTCATAATTGCTTTAATATTACAATAAATTTTTATTGGAAAACGTTAAATTCTTTCAATTTAAAATGTGATAGTTTACTGTTGTTATTGTTGAAATAATTTTTTATTGTTATCTTATTTTATAAGAAAGACTTCCAGTGTAAAAGTAAAAACAGTCATATAATAAAACATTAATCGACTTTTATATAGGTTAATACCTGGTTTTATCATCCCTCAAAAATAATATCCACACTCGCCGTTGGCTCGGTGGATATAATTTTTTCAGGGTTGATAAAACCAGGTATTAACCTATATCAAAGTCAATAAATGTATAATATTAATATTAGAGCAATCATAAAAAATTGGCAAAAAAGTTTCTGTTATTGACACTTGTCTGCTGCTCGTCAGCCATTTTGAAACCATGTCAACAAATAGAATGTTTTAAAAGAATGATTTTGATTGGCTGATGTTTATTAATTCAACCAATCAAATTAATGCTTGTTTCCTATTGTTGAATTCTATTTTTAACTACTGAAAAGTGATAAATATTCTATTTTTAACTACTCAAAAGTCAAAACTTTTATATCAGTCTATTTTTATCTACTTAGAGGTTAACACACTGTCTGCCTAATACTTTTCATGATACCCTGGGCCAATCAAAATCAAGATAAATGTTAGTTATATAATAAACATTTTTATTGGAAAATGTTAATTTCTTTCAATTTAAAATGTGATAGTTTACTGTTGTTATATATTGTTGAAATAAGTTTTTATTATTAATTTTTTATCCTTTTTTTTATTAGAGTGTAAAAGTAAAAAAAACCAGTCATATAATAAAACATTCATAGACTTTTATATAGGTTAATACCTGGTTTTATCAACCCTCAAAAATAATATCCACACTCGCCGTTGTCTCGGTGGATATAATTTTTTCAGGGTTGATAAAACCAGGTATTAACCTATATCAAAGTCAATAAATATGGAATATATAGGACATTTTGTTTGTGATACAGACTTTATCACGGCCAGTATCAGGTGAGCCCGTAGGGCGAACCTGATACGTTAAGCCGTGATAAAGTCTGTATCACAAACAAAATGTCCTATATTCCTTTTATCGGTAATTTTCAAAAAGAGTTTTTTTGTCAATTTAGGCCATATTTTTAAGGAACTACTTTTTTGGTCGAAGTGATCTGTGAAAAACGGTTTGCTACGTCATTTAGCGTCAACGTCATTCAATCGGAATGTGGCGTGATTAATGGACGTGTTTTTTCATTGATCCTCCTGTAAGGCAAGTCTTTTTTTTCATCGTTTATGTAATAGTTTGTGAATGAGAATCTTTTAAATGGGGTGTCACATTTTGTGTTTTTAATATTTTGCTCTTTGACGAACCATATTTCAAATTTATGTTGACAATACCAAACGTTTCTGACCGATTTTCCAATTGAGTGTCAGTTTCCCCTTTTAATGTTTTCTATATTTTGTATTTTATATCGTTATCATTTCTGGTAACTGTTTGGTGCTGTGTTATTTTTAATTTTCAGTACTTTGCAGTGGCCAGGGGAGATACGATTTACACATCGTCATCATTTATTTATAAATTCCAATTGTAATTCCAATGCATAAATGCGATGAGTTACTTGTATACTAAATGCCAACCCCACTTCGAAAAATTTGTTTGCTTGCATTTTTCCATTATTCTATATTTTACCTTTTTATTACGAAAATTCAATAGACAAATTGTAGATACGATAACATGTCCATGTTTTATAATATGCCTCTGGTGTTAAGTTGTTACAAATCGTCCTTGACTTTTGCTACGGGAATTTTACATAATAAGTCAGCCATTTTTGTTTCTAAAGGGACCTTACGATGTTTACAAATGTTCGTCTGCTTTCGTGACGTTCAATGGTATTCGGACAAACCGCGAGACTATTCCCGCCATAACTGCAGACGACATCACCAAAGGATTTCGAGTGGACAACAATCGATTGTTCCTAAAGTGCACTTCCGTTCTAATTAAGGTCAAATTTTAGCATGGAAAATCGCCCTTTCAAAATTTAAAAACTGTCATATTTCAAAACGCTGAATATCTCGAGGAAATAATTATTGATTTCAAAAAGTAGAATTCTTGATCTACAAAAGGAGAATAAGCTGAACCATACGCGGTAAGCAGTTTTCATTTTTCACGCAAAAAACACTCTCCACAATACGTCAACACTTAGTATAGGTTCTTGTGTATGCCGAATTTTCCTGCCGTAATAATCCTATTACAGTTTTGTGATTTGTCGAATTAACCCCCAAAGATGGCGAGGTCATTCGCAAGTTCTTGTGGTGAATGAACAGGAATTCGGATTGTCACTTGCTGTTAATTTGTGCAATTTGAAGAGTTTTGTTCAGATTATTTAAACTGTATTATTGTTAACGGAAGGTAGCTGCGAAAACGGAGCTCTGGTGGTCGCGTTGTGTTCGTTTTCTTTTTTTCTTTTTTTTTTGGGGGGGGGGGGGGTTAGATTGTTTGTTTATTTTATCTTGCTTTCACGTTTGTTTATTTTTAAACATTCTGTTAGTTATTGTGACGTAATCATAGTTAGATTCCTCCGCAGTCTACTGACCCGATAAATTCGGTGATAAATGCCAGTACGTTGTTACTGACTTTATCACCGGTACACATCAAAGGGAAAATGTACAAATTACCGATAAATGTATATTATCATGCTTAATATCGTCGGTACTGCCATACCATCGGCCGTAAATAATACCCTCTTATTATTGTCAGTACTGCCATACCATCGGCCGTAAATAACACCCTCTTATTATTGTCGGTACTACCATACCATCGGCCGTAAATAACACCCTCTATTATCGTCAGTGCTACCATACCATCGGCCGTAAATAACACCCTCTTATTATTGTCAGTACTACCATACCATCGGCCGTAAATAACACCCTCTATTATCGTCAGTGCTACCATACCATCGGCCGTAAATAACACCCTCTTTTTTTTGTCAGTACTACCATACCATCGGCCGTAAATAACACCCTCTATTATCGTCAGTGCTACCATACCATCGGCCGTAAATAACACCCTCTTATTATTGTCAGTACTACCATACCATCGGCCGTAAATAACACCCTCTTATTATTGTCAGTACTACCATGCCATCGGCCGTAAATAACACCCTCTTATTATTGTCAGTACTACCATACCATAGGCCGTAGATAACACCCTTTTATTATTGTCAGTACTACCATACCATCGGCCGTAAATAATACCCTCTTATTATTGTCAGTACTACCATACCATAGGCCGTAAATAACACCCTCTTATTATCGTCAGTACTACCATACCATCGGCCGTAAATAACACCCTCTTATTATTGTCAGTACTACCATACCATCGGCCGTAAATAACACCCTCTTATTGTCAGTACTACCATACCATCGGCCGTAAATAATACCCTCTTATTATTGTCAGTACTACCATACCATCGGCCGTAAATAACACCCTCTTATTCAGTACTACCATACCATCGGCCGTAAATAATGCCCTCTTATCATGCTTATTATAGTCGGTACTGCCATTCAATCGCCGGTAAAATACACCCTCTTATTATCGTCAGTACTACCATACCATCGGCCGTAAATAACACTCTTTTACTAGCAGTCAATACTAGAAATCCAATCATTTTTTCGCGTGATATAAACTTTCGCGGTTTTCGTGAGGAGGTTTTTACAATCATGAAAGTTTATACACGTGAAATGGTCAGGGGAGAGTGAATGATCATGAATGATTACTACCAACGTCAATATTGCGGGAAAACTGTACCATCTCTAAAATGCTGGAAACGTTATCCTCTTTATTCCGTCAATTCTACCCTTAATAAAAATATGGTCAAAACTACCCTCTAACTATCAGTCAGTATTCCCTGTCACTGGCCTACAATACCATTTCCATTTCGTTAAAACGAGTTATTAAGTCGCAATAGCAAGTTAGCAAAGTCGTAACAGTTTAATAAGTCGTTATAACGAATTAAAAATATTAAACAACATCCTGACACTTACGAGCATGCGTAGTATACCTAAATCTATGTTTACTTTTTGATATTTTCACTTAAGTCTATATTTAAAACATGTAATCGTGACAAGTGCGTTAATATACTTACAGATAAAGTGTACAGACGATAATAGCCACAGTGATGAACCATCCCGATATACTTGCGAAACCAAAGATCTCCATTATTACATAACGCCCGGCAATAATGTGTGTCAGTGTTAATGCCTTCAAATAAAACGTCTAAATTTGACTCTCAAGGTCATACGATGTGTACAACTCCTCATGCACACAATCTCTGTACAAAAAATCACGTAGAAATTTAAATATCACAGTCAATATTTCTTTGTTGTAAATACAACCGAAATGTTCTAGTTACCTTTCGTTAAACCCCCAGCATTAGTACATAACAGGTTTAACTATTATCACTGGGGGGGGGGGGGGTCACTAAGGATACTTTTAGGTACAGGTGTGCGGACGGACATTTGAAAACCCACCCTATTCATATATTTTCGGACACTATAAAACAGGACCTAATCATATATCGAATGATTAAATCAGACCTAGTCATATATTTATTACTGCACATCCCCATTGACAAAATAGTAAGTTTACTACCAAATTGATACATTGATGTTAATGGAACACTTTGTTTGTAAAATCACTGTGGTTTACATAGGCTTAACAGGCTTAAGATGAGAATTGAGGCATGGAATATATTTAGATAATTTACAACTACCCAATGATATATTTTTCAATGAAAAAAGCTACCTATTCATATATTTGGAGAGCTAAAAAAGTGACCTATTCGGGCCGCACATCCGTATTACCCTATATATACCAAGTTACCCCCCCCCCCGCCGTGACTACTGTCGTCATATACAAACACACGGACATTATAGTAGCATAGCCGGAGGTATAATAGATATAAAATTGACTAATTTAGAAATTAGTGAAATTGTGCGACAGTAGTTTTTGGTAAATTAAATTCATAATTTGAACTATACTTTTATTTTGTGGTAAATAATTTATTGCAAAGTGTCATAATTAATTAATCTGAAACTGTTCATTCGATTAACATGCATATTTGACGGTTATATTTTTTGCGTTTTACGTTCTTATGGGACTTTATCATGTTTATATTACTTTAAATATAATAACAAAATTTAAGTGGTATATATCTTACCATATTTGTCATATAACAAAGTCTAATAAGGGCCTCCCCAGATAGCAATCACACGTTGGGCCAACGTTGGGTTAATGATGGCAACTTCGTTGGACCAACGTTGGCAGACTACGTTGGCCCAACGTAATTTTGCTCATCGGCCCTACGTTGGGCCAACTGGTTGGGCCATCGTTGGCCCAACGAGACATAGCCAACTTAGACTGCACACTGCCAACATCTTGCCAACATGCTTGTGTGTGAATTGAGGTTGGGCCAACGTTGGCCCAACTTGATTTTGCCTGCTAAGTAGGCAGTTTGCCAACATCTTACCAACAAGTTTGTGTGGGATTTTCTCAGTCAATAGCTCAAAATTGCTTGTTTTGCATGTTTATATTACTTTAAATATAATAACAAAATTTACGTGGTATATATCTTACCATATTTGTCATATAACAAAGTCTAATAAGGGCCTCGTCGCCAGGTGGTTAAAGTAATTGGTCATCTGCTATTTATCACGTGCATGTCAACTCTGAGGTTGCGAGTTCGAGTCTCATTACGGACAGGTGATAGAGTAAACTCGACTCCAATATTTATTGACAAGGACTACCAGTTTTCCTACCACAAAAAGGTCGGAGATTTATACAGTGTACTCCGCGCGGTGACACCGCACAATTTGTGTTCCACTTTTGAGGCACATCTCGCCAAGAGATGGCACTGCACAATTAGTGTACTACTTATAAGACAGATCTCACCAAGAGATGACACCGCACAAATAATGTGCTTCTTTTGAGACAGATCTTTCTAAGAGATGTCCTACCAAAGATCTGGGGTTCTCTCTGAGTTCTCCGGCTTCCTTCCCCTATAAAAACTAGACGCCATAATGTAGCTGAAAAATTGCTGAAAGCGGATTTAAACATCATTTATTTAATTATTTATTTATTGATTTCTGCTTAATTACCTATATAAGAGCGCGTTTTCGATAATTGAACTGAATAGAAGTTATTGGGTTTTTTTTCTGAGCTGAAGATAAAACCCTTTAAGTGTATTGGAGTATATTCGTTTATTAATTACTCGGAACAGGAATACAATGACACAAAGATATATATACAATAAAGCCTTCAAAGTGTGTGGGAAGTGTTATTTGTAATCCCCATGGCAAGAATTTCTGTTATCTGTATTGTATGCTGTATGTAATGTTTTTAATGTTTACGACATAATAAATTAATTTTACAGATAATTTGTGGATTAAACTTAACTTTTAAATCTAATTTGAATCAATTCAAACAAATTAACTATACGAGCTTCGGTTATTACGTCGTGGAACGGTCAATGTTTAAATGTTGATACTTTGACGATGAACACCTCAAGACCAACAAGACAACACAGAAACATAATAGAGGAAATTCTGAAATAACTACCGACTTCTGGGAATCGGATAGCGATTTTCATTAATGGTAAACAATTTTCTTTGGAATTATAAACCCTATATATGAAAATTAACAGCTTTATTAGTATGTGTTACAGCTTAATACCACTTCATGATGATAGTTGAGAGACGCTTTATTGTGTGGCAAAAATTAAAAGTAATTATCAGACACTTCTATTTCGTAGTTGCCTTTTGTTAATAGGTAGAAATTAATGGTTCATTTATTCCCATGTCCTCGGCGAAGTAGAGGTAAATAACAGGCTCAAAAGTGAAAAAAAGTGGTGAGTGCCCTATTTTCTTTATTTTATTTCATTTCAAGACAAACAATTACATTTTGGTTTGGAATATATTGTCTTTACTCAGTGTACAGAAGACACAAAAATGCATACGTCATACGTTCAAGCACGCCAGGGGAATATTAGCGATAACTGATACACGGCAAAAACCGATACACCGGCAGTAACTGTTGTTTCTGAAACCTACATAATACAGCTAAAGTTGCCCGAGATTCACAATGAATGATGCCAAAAAACGTCCATTTATTGACATTAAACAAACATTTGACAACGACCCTGACAATGTCTTTTATGATTTAATATTATCTTAACATCGTCAATGTAAACAGATTGTTGTATCTTCTACTTATTCCGACGCAGTCGGTATATTTTCGAATTGTGACCTTTGAACTAAAAGACGCTTACCCATTGTAACGTACTGTTATTGAAGACAAGCTTGCATTCTGATTGGACAAAAATAGTAAAAAATTCTGCGTTCGAACAATCTACTATATTATACTCTGAACTGGTGTTTTTAAACAATTGGTAGTCGTATTTAAACTTTTTTATGCCAAAAGAATGCCCGAAAGAACTGATAAACAATAATTACATGATAAAACCATACGTCGTGTAATTTTTGCGCATTTCGTCTGAGGTAGATATTATATTTGCCTTGTTGACCATCGTATCTGTAAACAATCCTCACGCCTTTGATGTATTTACACCATATTTTCTTCATTTGACAGCCTGACACACGAACTCTCTCTCTCTCACTCTATCGTGAAATTATTGTCATACAAAAGATCATACACAAAGGTAATTAAGTAGGTCATTGTTTATATTGTCAAAACGCTAAATGACTAGTATGAGACACGGTGGTTCGATAACACATTTTGTTTACTTACATAGAATTAAGAGTAAAATTCACTGATTGTTTCGTTGCAATTATTTATTTGGACCTCAATTACCCATAAGGTTTATCCCCCACCATTTTTTGATAGCACACACATTACCGATTTCAATTCACATTTAATTAGCACTGAATTGACATTTTTTGTTCATTTTAATACAATTCTAATTAAAATATTTTACTTAGAAGTTCCCATTTTAAAAGATAGTCAAATTAATAAAATAGCAAACTGTAATACATGTTACTTGATGCATGTAAGTACATTATTTGCTTATGAAATTTATTTTAAAAATAGGTGCCGTTTCGAAATTTTAAAATGTTGACTTACTTATTTTTGAGTTAATATATACGATACATCACAAGAAAAAAACTTACAACTCCCACATATATATTAGAAAGCTTTGAATTTTTTTATTTACCATTGCGGTCTTCAACTTCTGAAATGGGATATTTAAAATGTTTATTGTTAGCTCTTTGATTTGTAAAGCCATTAATGCCTATCTTCTTTCTTTGCGTCCGTCGTCATTTACGTGCAGACAGGAGATGGATCTCTAATTGCAAAGTCTCTTTTTGATAATACCCCCAGGGGAAGTGTTTTAGAGTTATTTTTAACATGTATCAGGGAATTAAATCCTGTGTGAGGTATAATGGTAACCAGTCAGATTTTTTTCCAAGTCTTGTGGGTGTAAGACAGGGAGAAAATCTGTCCCCCTTTTTATTCGCGCTCTTCTTAAATGATATTGAAGAATACTTTAATCAGCTCGGGGGACTCCCACTTGAGACTATCAAAGCTAAACTTGAGAATGAACTACATGTATATTATAGTATTTTTGTTATCCTTTATGCAGTTGATACTGTTTTATTATCTGAATCCATGAATGGCATGCAACAATTACTTAATTTATTTCAATCATATTGTGAGACCTGGAAGCTTCATGTAAATATAAACAAAACAAAAGTTATGATATTCAGTAAGAGAAAAGTAGCCAATAACAATAATTTATTTTTGCTAGGTGAACAATTAGAAATTGTTGAAAAATATTCATACCTTGGAGTTATTTTTAAATATAATGGAAGTTTTTTTGAAACGAGAAAGAAGCTTATAGATCAGTCACAAAAATCCTTATACAGTATATACAAATTAGTTCAAAATGAAAGCATCCCTATTGATATACAGCTTAAAATGTTCGACGCCATGGTTGAACCAATTTTGCTTTACGGGTCAGAAATATGGGGCTATGAAAATCTAAAAATCATCGAACAAATCCAATTGAAGTTTTGTAAACGCATTTTAAAGGTTAGAAATAGCATTCCAAACTTTTTTGTGTATGGGGAACTTGGAAGATTTCCACTAAGTATCAGAGTAAAAATTAGAATGCTTTCTTTTTGGACCAAGCTTGTTAATAGTGGGACAAAATTGAGCGGTATCTTGTTTAGATTGATGCACTCCCTTCAAATACATGGCTCATACAATTTTAAATGGATACAATTTATCAAAGAATGTTTAGATGACCTTGGGCTAAGTTATATTTTTATTAACCAGTTTTCAATTCTAAATATGCAAATGGTAAAACAGATTCTTCAAGATCAATTTATTCAATCTTGGCTCAGCACTATCTCCACATCTTCTCGGGGACAGTTTTACTCCATATTTAAACACTCATTTGGTTTTGAAAATTATTTGGTCAGATTACCCGAGTCATACAGAATTTGGATAACTAAACTGAGAACATCTAATTTAAGATTGCCTATCGAAACTGGAAGGTGGTTTAATATACCACGACATGACCGTAGATGCAGTTTATGTAAAAATGGAATTGGTGACGAGTTTCATGTTTTATTCGTATGTACAAACCCTGATATTGTTGCTTTAAGAGATAAATATGTTCCTTCTTATTATGTAAGAAATCCATGTATAAAAAAAATGAAAGACTTATTGTTGTACTGTAATATTGAAATTTATAAGCGACTTGCTGTATTCATAAGGAAAATTATAAACTTTTTACTACTTCATATACTATAAACATGTTCATCTGTCATTGTTCTCATATATGTATCTAATTTGTGTTTCCTACATCATGCTACACATGTAAATTGTGTCTGAGTGTTTTCAAATAAACTTGTAAACTTGTTTAATAACATTTTTTTTTAAAATCCACGAATATAGCAACCTTATATTATAGCCTTATTTTGATTGGATACATTTCGTAACACGTTAATTAATTACCTCCCTACACACATCAGTGAAAGAAAACGTTATTGTTTCTTGTCTCTTTCTGTAGTTTGATAAAAAAAATTCTTATTTGTTGTTTTTCAGTTTCCGTTCTACCTTACATACATCTATAGTAGTTAAATGCGTCGAATATCTTTTTTAAAGATAGTACTTGTTTGATCTAAATACTTTTTTGAGAACAGAATCCATTTTTGATTATATTGCAAGTTTCATACCTGTATTTAACTACACAAATGTAAAATGTCAAATATTAAATAAGAAAATCGAAACCACACAAAATAGCTTCTCCTATATTTGTGAACTATTCAATTTAAGTTTTTTGTACTTGATCTTATAGCAAAAATGAGCGCGAATGAAAAATTAACGATTAGCGATTAAACAATGTTTTAAAGTTGAAAAAAATTTAACAATGATATAATGTTGAAATGTACTTCGTCATGTTTACAAGGCATCACATAAGAATACTACATATATCAAGACGTTATATAAAATGGATTCAATGTAATACAAATATTAGAATTTTGATTAGAGGTTCGTTCTATTCTTTAAAACGTGGATTTACTGTAACCAGAATGCCATTTACTGCTCGAAGGATTCCTCCCTTGTCGTAGGTAACCGGTATCTAAACGAAATAAAAAAGCTTGATTTTAACAAACAGAGAAAGTTGAGGATGCCTATTTTGATAATGTATGCCGTTGGTCAGATGCATACAAATGTTTACAGATGTTTCTATCGTTACAAATATGATTAAGAAATAATTTGATAAAAGGTATTTTCAGTCAGCTGAATAATCCTTTTGCAGTAAAAATGGTGTTTGGAACTTGGAATTTAAGTTTATATGATTTTAGTTGTTAAACTATAGAAAAATCGATTCGTTAAGATATAAATGTAAAACGCCAAATCAAAAAAAAAGTAATACGGAAAAGTGTGATAGAAATACACCTGCCATTTTGAATGTAAAAGCGTCGGATGAGGCAAATACTAACACAATCCTTGACTTAAGAAAAAAACTTCTACATAATTATAAAAATATAATGAAACTCTAATAAAATTATAGTTTTTAATCATGATTCTTGTTAAATGATAACCTTAATTAATTTTATGTTGCATAGGATGCATATTTTAATTTTTTATTTGTTTTTTATTGTGACAATTGGCACTACTATTCTATAAATTTATCTAAATAAGAAAAGAAATACGTAAAGTGCGGTTTGAGAGTCATGTGTGAAAAGAGAGTTAAAAATTAAATTACTCTTCATACATTACTCGAACTCGCCCGATTGAATATTATCGCGGGCTAAATTATTGATGGATAGCGTTTTTGACGGCTAGCGTTATTGACGGCTCGTATTGCCAGATAGCTTCACTCTGGTCATCAGCATAGATTTAGAAACCACAGTGGCTTGTAAAAATCGATTTACTTGCGCTTTCGAATGATACTGGGTCGATTTTGTTATACATGATAGTGTGGGAGAAGGGAAGAAACAGAGTCCACTTTCAAAATTTAAAAAAAAATATTTTTTTACCCATATCCACACGGGTTTGGAGTTATTTCTGTTCCGAATAGAATTATCTTCATGAAAAACCTAACCTTTATGTTTCTAATGTCATTTAACTATTAAATTTTAATAATTTCTACCAGTTTGAACCAGAACGGACAATAACCCTGGACGGAAGTGGACTTTATCGTTACTGAGAAAGTGAGTACCGAAAGGCTTCACAGACGACAAACGATAAAGTAACCACTTCCGTCCAGGGTTATTGTCTGTTTCGTTTCAAACTGGTAGAAATTATTAAAATTTATTACGCTATTCTCCTTGCGAATCAACAAGGTGGAGTCGTTTTACAGGATGCAGACATGGCAGTCTTCATCATAGGAAAACTCCTCGTTCTTCTATATCACTTGAGGGTTTCATACAATGTTGTAGATAGGGCAGTCTTCATCATAGATTAATTGATTGTAGTTTTACGCCATTTTTCAGCTATGTTGTGACGTCCGGGGTTATAACGATGATGTTAGTTATTTGTTTGGGAGTGATGGTGGTAAAAATAGGTACTTATTTTATCCTGTTCTGTTGAAACTTATATAAAAAATTTGCGAGAGTGTATTTCATCTTTTCATTCAAATAATGCCTTCAAAACCTAAAGAGAATACAAATTTTTAAGAAGTAGTGGAAGGGGAAAACAAGGTACACTATTTTATCGCTTTCTTAAAGCCATTCCTTTGACTTAGAAAAGAATTCTTGGCCTTAAGAATTTCATAAAACGTCTATTTGGAAAAAGAGGTGACATGTCTAACTGCGGACTGTCACCTCAGTGTGCTAGCACTTAAAAAATCCAGCTCAATGCGTCGGGGTCTAGTACGAAGCAGACATTTTTTATTTATATTACTCCTTGTCAAACATTCTTTTTTTCTTTCAAAATCCATATCTTTGTTATTCAAATGTGAAAATTCAAAGGAGCCTTAATGTATATATGTATAGCCGTTAGAAAATCTTATTAACAGTGACCAAAGGGTCCTTATATATAGTTCCACTGTTAAGTTATTCCTCTTAAAAAAAGGTTGTTTTTTTTTAAAAATCTAAGGAAAAAGATTGCTTATTATATATTGTTTATTTAAACCTTAATTGCACTGGTTGAAAAAGTCAACTAATATGTTGTTTTTGAACCCCTCTCTTGCTACACGTTAAACACTTATAAGAAAAATATCACAATAAAAGTCTTTTGTTCTAATGTTTGTTTCTTTTAACGCTCCCTTGCTACGCATTTAACAATAATAACAAAAATAGCACAATAAGTCTTCTGTACTAATATGTTGTTTTTGAACCCTTACCTTGCTGTACATTTCACAATAATAACAGCACAATAACAGTCTTCTGTACTTATATGTTTTTTAAACCTCCCATGCTACACATTTAGTAATACCAGTTAAATAACAGTCTTCTGTATCAATATGTTGTTTTTGAACCATCCCTTGCTACACATTTAACAAAAACATCACAATAAAAGTCTTCTGTACTAATATGTTGTTTTTGAACCCTTACCTTGCTGTACATTTCACAATAATAACAGCACAATAACAGTCTTCTGTACTAATATGTTATTTTGTAAACCTTTCCCTTGCTACACATTTAACAATTATAACCAACATATCACAATAACAGTCTTCCGTACTGATATGTTGTTTTTGAACCATCATCCTTTGCTAACATTTAACAATTATAACCAACATATCACAATAACAGTCTTCCGTACTGATATGTTGTTTTTGAACCATCCTTTGCTAAACATTTAACAATAACAGCACAATAACATTCTTCTGTACTAATATGTTTCTATAGAACCCTCAATTTATGCATATTTAACAATAATAACAATAACAACACAATAACAGTTTTTTGGACTAATATGTTTTTCCAAATTGTATATTTCAGTTTGTTTGTATGTTTGGCAAAATGGGTTTGCTTTATTTGTTCTTCGGAGGTGTGGGGGCATTTTTTTTTGGTTTTGTTTAAACGTGAAGTAGTGTTCAGCTACTGATCCATAATGTTCCTTAGTTTGGTGACGTTATGGTATTATTTTACAAAAGTTTGTCGTGTTTTAGTGCCTGAATTAAGCAGATTGTAATTCTTTTTTAATTATTTTTTTTTTAATTTTAAAGTTTAACCACTTTTGACAATTTTCATTTTCCCCCCTTTAAAAAAATGTTTGTTCTTTTCAATCGATCTTTGCTCTCTTAGACAATCTATTTATGAATTATTTTAAAAAAAAATCATCACTGCACTCCTTTTCGGATTTAGTTTTATTCCAAGACAATTATCATTAAATTTTAATCATGTTAAATACTTATTAACCTCTGCATGTTGTTAATTTTAAATTTTGGCCAGTTTCCAACAATGCTTATTTCAATTGAAATCTTACAGTTCTCGTTTTAGGTCCCATCTAAACTCGTTTTTGTAATCGTATAAATTAGAATCAAATATCGAATATATTCCAAATTTGTCACGTGGTTCTGAGGGATGTTCACTCCTTTTGTACTGGCATAAATTTGATAGGAGAGTAAGAAGAATTAAGTAGAATAAATTCAAATTCAAAGTTTGTAATCATTGTAGGCGGAGATTTTAATCTAGGTCATATGAACGGGGTGTTATTCCTGGTGAAGCTGACCATGACATAGTCTGTTTAGAATGTGTATTGTCACTAAAAAGATGTCAATCAACAACACGCAAAACGTAAAAGTACAAACAAGCAAACTGGGATAACATTAAGGAAGACCTACAAAATTACATAAAAATTATCTAAAATAAAGGAAACGACCAACATTTAAACTCGTCACATCAAAGCATAAATAGCAATATTACACAAAAATGCTGAAGCAAATTCAAAATCTGCCATGGGTTAACAGCCTTAGACGACAAATGAGGAAGTACAATAAAAATACTTAAAGATTAAATCAAAAGGGCAAAGGGCGCCATGCAGGTGCTTGTCCAGCATTTACAAAGGGCCAAAAATATGACCTAATTAACTACATGCCCATTTCTTTAACCTGCATATGTTACAGGCTATTATAACATGTCGTCACTAGCCAAATCACGAAACATCTTGAAAACAAACACATTTTATATGACTTCCAACATGGTTTTAAATCATCCCGCTCGTGTGAAACACAATTAACATCCTTTATCTAAGATCTATGAAAAGCCTCAAACAACAACATACAAACAGACATAATAATCATGGACTTTGCGAAAGCTTTTAATAACGTTTCACATCGAAATCTTTGTTACAAAATCAATCATTATGGAATCAATTCAAATGCATATCATCGAGGGTATAACATCTGAACACATATCTAGTGTCCCTCAAAGATCAGTACTTGGTCCAATATTATTTTAAATCTACATTACCGATGTCGAAGAATACATGACACACAGTAAATTAAGATTGATTACATAATCAATAAAGAAATTAGAACACGTGACGACTATCAAAAACTACAAAAGATTTATAAGCGGCTGGCAAGTGGGAAAATACTTTCAATCTGATAAATGCAACAGTCTGAGTATTATACAAAAACGAAATCCACATACTTTTACTTACAAACTTCATGGACATTCTCTTTCAAAAGTTGAATCCACAAAATATTTAGTTGTAGCACTTCAATCAAATCTAAAATCTGACAAGCATATTGATAACATGACAGCAAAAGCAAATCAATATTTTGGCTTTATGAAAATGTGAAATCTAATGTATACAATGCTCTAGTCCGGCCAAAATTAGAATATATATTTGGGATCTATACCAAAAACAATAAATCAGCCAGATCGAAGAAGTCAAACGCAGAGCAGCCCGCTTTACATGTAATCGCTATCCAAATACAGGCCCAGTCACTGATATGTACAATGATTTAAATTGGCACCCTAATGTCCTAGATACAGATTAGTTTCCATTTATAAAATTGTACATCAGCTAGTAGCAGTATCAACATCAAACATACTTATACCATCAGACAATAGAACACGACCTACACACCAACCACCGTTCCCACAAAAATATTCAGACATCAACAGACTGCTATAAATATTCATTTTTTTCCACATGCAATTACAAAATATGTTCGTAACCAAGGACCATATAAACAGCCACTTTCAGAAACCGACCAAACAATGATGATGTGTTAAAGTTGGCTAAAATTTTAAAACCTTTTTTGGCAAACCTCCTGCCAGATTGAATTGTTATATAGAAATGTATCTTAAACGATTTTCTAGTAATTTGAGGTTTTATTGTTGATTTTAAGATGGTCACCTGAGGGGAACATAAAAAAACTATACAAATGATGCAAGCGTGTTATTATTATACTACTGCTCCAGTCGGGGGAACAATGTGGTCCTCATGTCCGTTCCTCCGTCCAAATTTGCTTTCCGGATGATGATGCAAAGACCTTGTATCCGATAAGAATTCTATTGATTTTGGGGGAAATCTTTTAAAAGGTCACAGTCGACAAAAAAGTTAGAAATTTTTACAATAAGGTGTTTCCTGACAATAAGTCAAAAGTTTGCATTTGATGACAATATTGTTACACTTACAAATCAGAGAGCCTCCAATATCTTACATCGGAGAAGGATCTGAACAACTATGGTTAGACCGATAATTGCATTGACTAACCACGTGCTTCCATTTAAATTTGAATCAAAAACGGTGTTCGGTAAGAACGTCTAAATCCAAGTCTTATCATTTTATTTCAACACTTATACAGCACTAGATACGCTATTTTGTCGAGTTTACTTTAACGATTTTAGCCTGAATATTAATATCTTAGCAATTAAGCGGGTGTGTTTCCAAAACGGGATAGTTATGTTATAATAAGCAAGCTTAGTGTTGACCAGAGTAGGTGGAGACTTCACGCTTCATAGAAGTGCAAACATCCCATTTTTAGATGTGACAAAAGAGTATGCCTCTACAAAAGTTACATTTTCTTGTCAAGTGTCACGACCGTGAAAAATGTAGTTTGTTCCCTCACATAAAGTCTTTTGTATTTTTTTCAGTTTTAGAAGTGATTTTGCCATTTTCTTCAGCATGACAGTTTTATGTAAACAATGGTATATCTGGTTATATCGGGCATGTGCAAAAAATAAACTTAAAATAAATTAAGAAACGATTTTAATGTGAAAACAATTAACAGTGACTAAGTTTCTTACTTTTAATTATAAAAAATGTAACAGCCATTTGTTTCATCAAGATCGATTGAAGAACTTAGCTTATTATGATATTTAAAAAAAATGAATGTTCAAACAATTTACGATACAGAATTAAAATATCCGAAATAGAATATGAAGCAAACAATTATTATTCAATGGAAGGTTAAAATAAATAATTTTGTTCAAAAATTATAAAGTGAAAGATATGTAACATCCGCAGAATCACCAGACGCGCGACAACCTCCACTGTAATTTAAACAGTTTAATCGCATACAAGCATAATAGCACATACGAATTCCCGAAGAGCGTTGTAAGATCCTTATATACATTTACATCTTCCAGTCATTTCAACATAAGACCTGGCCCCAGCGCCATTAAAACCTTTTTGAGTAAAAATGTTTTGCTCAGCATGAGAATTTTCTCAATTACCATGACAACAAGGTAAAAGGAAAGATTTAATTGCATGAAATTAAGAATAAAAAAATTCTCAGCAAAGAAAATGTTTTTAGCGCTGGGCCTTGGTGTTGGATCATCCAAAACTTTAATTTCGAATATCAGTACGCACTCAAGTCCTACGACAGCATCCTTGTAGTTCGAATAGCATTGGAATAACCCAGGAATTTGTCAAGTACTCGAAATTTGAAGGATAGACCGAAGAAATAAACTTACAAAAGTAACAATAATTTAATTTAATTTAATTTCTTTAATAAGGCTAAAATATTTAATATAAATTGCGTAAGAAATAGATTTTGTGAGACTTATCGTCTGAGGCACAGACGTCTGAAGCCTACCTTAGTTAAGACATTGTTCATTTTACAACCCCAAGTTTTAAAAGCACATTTTGGTATCAGCAATATGTACAAAAAACCCGCTGTTGTTATTAAAAATTTATCTTTGTTGTTTAATTAAAGGTTTTTCAAATTGTTTTGTACATATAATGCCTAAACTCTGAATATTTGATTAAACGACACTTAATTTGTTTATGAACAAACTGAATTGCAATGTTTGTATTCAGAATATTTTCGAAATCTTAAATTCTAGAAAAGGAGTTTTACACAAAATATCTGCCACAATCTGTCAAACATCAATGAATTATTTCATGATTGTGACTATTAAAGTTATCTACGACTAAAATAGTAAAGTGATCATTTGCATCCGAGACGATGATATTTCAAATCTGTCCAACAAAAAACTGAACTTCAGCCACAGGGCATTTTAAAGATGTATATTTAAATATGGTAGTTAGTGAAATTAACTAACTATTTATTAACATGCAATAGTGTAAACGTTCAGTTTTCTTTCTTTTTGTTCCTTGCAATGGCAGAAATTTAATATAATTTCCAATTTCGAGAACATATGGTCAGTAGGGCTATATGTATATCAAAGATGTCCATGGAACGTCGCAAAATATTTGTCCTGAATATGGCAAAAATACTGTTCACTGTCCTTAACTATTTATTATTCAATCTTTTTTTATCCTTTCTATGTGTTTATAATTTATATTGTAAATCTTGCTGTATGTATGACATTTATTTAAACTTTTATAGTTTTTGTTTGATCCTGTGATGTTGGCTTCTCTGGACAGAATTGTGAGATGATAAGTATTATGTCATGTCAGTGCTAATCGGTCTTTGCAAACATTTGGGTTAGAAAATAATATTATTTCCCATACAGCAAGTTTTTGAATATCTTTAGCAATGGCAATTGTTTTCTTCATACCACTATTCCAAAGTTTTAAAATGTATTCTAGGTTTTGCATATTTATTTTGTTGCATGCCTATGAAACATAACTTCATTAGTTTAAAAAAGATAAAACACGTAAAGGAATCACAGAACATAAAAACAATGCGTGAACACAGGTGCTTTGGAAGGGTAAGTAGGGCCTTTCTTCCAATTGGACTCCCGTCGATTTACTAATTGTCATGTCTAAGAAAAAGTCAAAAATAGGAATCAGAAAGACTTCCTACAACAGTGAAAATATCCGATCGTATTGGAGAGATTGCGGTCAATTTATTCATGGTGACGAATTTCTGACGCAATCACATTATCAACCTACCCCCGTCTGAGTAATTTTGTGCAGTAACAGCAGTGACTGATCCAGAAAATAGAAAACCCGATCACTGGACCTAGCATATCGTATAAGTTGTAAAATGTACATTATAAGCAGGAGTTGCTGAAATGTTGCCATTGATAAACAGGAAGCTGACATTTAGAAGTTGTCACGTTTGACGTAAAGTCTAGTTTGTAGATTTCCGGAGACTATTAATAGAAGTAGGTTTAAGTAAGAGGCCTATCTATGTGTATTGAAGGTTTCTTTAATAACCAAGGTTACAAGAGAAAACGACTCGTCCTTGCCTTCAATAAGTTTTACTATAGATATCACTTCCTAGTTTGAAAATATGGTTGCAGATAGTTTTCCCATTTTTTGAATTCAGTGTACAGTGAATGTGTTACAATGATTGTAAGATACACCTATTAGTAACCAGTGGTATATAAAACCTATCCATTTTAATCCACTAACCGACTCAAATACTATACTACAGTAATGAAAGCGAGAGGTTTAAACAACTTATATTTAAATTTATATTATATACAATATTATTATTTATATTTCACTTAAATTATATATAAGCTTTTAAAGTTCCAATATGTTCCATGCTGACTTCAGTTACAATAGCAGCATATATGTTAAGTTCGGTAGAAACAAGGATTTAAATTCTGTTATCTTACCCCCTGGTTAATTACTCCCAACTACTATTATTTGTTCTGATTTATGATATTGCTTTTCGGGTTCAGCTTTTTATTCTTCTCTATTGTGTCTAAAATGTATTCCCAAAAATTTTATAGGTTCTGTTCAAATTAATCTCTGGATGACATTTATTTTCCAAACCAATAATTTCAGGTTTATTTCTACTTAATTTAATATTGAAGCTAATTTATCTGATTTATACATATCCATATTGATCGTTTGGATTTTTTGTAAAACTGATTTCATTTTTTGCGCTAAATAATATGCAGTAAGAAGTGTTTTTGGTCTATAGTTATCTAGTTTAAAAAGAGCATTCTTTTTATAAATTAATGTAATCAGTCCTAGTTTTTGTGAATTGTGAACTCAGTATCGTCATAGCACGAGTTAAATGCTGTCATCAAAATATTGTTAAAGTTGTTCCAAAAATTTCCTATAGAACTCGATTGGAATACCATAAATACCAGCTGCTTTATTTCATGGTATTGCTTTTAAACATATTTACCATGCTTAGTTGTCCATTTTAGAATTTTTTGAATACTTTACTTTAGTTTCATGTAATAGGTAGTCTTAAATTTCATTAGAATCTGGCTTTGTTGTTGTTTACAAATTTTCACGGTATGTTTTCCTATTTCTAAAATCATGCGTTGATTTTCTGTTTTATTGCCAAATTTACCTCTTAAATTGTTTACAGTTTTCTTAACCTATCTTAATCTCCTCCCTAATTTTCTATTAATTTTACTTTTGACCTCATTTGTGCAATTTTTGTTTTGTCTTCGTATAAGTCGTTTAATGTATTTTCAACGGAAATTATTTTTGCTTTAGATCTTGATTTCCTATGACATATTCTTTGAATTTTTGGGGTTTTTAGCTTCTTTCCTAATTTGCCCATTACATCTTTATATTTTTTACCTTTTCTTACCACATGCAATAGTACACTCTAATTTCAATTTTAAAGAGCTCCCAAAGGGTCATTATATTTATATTTAACCAAATCAACATGTTCAGTTACGTATAACGTACTAGGGCTGTGTGCCGGGATGCCAACATTTTGAAAGATCAAAGAACATTGTAGGCTCTCATTAGTGAGGATTAAGGAGTCGCCCATACAGGGTTATTAATTAACTGTAAAGGTAAAATTGTGTAATGAATAATATTGGTAAAGAATTATATGGAGTGATACAATTTGTATATTTGCATTGTGAATTTAAAAATTCTGTCTTCTGTCAATAAATGCTTAACTAAATTATACATTTTAAAAACCGATTTTTAGAAATATAAGGTATAAAAATGCTATAGATAGTAAATATATATTTGTATATTTTCAAAGAATATATTTTGAATACATTTTGTTTTAAATTTATTATTATAGATACATTTATGTATAGCAAAATATAACAAATAAGTAATAATAAGGAACACTGGATTTCACATTAAAATCATAAACACAGTACAAATAATTCAGCACAAATAAAGTCTATTAAGTTTTAATCCCAGATGAAACAGCTGTGACACGGCATCCCCATAGTCCATGAGTCATTGCTGTTTGCAGTAGGTGGAAAAACATTGCGTAAGTTTGTACAATATTGTATGATTATACCTATTTCAACTAGAAGAATATACAAAACCCCTTGTTGTACCCCTTTTTAACCATTAAGACAACAATACTTAATTATGCGATTTTAAAAATGTTGACATTCCGGGAACACACCCGTACTAGTATTCATTTTAAAGTATTTTCTGCCTTTAATTTCTTGCATACCATCTGTTTTTAATGAAATTTGCTTGATGGGTAATATATTTTTCATGGTTTACCTAATATATGTGTTTAATACTCTAGGTCTTAAATCCTCATTTACAAGGATAACGTCTTTTCTACTTCCACTATTAAATTTCTTCTACATGTACATGTAAATTGCAGTCTATTAGCATGTGCAACTCTCCATATATCAATAAAGTTTAGATTGTTTATCAATAATTTTAGACTGCTACGTGTAGATTCCTTTTTCTAAATACTTTGTTTATCATTTGATAAATTTCTGACTAAGTTTATCAAAGGCTATTAAAGTATCCACATTTATTATCACTTCCATGCTACTTTTCTTAAAAGCTTCTCATGTTCTTTGAGAAAAGTGTTCTTTAATTTTCTGTGTTTGGTGCATAAATGTTTACTAATGGAAAATGTTTTTTAATATCTACATTTACAATTAAAAGTCTACCATCTTCCTAATACTATAGATAACCCAAGGGCTTGTTTTGTTCCGTAACTATGATATATAAAACCATTAAAGTCTATTTTCAAGCCTTTTTCGTTTTGTGTGTGAAATGTATTTCTTGTGGGTTTTTAATACCAAAATCATTGTTGTTTTTTCTTGTTGAACCAAGTGGACAGATTAAAAACACATATGTATTTTAGACCATTTTACGAGTTTGTAGAAAATATATAACGTTTAGATTTATTACCGGGAATTGCAGCTTTTCATAAATAGCATCAACAACAAGAGAGTCGACTTATCAGCAATACGGATCTGTTGATAGATTGTGGTCGATTTACATCTTTATGGACATGCAATTATTCAACGATTGTGATCAACAAACGAAATATTTAAGGACCAATGTATCAAAGGCTATACAAGTTATATGAACAGTGCAGTTCCTACACAGTATATTTTTTCAACGAGTTACCTTTATCGCCGGAAATTTAGAATCTAAAATTAGTTTGGAAAATGAACGTGAAATCGTGAATCAGTGTTAATTGGAGTAACAGCGTGCAATTTTTGTATAGATGGTAAGTCTTTGTTTTTGACACTAGACACTAGACATTTTGTCTTGAACATGAAACCAGGAATAAATGTACACAACTACAATTTTCTTGTTTGGTAAGAAGTGATAAAAAATAATCTCAGAATATTGCACAATAAAGAAAGTGCCATATAAATATATGTATATTTACAACGTTTGTTGTTTAATAGACATATTTTAGAATAAATATTTATTTTCGTAAGGTATATCATATATTACATCATATGCATTGCTATACCACAGATTTGTATATATTTAAAAGGAGACAATATTTACAATTGTAAAAATATATTAAAACAATACAAAACTTGATTAAACATTTTTGCTGGGTTTTATATACTTGGTTAAAAAAATAACTGTACTAACATTGGTCAAGGTACCTTATACATAATAAATTTAAGAAATATGTTTGGCTTGGGTTTTAAAAATGGGCTGCGATTTCTCTCATTTGGAGCTCCTCGAGGCGGTCGTTGCCTGTCTTTTACTTTTTTTTTTTGTTATCGAGTCTCTGCATTGTGCACATACTGATCCATCGCTCCTTTGTTTTGTCTAGTTTTATTGCTATTATGCTTCTTTTTATTTTTGTTTAATTGAAACAAATTAATAGTCTTTGCATTATAAATTCATTACTAAAATGCATAAGCATCACAGGTTCCATTAGTTATGTAAGAAATGCTAACCATTCCGGAACAACTGGTTTCATATTAGTGCTTTTTATAGCAGTGCGATTTTCTTCATCTGTGTAATTCCTCATTGTATCTCAACTAATCTATCAATAAATTTGACGACACATAGATTGCCTATGGATTTAAACTAGAACAATTTTATTATGAAAGAGAATGTAATACAGTCCCATTTTTGTCAAATGGTGTTCACATGCCGTGTTACTTATAAACTATTGTGACCGAAAGTTACTCAGTATGTATTGTTCTTCTTGAGAAACAATGTGCTAATTGTAAAAATAAATAGATTCTGTGAACATTAAATAAATTTCTGCCTTCATATACATTCTCGTAATTAGTGATGGAACAAAAAATTGTTGACAATCAACTTTTTAAAAGAATTTCTGAAAATACAACAAACGAAATATACAAAGATACGAGCTAAACCCAAAAAGATGTCCAATTTATAAGAGCTACTTTAAAAATAAACTGACTGCTTTATAACTTGCGGTTTACTCTAATGTGAGATAGTGTATTAGTGTGCTTTCGTATAAAACATCATGGTACTGTATTGTATAGACTAACTTGTTGTGTTATTGCCAACTCTTTGGATTATCTATTGATATACATAATTATTAGATGCCCAATGCCGACTGCACAAATATTTGTATTTTATACTCTCAAAGTTTATTGTGCCAAACAATTATCAATCTGCATGTATTGTTAATACTTTGACCCTTTTTCGTATCTACTGTCAAACATCAGCCTTGGCAATAATCTCTAAATTTATATAACTTTCTCTGTAAGCTAGTTAAGGTTTTTGTTCTGATTACTTCTGATTGAACGTATTTAGTAGTAATAATCATCAAACCGTGCCTTCACCCGTGTAAACAAGGCAAACGATGTTCTTTTGTTTGAAAAAAAACAGAGGTAGATCCACATTCAATACTTCAAAAGCTGGAAAAAATTACAAATATATGGTTATTCTTGCAAATATTGTAGACGTACATGTACGAAGGAATATTTATATTAACTACCGACGTTTATTAAAGGGTAAATGCACTTTGGCTTCATCCACATTTAAAAAAAGGTTGGAACAAAACTTGCTGATAAGACTAAACACCCAATTTAAACAAAAAAACATATTAATTATAAGTATATTCGTTCTTTTTACAACTTAACAGTAACAAAAAATACAACAAATGTGTACTCAGTGACCAGTATAAGTACTTAACAGTGTAGATAAGGTCATCTGTATAAATTCGATACAATTTTAATAGAACATCATTACTCGTGAATCTTCGGAAAAGGTAAGTTTAAGTTAAAGTTTTGGGCTTAAAATAGTGCTTTTTAATTTCCGAGTTGGGCACGTTTTTAAAAACTAGATATTCACCTAAAAAAATGTCAAACAGAGGAAAGGCTCTCTCGTTAGTCACGGAATAATAATGCGTGGTCAGTTCACATTTGGTTATGTAAACAGCAGGTAAATCATACTCTGTTTATAACAAAATGATTTATAGACAATATTTCGCTATACATGAAAGGTAGGAACACGGTATCAAATTGTAGGTTCGCAAAATGTAATATAATAGCGAATTATATATTTCTACCGGATCTAGTTACTTACTTGATCGTTGTAGTCATACCCAGGATGTGAACAAACAATAAGGAATGTACCAACGGGAAACAAGTTTTTACTACCAATGGAAATGTATTTATCATTAGGTAGGGAAGGGAAATGTAGCCTCTTGTAGCGGTTAAAATGAGCCTACCTTTGTTTCAAAATAAAAAAATGGGTCTTTATCGTGCAAGGAGCGTGACACTCTCCAAACACGTTACCCACGGTCCGCAGTCAGGATTACAACCCTACAATGAGTCGGTCTATCCTATTCTGCCACCTGGGTACGCGCTGGGCAGATCTGTTGGTCGAACCTGGAAAACCTTCTGAATTTGGTCTTAATCACCAGATATGGACGGATTCGATAATTATCTTCTAGTCGGCAAATAGTGACACGAACATGAGCAACGATAATCGTTTCTGAACATAACTGAAGTTATGTGTTCATATAACGGGCGTTGGTTGTTCATTTGAAAGTGCGCTGTAACCATTCAAAGAAGATTCATATGCAAAATGTTGAAGATAGCATCTTTTTACTGAATCTAAGGTCACAAAATGCTAACAACAATATATATATTTGTTGCCTGCTTTTTATATAAAAATATGTCGTCTATTTGACAGAATGAAAGAGTTCCTGTGTCTTTTCCTGACTGGTTTGTTGTCGTCTGTTGACGGTGAAACTCAGGGTGTTTATATCACCGCCGTGTGGGATGGTGCGTACCATGGACACTTCACCCTATCACCTTCACAGGCTCTTCATGGTTGGAAGGCACATTTATTATTCAGTAAGCCAGTTGATACGCTAGAGGTAAGGAATACACCGTACATCAAGAAATGTATTATAATGTAGGACCATAACTAAGCAGGTGTTACTCAAAGATTGTCGTCTATTGAATTATAAAAGTGGTATCGATTCAATGTTTTTGTTTAGTATTAAGAGGATGCAGAAGCTACTAAAAACCTCATAATCTTAACATAATTACAATATGCAAATTATATGTTTTGTATTGGTAATATCATTCGTAAAAGATTTTAAAATATTCTTAAGAACTTTTGGACAATTTTTAAACAAAGATCGGTATCAAACGTTCCGTCTATTAGAACCTTTGATTTTTCAACTATCTGTACCAATTTGACCCTCGATCAACTAAAGTCCAGTATTAAAGAAATCATACATAAAGCCTTTGCTTCCTCATTATATAGATATAGGTGGCAATGATACGTGTTTTTCCACCGAGGAACAAAACGGCAAATTACGCTACAACGAGGATAACGTTGATAGTATGCTGGGTTTTCAAATTTTTTTTTTTTGACTTTTAGAGGACTTGTTTTTCTGCAGGTAATTGGAATTCTAATGAGTAAAAACTTGCCGGTTTGTTTCTGTATTCATATGAAACTGAATTTCTTAAAGACAAGAAGACAGCACAAAATAGATCCTTTAATTTCACGTACATGTATAAATATTCTGATAATGTCCTTTAAATTAACAACCTCATTTAGCTGCGTGGCTTCCGTAATATATCATTCAGAACTGGAAATTAAAGAAACCACATAAACAGCTTCATCTACATCATTTTTAGACTTACATCTCGAATATGACGCCAATGGTCATTTCAACACAATGAGACGCTCGATTTAACTTTCAAAATAATGAATTTTCCTCAATTGTGCATCAGTAATCCAGCTTCTCCTGCATACGGTGTCTATATTTCTCAATTGATCAGATATGAAAGAGCTTGCAGTCAGTATACTGATTTTTGCAAACGTCATCAATTTTTATGGATATGCTTATAATCTAAGTATACACCTATTTCTGACAAGTGTGTATGATACCAAACCATTTTCATCAACACACCAACTCGCACACTGCAGAAGTTTGGCATGCAATAAAACCTGGATTAACCAACCATTTATTTAACGCCTGTACGAAGGCAGGACCATAGCTGTAGTTCAAATATTTTTTATTTGTTGGTTCTAAAAGTTTCTTGGGGTTCGATTAACGAATTGTCTTTTTTGACAGCGTTTGGTATCACCTTCATACAGTAGTAGATTTACATTCACAAATCTTTACACAGCTTTGGACCGCCGATATTGTTTCTCATTCCGACGATAAAAAGGAATGGGTAATTACTAACAAAGCATGGGACGGAGATATCAATGCAGGGGCCCAACAAATAGTAGAATTTAATGGACGAGCTCCAGGAAATTTGGCTCCAACTGCGACGATTTATATAGAAGGTATAGATCAACCGCCATCTGGCTTTCTTCAATCAACACATACCGAAAGCAGCCCTGGAACGGGTGGACAAACTGTAGCACAATATACAAGCACAGGTACATGTATGCAAACATCTGCACTATGTAGGACAGAAATTTTTTTATGCGCGAATACTGTAATTTGACTAAATGTTCGTCACATTGTTTAGTGAACGTTTTCCCACTAAACGACGCAAATGCGTTTAACGCGTGTTTAGTACATTTGCCCAATGTTTTCTCTCATTTTATGTAAGAGATAGATTTTTAATCGAAATGAATACGAGTCTAGATAATCCTTAGATAAACTAGAGGCTCCCAGGAGCCTGTATCGCTCACCTGAACCTGAAACCAAACAACCCTTTTTTATCCAGCTTTTCTTTGCTATAAGGAATTGCCCAACACTTCTGTAAAAATCATTAATTTTGACCTTTTAAGTGAAATAACTCCTATAAGGAGGATATTCTGATGGTTAGAGGGAGAAGGGAGGTTCACTTCAAATTTTCTGTATCTGTTATACTTTTTTAACTATCAGTCGAAAACTCTCTCGACCCCATCCCCCCCCCATTTTTTCATTTTTTCTATTTTAATCCAACGTAGCTATGTAGGTAGTCAGGTGTCATGATTTAGACAATTTTGGTAGAGGACATCCTAAAGATGATGTATGCAATGTTTCAAAGCAGTCCTTTCATTGGTTTAAGAGGAGAAGATTTTTTAAAATCAAGTAAATTTGATTAAAAAAATGTTCAAGGAGAATAATTCCTAAACGGTTCATCAGACAATCTTGACCCTAAAGTCTTTTTTGTAGCCCTCATAGAGCAGAACAATTAAGCAATGCTAACTTTTTCTCTAGTTCTAATAATTTTCAAGATTTTGAGGCAAAAATGTCAAAAATAATCAATTTCGACAATTAAAGGGCAATAACTCCTTTAAGGAGTCATCATACAACTTCAACCCAATGGAGTGTTTCGTAGAGCTTTTGATGCAGATGAAGACATGTCTCTTCGGTTTTCCAGTATCTGTTACACTTTTTTAAATATAAGCCAAAAACTGTATTTTACCGCCCCCCCCCAATCCTATTTTTAGCCATGGTGGCCATGTTGGTTAATCTGCAGCCATGGTTGGTGCAAACTTGGTTGAGGACATTTGACAGATGATGTGTACAAAGTTTCAAAGCAGTACTTTCAGTTGTTTCAGAGGAGAACATTTTAAAAAACCGATTAAAAAAACAGTTCAAGGGGAATAACTCTTAAACGGTTAATCAGACAATCTTGACCCGTAGGTCATTTTTGTAGCCCTCATAGAGCAGAACAATTAAGCAATGCTAACTTTTTCTCTAGTTCTAATAATTTTCAAGATTGTGAGGCAAAAATGGCAAAAATCATCAATTTTGACAATTAAAGGGCAATAACTCCTACAAGGAGTTATCATACAACTTTGACCCAATTGAGTGTTTTGTAGAGCTTAAGATGCTGAAGAAGGAAGGTCTCTTCGGTTTTCCTGTATAAGGTATACTTTTTGAACTATAAGCAAAAAACTGTATTTTGACCCCTCTGTTCTATTTTTAGCCATGGCGGCCATGTTGGTTGGTCTGAGGCCAAGATTTGGGCAAACTTGGTAGAGGGCATTTTACTGATGATGTATGCAAAGTTTCAAAGCAATCCCTTTAGTGGTTTTGGAGGAGAAGATTTTTGAATAAAAGTTAACGACGACGACGACGACGACGGACGACGACGGACGCCAAGTGATGGCAATAGCTCACATGACCCTTCGGGTCAGGTGAGCTAAAAAAGGCCAAGAAATAATTTTTACAACGCCGACAATGATTACAAACTAGATTGACTACAGGATTGAACTATTAAACAAAACTTATATTCTGAACCGCAAAAGAAACTTTCAACAAATTTCACAGTCGTGTATTAAAAATGACATTAAAATTAACAACGTTCATTGCACAACACAAAATTTAAATGAACGAATAACTGTTTCTATGTTATTTTCTCCAATGTCTGTCACAATATCACAGCGTTCTAATAATAAAATGGTCAATACCAACAATTATCACAGTGGCACATTTTCGGTGCATGAAGTTGATCAGACCATACATAAGCGTCATAGAAATACGTGCCCATACTCTCTGAAATGCTGGCAAATCTTTATCTGTCTTTGACTCCTTTGTGTTTCCAATCGGTACATCGATACATCGACCAAGTCTTTAAACCCGGTTTCATGCCACATTTCTTCCGTCATTTACACAACATAACACATGTGCGCATACAGCAAAAGTAACAAGAGATCTGCCATAGAAGAATGCAAAAGTTTTGGATTGGCCTGCTTTGAGTACTAATCTAAACTCAACTGAGTATTCATGGGACTAAGTTGAAAAACTGTTCAATGTAGAGCAGCCGTGCCAAAACTGCAACTGAACTTTTTCTAGCATTCTATAAATATATCTTATGTAGGTAAATACGTAACAATTTCCACATTTGGTTACATTTTAGGACTTTTTTAGCATTCTATAAATATATCTTTTTTACGTAAATACTTAACAATTTGCACATTTGGTTACATTTTAGGTGTTATATACAGCAAAATATGTAACGAAGTGTATGCGTCTTCAATCATCACATAATTACACACTGAACTCGCTTAATGTTCATTATTTTATAGATTTTGCAAAAATAAAGATTTTTGTTATACAGAAAGTAAATTTAATATGTTTTAAAATATTGAAAATAGTTCTCATTATTCACTATAATTGTAAAATTTAATGTCTCATATGCATACCACCATCTAAGCAAACAAATACTTATACCTAGAAACATGGATACTAATTTAAAAAATGACCGTCCACAATGATATGACTATGGTCTTGACTTTGTGATAATCGTGAAACCGATATGTGTAATATATTATCGGTAACCGTTTTTAAGTTAAAAGGCAAAAACTGATTAATCGAATGATTCATTGGCCGTAGCTAGAAAACGGTTTATCAAACAATTTTGAATACAATATATTTAATGAAGGTCTCGATGTTTATCTGATTATTTCGATAACGATAAAACTGTATGTTTTCATGTTATAAGCCTAACATGGATTACCTGAAACGCGACAAATACCATAACTCTATACGGCAGTTTTAACCCATAAAATAAATGAAGGTATATACTTAGTGGTTACGTTCAAATCATATTTACTCTGCTCGTAGTCACTTATAAGCCAAAACCAATTAACTTAAACACATAAAGGACCAGTACTCATCAAACAGTTTCAGACCCATATACATCTACCAGATGAAGGTCTTAATGAGAGGAGTATTATTTCTTTTTTTAATGCTTTTATATTTAACGGCTTTCGAGTTAAAATATCCACAAAAAAAAATTAGAGACGTAAGGTTAAGGTCACTTCGAAATTTGATCTTGAGACCATTTTAAATGACATCTCACAGCATCAACAATGGAAATTTATTTTACTGCTTTTTTGTGCAATGTTTAATTTACAATGACATTGAATAAAATAATTCTACATTACTGTTTTGCAGCCAAGACTACTACTTTATTTACAACCAATGCATATATGCCGACATCAACTTCAAGCACTCCAACAAGTGTAACCACTCAAGAAACAGGTAAGTCTTCTCTGCACATAAAAAGACAAACAATTAATTACGAAATAATTGAAGGTAACAGTCTACAAGGCTAAATTGTATTACCCTTCTAATATAATGTTTACCCTCTTCAGCTGTAGCAGTTAAAATATGCTCATTGGGAAATTCGTTGAACTGTTTGACATCATCTGGTTTGATTTCTTGAAGCAATTAAGACTTTCTTCTAAATGAGGGAAAAGGTTTCCTGTTTTAAGACTGTGTCTGTTCCTTTTTTAAGTTTATTTTGTTACCCTAATTTTGTCTCGCGACTCTTCGTAAAAAAATTGTGTACTACGGACCAATTCGCTTTCACAGTTCACTATAGAAAATCAAACAATTTTTCGTTAGGGAGTTATCTCCCATGACACCGCAATCTTGTGTGCAGAAAAACTTTGAAGCGCTTAAAGTTTCTCCAGAATAGTCAGGGTTGGACCGCGACACTTTATGGTAAATATTTTGATGACTCTCAATAGGGACCGCGACACTTTATAGTAAATATTTTGATAACTCTCAATAGAAAAATTTCCCCCAATCCCCCACTATCTCTCTTGGATCAATGTAATTTAATGTAAATAGTTTAATATATATTAAGATATAAAGTTCACTTTTTAGCTCACCTGACCCGAAGGGTCATGTGAGCTATTGCCGTCACTTGGCGTCCGTCGTCCGTCGTCCGTCGTCTGTCCGTTCAACTTTTCAAAAATCTTCTTCTCTGAAACCAATACAGAATGCAACCAAACCAAGCTTGGTATGGTTGTTGCTTAGCATGTCCTTTACCAAACTATCGTTTGGATTTTTGATTCGTAAAAAAAACATGGTCGCCATGGCTAAAAATAGAACATGGGGGTCAAAATACAGTTTTTGGCTTATAGTTCAAAAAGTATTACAGATACAGGAAAATCGAACAGACCTTCCTTCTTCAGCATCAAAAGCTCTACAAGACACTCTATTGGGTCAAAGTCGTATGACGACTCCTTGTAGGAGTTATTGCCCTTTAATTGTCGAAATTGATGATTTTTGCCATTTTTGCCTCAAAATCTTGAAAATTATTAGATCTAGAGAAAAAGTTAGCATTGTTTAATTGTTTTGCTCTATGAGAGCTACAAAAATGTCTTAGGGTCAAGATTGTCTGATAAACCGTTTAAGAGTTATTCCACTTGAACTGTTTTTTTTAATCGATTTTAATTGATTTTTAAAAATCTTCTCCTCTGAAACCACTGAAAGTACTGCTTTGAAACTTTGTACACATTATCCGTCAAATGTCTTCAACCAAGTTTGCACAAACCATGGCCGCAGATTAACCAACATGGCTGACATGGCTAAAAATAGAAAAGGGCGGGGGGTCAAAATACAGTTTTTGGCTTATAGTTCAAAAAGTATTACAGATAAAGCAAAACAGAAGAGACCTTCCTTCTTAAGCATCGAAAGCTCTACAAAACACTCAATAGGTCAAAGTCGTTTGACGACTCCTTGTAGGAGTTATTGCCCTTTAATTGTCGAAATTGATGATTTTTGCCATTTTTGCCTCAAAATTTTGACAATTACTAGAGCTAGAGAAAAAGTTAGCATTTTTTAATTGTTCTGCTCTATGAGAGCTACAAAAATGTCTTTAGGGTCAAGATTGTCTGATAAACCGTTTAAGAATTATTCCACTTGAACTGTTTTTTTTAATCGGTTTTAATTTATTTAAAAAAAAAAAATCTCCTCTGAAACCACTGAAAGTACTGATTTGAAACTTCGTACACATTATCTGTCAAATATCTTCAACCAAGTTTGCACAAACCATGGCCGCAGATTAACCAACATGGCTGCCATGGCTAAAAATAGAACAGGGGGGAAATACAGTTTTTGGCTTATAGTTCGAAAAGTATGACAGATACAGGAAAACTGAAGAGACCTGCCTTCATCAGCATCGAAAGCTCTACAAAACACTTCATTGTGTTGAAGTTGTATGATGACTCCTTGTAGGAGTTATTGCCCTTTAATTGTCGAAATTGATTATTTTTGCTATTTTTGCCACAAAATCTTGAAAATTTTTAGAACTGGAGAAAAAGTTGGTATTTCTTAATTGTTTTGCTCTATGAGTGCTACAAAAATGACTTTAGAGTCAAGATTGTCTGATTAACCATTTAGAAATTATTCTCTTAGAACATTTTTTTGAATGAATTTTAATTGATTTTAAAAAATCTTCTCCTCTAACCAATGAAAGGACTGCTTTGAAACATTGCACACATCATCTTTAGGATGTCCTCTACCATAATTTTGCAAATCATTACAGCTGACTACATACATAGCTACGTTGTTTTTAAATAGAAAGGGTGGGGGGTGGTCAAAATTAATGACTTTTGCAGAAGTGTTGGTCAATTCCTTATAGGAACGAAATTCTATATAAAAAAAAGGGTTGATTGATTTCAGATTCAGGTGAGCGATACAGGCTCCTGGGAGCCTCTAGTTTATTTTTCATTTTCCATTATTTCAAGTTGTTTATACTGATAATTGCTAAGTTTAGATTGATAAAAGTTTATTGTCGGGGTTATTGTATCTCTCGTTCTATTATTTTCAATTTTTTTTATTTTCACAGATATCTGAATGGTTTAATCTTAAATTTGTTTTGGGGAAATATATTCACTTTTATTACAAAAAGATCAAGGTCATTTATGGTCTACAATGCTACCTTTTCTGAAAAATTTTCTTTGAAATTTCTACCAGCAAATTACAAATATTTTAAGGGGTTTATTGATGTAGGCTCTTTGTTGCATTCAACATTGCTATTTGCAGACAAGGCTAAATATTTATTTTCAGTTACTACACATTTGTCGACATCAATATCTAGTACACCAGCAAGTGCATCTACCCAAGCAATAGGTAAGTTTGCCGTGCCCGTACAAAAAAGTAACAGGTTTATGACGACATGCTTGTATAACTGTAGGTAATATGCTGCATGGCTTCATTGTATTACCCTACTCATATCATTTTTACCCTCAGCTGTAGTAATTAGATATTCTGTTCGCAGTGGGTAATCTGTTGCTGCTTTGACTCTTATAGCATGTCGTCGTTTTCTTGAAGTAATAAAGGTTTTCAATTTTCTAATAGAAAGCCTTCCTGTCATTAACTGTTTCTTTTTATTCTTTTTTGCACCAATTGTTTGTGTAAACTTAATTTAATTTCGCAGCTATTTTGTACCATGGAATAGTTGGGCATTGCTTTTCTGCAGTTCACCTGATCATACCAAACGCGTTTTCTTTACGGAGTTATCTCCCATGACACTAAAAAGTTTTTGTACAGATAAACTTTGAAACCGTGTCAGAAGTCGTGATCAATAGTACAAAGGATTTTCACGATTCCTTATAGCCGTTATTTATTATGGTAGTGTATCTTTGTAAACTAGATGTGATAGAGATACGGTTTTTCACTATGTGTCATCATTGACATTGATTTAAAAAAATATCAGGTCAAATGTTAAGGTCAGATTCTATTTTAACACTGGGTTGTGTGCAGATATCCTTTTTAACCCAAAAGAGAAACAAACTGAAACCTGTAACAAGACGTAGATTTTGTTAAAGTCTATTTTTCATATATTTTCATTGAACTTTCTGTCTTAGATCAATAGAATTTATTGTAAATAACGTACCTCAGTAACTATAAGAGATGTGGGATATCACTTGTTGGGATTATTGACCTTGACATTGAAAAAGGTAATTAAAGGTAAATCGCGTCACAATGTGAAGTGTGCGAATCTCTTTGAAAAAGTGTAAGATATACTGAACTGAAACCACGATCATAAAGGAGTTCCCTTAAAAGTCTTCAATTGTCATTTATTATGACTGACCCATTGTACGAGTTATCTCCCGTGGATAGGTGAAATTTATTGTAAATAGCCATATATAAATAAAGAGAACCGATATAGGCATATGATGTAAGTGTAACTACCCCAGCACCAAAAGGCAAGTCTTTAATGAACTTAAAAGATAAAAACTGACTTCTTGTGGGTTCAATATCTCTGATATATAGATAGTAAACGTAATTAACCAAACTCGATGTAATGTGTTGTACTACAAAAGGTTATATGCAATGGCCATTAAAACATTTAAAATGTCAAATTGGTTGTAATAGATTTACTTTTTTTTGCAACACAACGTTTACACTATGTAATATACTCTGTATAAAGTTAAGGTTCTTATTTTAAAGTTCTGCCTAAAACGTCGATTTATTTTTACCATTTATTGTCTCGTACTGTTTTAATACTGTTGTCATCTTAATGCTCGTACAGTTAGGTAAATGAGGATATTAACGATTACTGAAACGGTGTCAAAAACCAAAGGGGTTCAATGTACACACAGCACAGAGTTGACAATACTGTTTATGGACGACATTTGTAAAATTGTTCAATATTTTCTGACTTCCTTACGACATTTCAAATAATAAGGCGTCATTTACCTGCTTTTGAAGCTGCACACGCTGTAGGAATACTCTAGTCTGTTGAAGCGGAAATATCTTCTTCTGGAGGCCTATCCGTAGCATGCCGAGACGCCATATTGCGTATTAGAGGACAATCAATTTGCTTCATCAATATATTATAATTTATTATGTTTGCTTTGTTTGTTTATTTGAATGGTGTTTAACGCCACTTTCAGCAATTTTTCAGCTATATCAAGGCGTTCTTTTTTTATTGTGGAAGGAAGCCGGAGTACCCGGAGAAAACCTCCGACCTATGGTAGGTAAACTCGCAAGCCTTGTCAATTACGATTGATGTCGACAGCACCCTGCCAGAAGTGAGACTCGAACCTGCAATCTCATTATTGACATACCACCTGATCAATAGTAGACAAAGCACCTTAACCACTCTGCTGCTGAGGCCCTTATTATTTATAAAACACATTTGTTATTCAACTATTTAAAAAATATGGCCAATTTATATGAATCCATATAAAACTAGTCATCGGAAAGTAATTTTTTTTAATTGTGATATTCATATTTTTTGTCATCCCTAAGAAATAAGCCTTTGCTTTTCTGACATGTATTAAAAGTATTCAAAATGCATACTTTGAACACGTATTCTTGGTTCTTTTTTTGAGATTAACGATTAAAACATCTTTATCTCATAGAAATAAATTTTAAAATGTCTTTTGCAGGTGTTTGCGTTGACAGTACTGTATTCAACTGTAACCCGGCCGTATGTTCATTCGAATGTCTCAAACAGTTTTGCCCGTCTACTTGTAATTCTTGTGGTGAGTTTTTGTAACAGTAGTTTCTTATTTTCCAGTATCACACGACGCAGTTTTTTTATTTTACTATACCATATATTTGACTGAATGTAACTAAATTAAACTGGACACGTGTCCAAATTCATTGTTTGTATAGAATGTTATGGGTTTTTTTATTTTTAGCTCACCTATCGGAAAAAATGTCATTAGAAATTCCCATCACCTTTGGTTAGCTGTTTTCCGTCAACCCGTCGTACATCACCTTTTCACATTTTAATCGTTTACTCTTGAACCACTTATCGAATTTATTCCAAACATTGGAATAAAAAAGTTTCTCTTCCGATTTGCTGAAGTTTAAAAAGTCTCTCTTTGAAAGTACAGGTCCAAAAGTCTTGTTACATGCAACAAATGAATAAAAAATTCTAATGGTTTCTCCTTAAGTCTTTATCGGGCATAAAACATGACCACTATCAGTATTCTTTGTTGCAGATTGGCTTTAATTGTAAAATTCTTCTTGTCAAAAGTGCGAATCCACATATTTTGTACCTTATCACAAACGATGTACGATTAGGAAAAGCCACATAAAACATGCTCTGTATAGTTTTCTTTTTGTTTTTTTTTCTGTTTATAATTCTTGTCCTTCCTGTTTAATTGTAACACGTGCCTAATTAATTGGTAAACTTGTTCTTTGTAGCTCCTTGAGCTGGCCGGTCATAACATAAGATTTCTGTTCAGGAATTGTCAGTTTAACTAACAAGTTATTGTTATTTAATGTAGAATGACCACATTTAAAATTCATAAATGTAATTGGCTTGAACAAGAACGAAATTTGTCATTAAAAATGTTTTGTGCATATGAAGTATGCTACGCCATAACGTTAGAGTCTACTTGATGATAGTTAAATGAACAATCGCACAAAATATAAGTTCTATCATGTTTCATATCTGTACAGATTGTTTGTTCCTTGCAGGGTTCACTGTATTATCTACAGCAACAACTAAATGGCTGTATATTACTGGAAAATAATTGGTAATGAAGTAGTGTTGATTTTACTTATAAAACAAAATCCTAAATAGTGAATATTCTATATTAAAATTATTTAAAAATTACTGTATAATGATTATTCAATGAATCGAGGAGTATGGTTGTAATAATTGAAAAAAATAAAAATTATATAAGCCTTAGAACCGGGTTATAAATAAAGTATCTTTCACCATCAGTCATTTTAAAACATATTTTATCTTATTCATTTATGTTTCATTATTTCAAGAAAACAATTTATCATGTTGTTTTACCTAAAGCGGCAATTAAACAGCATTATCGCCTTTCATGCCTGTGACTGAACAATAATTTGTATTCATACTTATTTCCACATAAATGATTTTCATTGGAAAAAGCCAAACATTGATCCAAAAGACTGCATAACGTCACATTATGGATAAATGCAAAACGTTTGTAACAGCCTTCGCTGCTAAATTAGAAGCGTCTGAGTAACCATATACATTGGTTTGGGGGGGGGGGGGAGTTATTTACGTCCTACACCGACAACCTTGGTCGGACGGAACCATATACATAAATTTATTATTTTATACTTTAACAATTATGATATACATGTATTTTCAAGAAAATAAATAGAATACAGGCAAGGTCTTTCAAAATCAAATTCTTATAAAAGGTCTGCAAAATGATTGAGATCAGGTGCGTTGAAAAAAAATAACATATGTTTTCCTAGTAACACTGATCATGTATATATATAAAGGTCATTTATCGTCGGAAGTAATGGACTCTTTGGATTGATTTTTTGACAAAACAAATTCCTCATTCATTAGAGGGTATAGAAAAAAATAGTTAGTTGGAGTCAGGAATATTTATTCATGTGTTCCAATGCCTACTCGCTAATTTTTGTCTCTCAACGCTGTGTTTTTTTACCTCCGCTGCGGCGTCGCGATCAAAACAGTAAACTGAAAGACAAATAACCTCGCTTTATCTTTGTTGTAGTTAGTGATGAATTCAATAGAATGTTCGTTCATATTTAAATAGATTTATTAAATAATTTCTGCACTCTTTTCTTTTGTTGAGATATAAATATATAATTTTGTGTTGACAAAGAACATTATGGTTTAACGTACAAACGTGAAGTCAAGTACATGAATGTAGTACACGGCAATAAACTTTGGGTTTTTGTCTCGCCTGCGACGAAAGTCGCTGAAGGCGAGACATATGTATGGGAATCCGGCGGCGGCGGCGGCGTAAACACTTGGACATCTTGCTTCATATATTTGTAAGCCCAAGCCCTAGGTCCAGAGGTAGCTTATGATGAGTACTTGCCAGTCAGTCACCTGACCTTGACCTCAATTTCACGGTCCAGAGACTACGTTAAAGTTTTGGGGTTACGGCTGTTCCTCTGTAACCACGCATGGTAGGATAATAATATTTGGTATATAGGTTGCTGATGACTTGTACATGACTGTCCGGTAGGAGTCACATGACATTGACCTCAATAGAACTACAGAAGCCAAATTGTTATGTAGAAAACAAATAGTAGATTTTAGATCATACAAATCATACAATCTTCAATTTTAACCGGGAAGTGTCATTGAACACGTTTTAAATGAGCTGAATTTAGTATTGCAATTTATCAATTTCTTTTGAACTGACTAATTATATAGAATAAAAAGCGTCAAGCACTTTTCAAAAATAACATGTGCAATGTCGACCTAATAATCTTAACAAACGGACTTCACAACAACTTATTATGTTTGTACTTCCTTGTTGTAATAGTAGATGTCTACTCTGTTGTACACATGTGATGTTTCTGATACCAGTTTCTTCCTTATACACATGGTGTAATAAAGGAACTGTAATTGAATAAGATAACATGTACCGATGGCATGATAGCGGAGTCAGATTTGGTTGGAATTGAAATCATTTCATTGTAACTGGGATTCCACCAAAATAGGTAATAGATGTAACTATTACGAAAAATATGTCCTTACACAGATGGTTTGATAAAGTCTTTATGATGGATTTAGAGTATTTGTACCGATTGCATGATAACTGTTATATTTATCAAGTTCATTACTGTATGGAAGTAAGATTACCTATGCACATACGACAAATCTACTTTCATAAATTTATTTTATTTTACTGCATGTAAGTTGTCAGAAAATCATAGTTTTTAGAAAGAAATTATTAACAGAATTGTTTAAGGCAATCAGATCGTTGATACCAACTACAATTTATAAACCTAAAACGTTTTCATGAAAAACAATAAATCGACAGTAAGTAACGCTACACAACTTTCTGATGAAGGAACTGTGTAATATTTCACTTGTTTACTATATTTACACGCCTGTCACAATCTCAAAATCGTGGCAACCATTAGTTATTGCTACTTCTGTTAGCATTTTAACTATCCAGAAAAAATAGGGTCTTACCTACCTGGGCTGACTAATAGAATTGAATATGATTCCATCTAAGCAACGCTATAGACCAGGCTAAATATAACGTCAAACCCATTATCCCATAAAACTTTCTAACAAATATTTAAAATGAGCTACACACATTCTGTAAACACATCTTATCTGGAGAAAAGCAATAACTCAACACAGTTCAGATACTTTATTTGAAGTAAAACAAGAACGATAGTGTTTTAAACAGAATACAAGTCGTGCTGTTCTCACTTTTTATACTGTAAATGTAATGAGGTAATCGTTATATCAGAGTTGGCTATAATATAGTTGTCATGTTTGTATGTCAAAACTCGTTCAGCTCACGGCGTTAATTTATTCATTATTGTTTTTCTAACAGTTGAACCTTTTCAAAAATTATGAAATCCACTTTGTTAATGCAATTACGAATAAATGTACAATACAATTATATAAATGCACATGCGCATACCCAAACTTTCAATTTCTTGATTTTCAGTAAAATCTAGTTACTAAAATTGTCATGCAATTTGAATGTTATCATGACTTTTTATATGTTGTCAGGATATCGAACAATGTGTTTGTGAAGTTTACCTGTTCATTATTTAAGTTGTATCAGTCAGTTTTATCGCCGGTTGATTCACATGGTTATGAATACATTTGACAGCCTCCTGTGGTCACGCTATTATCGGGCGCCAAACTATGAAAACTTTAATTTATTAAAAAAATAATGAAAACATGTATTTTTAATAATTTATTGTTATTGAATGGAAAGATAATTGTATTAGAATAGTAAGAGTAATTTATAAAAACTTGTTTAAGCATTTTTTGTAAACTGTGACATTTATGAACTTTTCTAGCAGTATAGCCAGCAATATTATAAGTAAACTCAGCTAATAGATTTTTGAGTCAGTTCGGCTGGAGCCACTGATAACGAAGGATTAGTTTTTTTTCTCTTAGCAATTTGAAATTTTCTTTGGAGAAAAGTTTTAAATGCAAAATTCATTTTTTTTTATTGTTAGGCTTTAAGTACTTATTAGGTCCCCTCACTGAAATTCATGTGAAGGACTAGGAAATCATTTGTTTTCATGTGAATGCTCACAAAATGGTAAAGTAACATATTCTTTGTAGGTGCCAGAAGTTATTTCCTAATAATTCTCTTGGAAGGCAACAGAAATTATTTGGTTTTATTTCTGAGAAGGTCTAGAAATTCCCCAACTTTTTTTCGCTTTAGGAATAAAATGATATTGAAGAAATTTATCATTCAAAACGAAAATTTATATTTTGATCAAAAGTAAATAATTCCAATGCAGTTAAATTTTTGTGGAAGATATTTAAATTAAATAGCCTCCATTAATAGTTAGGGTTTATTTGATAGTAATTAGATAATTAGAGTTTACGCATAAATGTTGTTGTTGTTGACAAATTGGTTAGACTGCTGGCTCAAATATAATTTTTGATGTATACAGAATTCAGTCTTAAATTTTTTGAAATTATTTGACGCGGAAGGTCAAGCTGTTAATAATATTATATTTAAAGTGTACTGAGTACTGACCCAGTTGAATATTTGGCATTATCGATTAGAAATCCAATCGATTGATTGAATGTTTGTTACACCGTACAGTTACAGTTTTTTTTGTATATATTTTGGACACACAAGTAGATAATGATGCTGTTCCAAATGAGATTAATATACTAAATGTTGAAAATTGGCATGACTTTCTATGACTGAGTCCAATATATGAAATACACGCATAGGGACCACTGTCGAACACGTATAAAAGCTCTTTTTCAGCTATATGTTAGTAGTTATATAGTAGGCTAGCTTGTCTACCTTGAAACGCTACAATATGAATGATATAAATTTTAAAACATTTTAAAATTTCGTTCTCTACTGTATTTTGACATTGAATTGAATTAATAGCAGCATTAACTGTTTCTAACTAATAGTTTTATATCGTTCAGATATCTAGTATTTAATCAAATAAAGTATATCGGGAGAGATAATCTTCAAACAAATCCTCGCCATATCTTTGATGTTTGTTTGTTTGAATGTTGTTTAACGCCGCTTTCAGCAATTTTCAGCTATATCAAGGTGTCCAGTTTTTATTGAGGAGGAAGAAGCCGGGGTAACCGGAGAAAATCCCCCGCCTGCTGTGAGAATCGAAAACGCAAATCTCAGTGTTTACAGACCAAGTGATCAATAGTATACGAACTACATTAGCCACTCGACCACAAAGGCCCCCCTTTCTTAGAGGATGTTCATCCTTCTTTGAGAAACAAGTGTATGTCCATTTCTTACAGGATGTACACATGTTGTTTTGATATATGGAGGTATTATCAATATTATTAAAATATAAAGGTGTCTTTTTTATTATAAATCGAATGAAACATTTGTCATGTTTGTCCGGCGTTTAGGGTTTCCCAACCAAATTCTTAAAAAAAACAGTTTTAAGAAACGATGATTGTCCGGTAATAATGCGAGCTGATACTCAATTCAGGATGGCCATTTTCTATACTTTTTGATAACATATTCTGGAAAACATTAAAATTAGTGTTATAAAGACTAAAATATTTTAATAGTTTAATTTAATAAAATATATTCAAGTGCTTGGAAATATTTGATCCCATATTTTCAATCTGTGTTTTTCACTTGAGTAATCAAACGACCAGTCATTCGCAAAAAATCTACTCCGGGGAATAAGGCGATCTACTATGTCAGACGTATAAAAAGCTGAAAAATCTCCGTAAAAAAATGCCCACGTGTAAATAGATTAAAACTTTCTCTTGTCTCCCTTAAAAAACACATTCCTGTATTTCTTGCAGACGTTTTGTATTTACTATCTCAGTTAATGCTGTTCTAAATCGAAAATAAGGAATTGACCGTTTTAAAATGACTTAAAGCGTGGTAATTACAATCAGGATCCACACAAACACACAAAACAAGGAACAAACACAAACCACAAAATCATAAATTGAGTAATCTCACCCTGTGATTTTTCTATACTATTTGATACTAGAGATAAGTATTCTTAGAGAGAGGTAACTCCTATTAAATGTCGCTTAACTTGTCGCGACATGGCTAAATTTACTTGTTATTATTATTAAAGCATTTTAGGAAGAATAATTGCAATATCTTAATCAATAACAAAAGTTAGTATATAACATGTTTTAAACCTGCAGAAAGGCAAGCAATATAAACGTTACACATTGATGGGTTATGGCTTTGCCATAAACCACTTCTGTATTACTTGCTAATAACTAGCTTTCTATGAAATTTAATTCATTTAAAGTGTAGCTTAAAATTAAATTTACTCGTTAATTATTAATAAAAAAATTAGTAAGAAAAATATTTCAATATCTGAATAAATAACAAATGTAAAAATAAGGACGGAACATATTTTCTTTTAACCTGAGGAAGGTCAAACAATATTAACATTACAAACTGATAGGTTAAGACTCTGAGTGATCAAAAACTTTTAAATTGTTCTGTATGATTTGCTAGATAGTAAGATTCTAAGAGAGAGAAGTCCTATAAAATGTCACTAAAACTGAAAGTGACTCGTGTTTAGTAATAAAACAATTTAGGTAGAAAAATAAAAAAGACAAAGACAACAGTTGGGGACAAGACATTTTTTTACCATGAACAAGTTCAAACAATACAAACATTGCAACACGACTGCGATAAATACATTTTTATTTTCCTCTATTATTTGCTACACATAAATATATTTCGAAGGAGAAATGACTGCTAAATAAAATATCTCTTAAAACTTCGCAAAATGTCTAAATTTGAATGGAATTATTAGTGTGCGACATGTTTTTTTATCTTGTGCCCAAAAAAAAACGTGTAGACATGTAAGACATAACAATAATTTTTTAAAAAATTTTCTGTTCTTTATGCCAAGATATCAGATATCTTCAATCAATCTGTCCCAAAGTTGCGCAAGGATAAATGACACATAATGGAAGAGGTTTGGTGTTGCTATCTTTTTTAGTTTAGGTGAAGTAGAGGTAACATTCTTTTTAGTAAAAGCGGAAATAACTCCATAAAGGAAAATGGTGAATATTTAAAGCGCAATGTGTAACCGATAGCAGATATAAAATATCAAAGCGACATGTTGCAAAGTAAAAAAAAGTCATCGAAGAAAGTTAGTGGAAGGAAAAAGAAAATTATAATAATCAGAACAATAACTATAGGTCTTTTCACTGAAAGGTGGAAAGACCTAATAATCTGGTTATGCATTAAACTGGAGAGAAATCGGCTCTAATCACAGTCATCCCGTTTTAAATAAATTTGAACAACATTTTGATACAAGATAACCGTATTAACAGGTAGTAGTCTTTTAGATGTTAATACTCTCATTGATTCTTGTTCAATTGTACTTAAGAAAAACTTTGTACTTTTGTAACAACAAAAAATCATTGCTTTCAACATGGCGTAGGAAGACCAACTGCAATGCTATTGAAAAACAGGTTCTTAAAAGTGAGGTGTTGATTTAAAAGCATAAATTTGTGAAACAGGCGGTAATTTTACAGCTGCATGTGTTATTCCAAACATTCTTATTATAGGATTCCATAATCCTTGAGACGGGAATTATTTGGTCTAATACATAAGCCAGTGCAGATGGGAAACATTTAAAAGAAAAAGGTAATTCCTGAAGTAAGTTAAGGTGATTTATCTTTTTTTCATTTTAATAGATTGTAGCCAATATCGAAGATGATGCTTTAATAGATGACCTGTTAAAAGCTGAATTACTTGCCATTACTTGTACTAAGATTGGTCTACCTTCTATGGTTAAAAAAATTCGTACAACTGTTGATTTTGAAATTTTGAACACTTTTGACAACCTTTCATTTTGCATCCAGATACTGTTTTTGGAACAGCAGCCAAGAATTTTGATTGATATTAAAGACAAAAGAACTGAACAATTTTTACCTATTAAAAGAATATAACTAACGCATGCAGACTGCAAAGTGAGTAATCTGGGAGAGAAGTTTAATGAGCTTAGCTATAAGAGGTCGGCGGATGGAGGAAAAAGTGGAATCGGTCCATTTCAGTTGAAAGACATATATGTGTTTCAGTACCATTACAGCAAAAATTACGAATCTTTTTGGACAACTGGTTAATACATTTTTAGAAACTTTCTCTAAAGATAACTGTCAGTCGTGGTAATATTTGCAAAGACCGACTAATCCTATTTGTAGATTTCTTCTTTACTTCTTTTTATGTAAAGGTTAATACATGTATCAAACTGAGACATTATCGACATTATCTTATTTTTGCAAAATGGTTTTTGTCGTATAGTTCCTTCAACTATTCAGGTAGATATCGAGTCATTTCACAGACTAAATCTATCATTTCAACAAGTACCATATGGAGCATTTATTCGTGTGTTTTCGTTTTATAAATTTTAAATTTAACATTAACTGTAACCATACTGGGACGATTCCTAGTGCTCAACTCACAGAGCTACACGCTGCGTCCCCATGTAGACCACAGAGTGTAACTTGTTTGGAGATTGGCACGCTGCTTACACAAATAACAAATAAGATCTCTCGCCGCCGTTGTACATAAATATATACAAAATGGTCCATAATTTTTCCAGTGGCAGTCGAAATTTTGTTCGCATTGACCTATCCATGTTCATGTTTATTTATCGTTTGCACACTTATTATTAGTGTCCTTGGCTGAAATATTGATAGCAATACAATAAGCAAAACAATCAATCAATTAACATCATATACATGTAGAAGGTGTAGATATTCAGTGCTTATAATGTCGATTTCATACATGCTATACATCTTTAAACTACACGATACGCCCGTTGTAAATAGTCAAATGTTAGCCTGCAGGAATTAATGCGATTTAATCTTTGTTATCTTCGATGGCATTCATAATAGTTTTCAAATTTAAATTCCAGTCTACTGCTTAAGAATCTTTGAATTTTACAAGAAATAATGTTTATGAGATTTTCATGGTCAATGATGCTCAGATCATAAGTAATGACATGACCAGAATATTTGAAAGGACACTGAGAATAAGGGAATTCGATAGGTTGCTCGAGGTATTTTTCAATGTCTGGGTTATGCAATGTTTGTTTATAGTTAAAGATTTTACGGGAAATATATTTATAAGACACAATTGCAGCAGATTGATTTTTATTCAATAATAAATCATCTGAACTTTTACTATTAGAATATTGCTCATGTTTACTACATCAATTCCTTTATTTTTGAATTTTATGTGAAGTAATGTCTTATTCACATCACCAAGAGTGTGTCCGCACAAGTTTGAAAAGACAAAAGAAGATATGTCGCAAACTATAATAGGCAATTTTTATTAAGATGCAAATGAATCATAATCCTCCAGCCCCAAATCCATCTTCCCTTATAAGTTTTAAACAGCTGACATGCGTAGATAAAAGAGTAGTATGAATGTAATGTAAACCCAGGGGTTCTTCAAGATTTAATTTATTGATTGATTGGATGTTTACGTCCAATGAGCAGTATTTCAGCTATATTTAGGATGAGAACAAATTAACATACAATTAATCAACGGAAAATAGGGATAGGATGGACACAGGGAACACAATTTAGATTGCCACTGAAAAAGTAATAATTTTTTGTATACGAGCGTAGAATTAAGCCTTTTGAAGCGGCTACAATGAGCCTTCTCTTTTTCAAAATCTACAATTAGGGTCTTTATCGTGCGAGGAGCGTGGCACTCCCCAAACACATTACTCACTACGGTCCCAGACCAGGCTTTCCGTTTTATGACTTGACAACCCCCCCCCCCCCACAACGAGGGGGTCTCCCATATCCGTCACCCGAGGACACGCGGCTGTTCAACATCTGAAAGAAGGTCATTATACATTTCGAAGGAAGATTTAAATTATCTTCGGTGTTCGTCGTTTTTTACTGCAGCCGTAAGACATTTAAGTACCTAGCTCCCTGATCCAGATATGCGTACTTTCATGGAAAAGCACCGATCATGATCATGCTGATCAACGTGGTTGTTCATCTTATATTGAGGATCGTAAGTATCATATCAATGTTTGTTTATACAAAAGTCCACAAAGTGAACACGGTTCGATTCTTACTGCAGACAGGGTGTACTCGACTCCATTTTAAATTGACAAGGATTTCCAGTTTGCCTACCGCAGGTCGGGGGTTTTTCCGGGTACTCCGGCTTCCTCCCCGAATAAAAACTGGACTCCATGATATACCTAAACAAAATTGCTGAAAGTGGCGTTAAACACTATCAAACAAATCAGAGGAATTGATGCAACGTATACCTGTTTGTCAAAGAAGTGATAGTTTTAATGAACCATCGATGTCTGTAATGTAAATATATGTTTAATATAATACATATATAAAAAAACCCGACCTGCGGTAGGAAAACTGGCAATACTTGTCATTGAGATTGGAGTCGAGTACACCCTGCCTGCAGTGAGAATCGAACCCGCAATCGCAGTGTTGACGGACCACGTGATCAATAGTAGACGAACTACCTTGACCACTCGGCCAACGAGGCCCCTCAATTCCTCTGAGAAAAATTGTATAATGAATCAATTAAGAGATTGCATAGAAGATCCCAGAGAGTATTTTTTCGTTCATGTAATTACAAATGATAATTCTTACTTAAAATTGATTTTTAAGTTTTTTAAGCTATACTCAGTACAAGAAAAGATTAACAGACTGCAAATTACGTGGGTAATATCAGAGGACCACTGTGAAGTTATGAATAGTTGGCTTAGAACAGAACATTTAGCCATTTGAAACGACTACAATGTCTTCTTTTTCCGAAAAATGGCACTCTCAAAACACGTTACCCACTAGAAGGCATCCATATTTGCTACAGCGTAGAGCTTTAGCAACAAAAATTTCAACGTTAGAAGTAGAAATCTAATTCACTTCTGATACACTAGAAGCTTATTTTTTCAGAAAAGAAATAAACACGATAATCGGTGTTTCGTACAAGGTGATAATGAATACGTTTTATAAAAACAATGGTTTTTTTTTAATATTTCTGAATGTTACGTTTGTCTTATCACCACATCGTTATTTTCGCTTTGTATATTTATTTTTTCGCTTTCGTTATTGTCGTATGTTCACAAGTTATCATTTCACAGGTTTTGGTAATAAACCATGTTGCATGCTTGATTCTAAAATACAAATGGATTTATTGACATATCCAAAGTATCCCTTACTTATCTTTTTCATTTATTATTGGTTAATATGGTTATCTTCCTTATTATATGTACAATTCTGTTTATTTAGACGTTAAAGTATCAAGTCAATCGCTAAATCCACAAAATTAACATTTATGGTATTATCTTTCTTCAAAGCAATAAATAATCTTTAGTAAACGTATTTGTGGATTTTAAACAATTTGAATTTGTTCCAAAAATATGCAGTATTACATACATCTTTATTACTAAAGTCAAATAACTTTAGGTATACACATACAACTGAATAGTATAACAGATGGTGGTTTTTAGATAATGCATTACAACATTTTTGTATAAAATTTGTTATTTTCTATTTACAATGTACTTATGTTTGTAGATTAAATCTAAACATGTCACGTAAGTATGTGTAATCGTTGAAAAGCATACAATCGATAACTCTTCAAAATGTTACTGAAATTGCCAATAAATGAAGTACCATAGAAATTACTGTCAAAAACAGTTTGACAAAGATGATTGGCATAACTTCAGCCAATGACAGGAATAAATGAATAAAAAACCGGAGAAAAGGACTTTAGTGTAAAATGTAAGATATGTTATTAGTCTTAAGATATGTTATTAGTCTTCAGTTTTCACCTTTGATATCTAAATGGATGTATCGTCACGATGTAAGTATTTGTTAAACAAAATCTCTCGAAAATGTATACTGTCACAGTATATCTAGAATGTCCAGTTAAACAGTTATTGCACGAGTGGTCTTAACTAAATATTTGATACTGGTACATGTATTCGTGGTATTTAATTTTCATGTGGAATATTTGTCAACGGCCAAGCCATAAATGTACCAGACGAAAATTGAATAATTGATTTTAAACGTCAAGCAAGCAATATTTTATCTTTGCTGAAGACCCGAACAACTTTAATATTCAGGCGTAGAGTATTTCCAATATTTTAATAACATCTCAAACCCTAACTAATGTATTTCAACTCCAATCTCATACAATAATATGAATAAATACACACGTAATAATAAATAAAAGAATTAAAAAGATAAAGAACAACATAGCAATCAAAATAGATTTATATACACTTGACCATAAGTTAGGGATCACCAGAATTTAAGCGGAGGTGATTTTAAAACCAATTTGTTATCAATATATAACCATCCATTGTTTATTTCACGTTTCGTTTAAAAAAAGTTGACGATTTTAAAGAAGTTTATGCTTTTAATATTCAAAATGTATAGAAAAGACCTCTTGAATGTTCTGACATGGAGGGCCATGGTAATGTATCAATTCCCTCATTTGCAAGATAATCTTTGACGATGCGTGCTCTATGAGGTCTTGCGTTGTCGTCCATGAACACGGGTCTGCTTCAAAGTGGATGCGAATCGAAATAGGGCATAATACAGGGGTCCAGAATCTGATCGCTGTATTTTAAAGTAGTTAGTGTGCCATCTAATGGACACAACTCTAACTTACAGCCCCAAACTGTTACTCCGCCACTACCGAAAGCTGTAGTTCCCAGAACACGTGCAGGATCAAAAGCTGTGTTGCGTTGACGCCATACCCGCATCCTACCATCAACTGATTTAAGAAGAAAACGACTTTCGTCGGACCAATGAATTTATTTTTTCAAGAGCGAATATTCCACCCGATATGGTCTCGCGCCCACTGCAGCGTGGCATCCTTTTGTCTTTGTGTGAGTGCTGGTCGCTTTATTGGTCTCCGTGCTCGAAGTCTTCGCACGTGAACATGATGAAATGAAAAAGGTTCCGAACTTGGGTTTTCAAAAGCTGAGGGTAGTGTTTTTTCAACTTAAGCTTATGTTTAAATATTTCAATTGACAGGTGCTAAATGTCATTTTTGTGATCGGCTGTTTCGATTTTGTATTAAATACTTTAAAAATCAATGTTACCACTACTGCGGTTGTTTGTCTACTATTGATCGACGGTTCTGTCAACACTGTCTCACTGCGGGAAGGGTGTACTCAAGGCCAATCTTAATTGACAAGGATTGCCAGTTTTCCTACCGAAGGTCGGGGTTTTCTCCGGGTACTGCGGTTTTCCCCCACCACAACACGAGACGCCGTAGATGAAAATTGTCGAAACTGGGGTTAAACATCATTCAAATAAATAAACATATAATACTGTATAATTGAAGGTTGTCAACTGTTTTCCGTTTTAGCTGAAGCTTAGATATTTAAATGATTTTAGTGTGCATTGATCCATGCCTGCAAGAAATCTACAAAGGCTTGATATGAAACAACGTAAACATTTACCAAAATTATATGCTCTTGTCGGGATCACGGGAGTATATATTGTCCGCCATACTCACCGTTGACCATGATTGTGTGGGATGTGAAATACACCGAATGTAAAACTGAGATGTAAAAACGAACATCCCGCAATGGTAAAGAGCACTTTTTTGTTTTTAATACAAAATGCTTCTTCGATGACCTTTATAACCAATCACAACTTGTTTTGCTAATTAATTATTGCTTTGTTACTTCTTGTCCAAATATTGCACACGCGATGGGAAACAACTATTAATCAACTATATGTTTTCTTTATTTCCGTCACTTTTTTCTCACCCGTCATTTTGTTTAAAGATTATTTTTTGGATGATAAGAATTTCAGATCTATTTGTCATACAATAAAAAAATATTTTGAAGTGAACATCTGCATCTGAAACAATCATTAGAAACGACAGAATCAGTTCGCATCAAATAAATGAATCAAATTGTAACGTTATTTTAAACATAACGTTTTAAGTTAAAATTGATGTTATTGTTTGTTGCATAATATACAGCGTGTAATATTTGAGGAAGATACAAACATATATTACGGCAGACGCGTTAATCGTTTAATCAGGAATCATCAAAGGCGCTTGAACCCATAATATCGTATGCTATAATAGGTTCTGCCAAATCCCCCTTTTGTCATCCACATATTCGGAATAAAAAAGCTTCAGCTTTAAAATAGCTTTTTTAATTTTAAGACAGTTAAAACTAGACTATAATTTAATGGTTTAATGATGTCGGCTTCATATTGGGCTTATATAATATTTTAGGCTTAACAGTCCACCAGCAGAGGCATTCATTTGGTCGTTGCTAACAATTTCGTCGAATGTCAAAGTTTTAACAATATTTTTACTGAATTCAACTATGTAGATATGCAACCTTCGACTAGGTATTTTTGACCATACAGTCATATTGTTTGTTATGAAAATAATGACTGACAGTTCGAAGTAGAGTTGTTTTGGGCAATATTATCAGAATATGAAAAACTTAATAACAGTGTTTTTTTGTAGAAAAATGGAAAAACAAAATCATATGTTTACTAATCTTCATCCTGTCAAAAGGATTTTAAATGAAGAAGCTGTTTTACAGATAAATCGAGGATTATATAAAGGTGACACATTTTACGCCAATGTGGACGCTGTTTTGTTAAAATTATTGCAATTCTTTCCTATACAGGACGATTTCCTAATTTATATTGATTTGCTACACGTACTAGGACAAAAATTGTTTCCTTACATAAAATTTTTTATTGGAATGATCAATCAATATATGTGTTTGAAAAATGAAAAAGTTACCGACGCAAAGTGCGTAAGACCAGGAGATATACATTTTACATCAGACCATAATTACTTTATTGTAAAGAACATTATTGGGACTGCATCAGCCTCATCTGATCGCATAAGTGTGGGACTTTTGTCAAACAGTGCCATCATATCAAGATGTATTACAAAGGACACATTTGCGTTTGTACCTAAATATGCAGCTGTACAGCTGATAGAATCAAACCCATACCATACTGCTGAACATAAATTGCGTAATGTTGGTGATAAGATAGTTTGCCAATCAACTTATAAACATCAGATGCCTCAGGTATGTTTTTATTAACACACAAATAACAGCTTTTGGTATTTTGTCTATATAGATTTTACAAAATATCTTAAAGTCATTATTATAAAATGTATTTTTAACGCTAAACCTTACGGACGCGGGACAATTGGTTTATTATGATAGATTGGTTAGTTGCTTTAAGCCCTGCCCTAGATTTTTTAGTTATATTTAAGACAGGTTAACAAAATGTTTTTTTTAGAAATTATTAATACTACTTATGAAATACTGAGATATGGGTAGGTAAGGAGATGGATTATGCCTAAAGTTTGCAAACTAGGAATGCGCTATGTGGGTTGACCGATGATCTATATAATGCCATAATATAAGTAAAGGATATTAAACAAACACTCAGACAGAAATACAAAATTTTAAAAACCCGACAAACAATAACACTTAAGCACTAAAATAAACACCAAGGTCGGTCGGATACCTTTGACAAGAAAATTGTTGAACAGAGTAGACAAAATTAAGGGTGTAGTCGGGCCTGTTCGAGAAATTTCAAAAAGCCTTCCAAAAAACTGAAACATTTATCCGTATATGAGATCAAACAGAATATTGATAATATTGCCCAGAAAACGGATATTTTCGTCTTACAGAAGACAAAATTATAAAATAAATCTGGGCAGTTATGTGCGTGACATAGTAAATCTCATCTAGATCATCTTCAATAAAAAACGACTTCTTATAAAGTGAAAATATCACTATTCATAAGTATCGTTATGATATGTTGCACGCAAATGAACAAAATAAGTGTCAGTAAAAGATAAGGAAAATAAGCTGATGGAAAATTTAATACAATGAACTGGATTTGTATGAAAAGTGAGACATTTTGTAACATATTACATGTAATACAAATTCATGCAAACGTTTTCGGTTATTTTTAGTTTGCCGAGTGTGGCATTTTATCAAAATTGAACAATGATCACCGTAATAATTTATTACTTTTATATTCGTCCTATGAACAATATTGAAACCACTTTATGCACAATGTTTGCATGGGTTTGTTGTACAACACTGTATAGGTGCAGAAGTCCCGCTCTCGATGAAGAACACCTCTAACCGCAAAAATCGCGTACTCTGTGAAAAGCAATGTATGTAATTTGTATGTGGAAGTAATGTGTATTATACTTACAACAAAGAAAAAGGACATTTTAGGGTCAAATTTATCTGTATTATAGGATCGTTTCAGTGGGAACCGCTCAACTCCCAACAAATTCTTACCGCTATTCTTATGTTTTTTTTTAAATTATATATCCTCCACAAGCATGTACCAAAAAAAGATTTTTACACAAGATTTATCTTTAATGTATTGATTTATGGTTTCAGTAAAAAGTTGGTACATTCTTGTGGAGGGTGTTTAATTGATGAAAAACGAATGAAAATTGCATGTTTTTCGGCTTTTTTTCGAAAACATGTAGCGTGCAATGGTCGATTATGACGTCACCGCACGTGATAATGCTGAAAACTATTTATATTATAAAAGTACATAAGCCTATCAACATTTTTGTAAAAGATTATGCAAAAATTATTATTTAAAAAAATTAACTAAATTTGGGGCCATTTTGTGCCCTTATTGCCCCTACTCCTTTGTTATGCGACCTCACTTACAAATAACATCTGTGTAATTACCAGGTTAGGTTACACATATATTTGAAACTTTTGAACTTTCAAAACTTATTACATTGGGTTTACTGAATGATTTATGTGAGTTTTATACATTAAGCTAGCTTGTAACCATCAAAGATAATTTCGATAATTTACAGACACTCTGCAATGCATTCGGATTTGGCATCTTGTCTGGACAAAGAAATACATCACGTGACATTAGACCGGGTGATTTTATATCATTTTTATATCGCGGCCTGTACAAACAAGGTATGGATATTTGGAAGAAAAACACAACAAACAACATTCTTGCGTGTAATTGCTACTTTTTTAGCAAAAGAGGAAAAGTTTTTGAAATGAAAACCAGTATTGACTTGGATTTCGTAAGCGTCACACGATATTCATATAAAGATTTGGATTCAGTCATTCGTCAACGAATTCTTCATATTGCGGAACATATGATAGGTCAATACATAGAAGCTGCCATGTTCCCTAGATCAATGACGTTTGTACTTGGTTGCATATCTGGTAACATTGTCTATTCAAGGTAAGTTAAGCGGACGCAATTTTTAAGGTTGTTAGTCTGAACCCGCTGAGATTGCGGGTTCGAGTCTTACTGCGGGCAGAGTGCACTCGATTTCATCTTAATTGACTTGGATAGTTAGTTTTCCTACCAAAATTCAGGGTTTTTCTGGGTACTCCGGCTGGCTTCCGCCCTAAAACAAATGGACGCCATAGTATAGCTGAAAAACTGCTGAAGTTTTAAAAGTTTGTATTTCTGTTCAACACCATTCAAACAAACAAATATGACTTTAAAATAATTGGTTGTGAATATTTTGACAAATTATGTCTCAGCAATTCACTGACGGTAATCAAATATACAAGTATGTTTTTCTACATTCCGCTCTTATAAATCACAAACGACAAAACCACTCTAAATTACTGATTATTCATTTTTGTAAAAATGTAACATATGCAAGTTGTCATTCCGTGTACGATAAATATTTAAATTATAAAAATCATTTTGTAAATTGTAGGTAAAATTCAGTATGTATTGATCTATCTCTTATATATAATAATAATTATTATTATTATAAACTATGTTTACCTCAATGTCTTATCTACTAAATAACGTTACGTTATCTCATATAATTTTGCATTCTTTTTCAGACGTTTACCAATCTTCATTGGCATTCAAGAAATTAAATTATCAAATAATGCATTTCCAAGAATTGAAAACATAGAACGTTGGATGACGAAAAACAGCTGCTTGAAACTCCCAAATGAAATTGTTGATAAAATTCCGAATTTTGCTTTCTGTCCAACAATATATATTTTGAAAAACACCGATGGTAAAACAGAAATGCCAATATTGTTTGACGATTCCACTGTTGTAGAATCTAACAACGAGATTTTTTCGTCGTTGTACACTGGAACCATATTCATGCAACAGAAATGCAGCGAAATACAAGCTAAGGGGGAACCTTTTGTTTTAATATGTATTTTGAATCCTGATAAAGGCGGATCTCTATCTAGGCAGGTGCAACAATTTTAATATTTGTTTTTACTGCCTCTGTCTGTTTGTTCATAAATATAATATTTCTAAATAAGACACAATATCTATATTTGAAGTACTAAAGAAGCATAAATGATTTTTTTTTTAACTTGTACTTTTTTCAAAAATTAATATTGTTCTATTAATTTATGAACAGGATAAAAGCTTACTACATTTAGTTACGACAGTAAGAAGTGGCTTCATCGTTGATGTCATTTATATTGTTCCAAAGAAAATGGCCAACAAAAAGGATATTCGACTAAGTGTAAGCAAAAACGTTCAAGCTCAAATCGATTCTCGGGAATCTTGTAATATGGTCTACCACAGCATTTTCTATGAAGATGATTCAGATTTACAGAAGAGAGTTTCATTATATGTTGAACGACAAGTGAACGACAAGATAAGGCAAAGTTCAAAAAGCCTAATATTGTTGCAGAAAGAACATCCAGACATATCTTCTAAAAGCGGTGTTAGTACATTTATTTCCAAAATACGTGAACTTACGTCAATCATTTCCCAGCAAGTACCAGTTGCATATGACCGTCATAAATTGGAAGTCATTCTTCAAAGGTAATGTACATAGCATCATCGGTAGTTTATATTATAGTCTTTTTTACAGAACTAAAAATTGAATTGTTCATGATCTTTATTTTCCTGATGTCCAATAATTTTCGATACTTGTTGATCCCTTTAGTTTTTTTTAAACTTTCTTGTGAATAAACACGACATGAAAAAAGAATCCATAAAGAACAATAAAATTCAAATATAAGTAATCCGAACCCAATAAAAATATGCGTGCACCCGTGTTAAGTAATCATAAAGAATGATGATAACTAAAATTGCGGATATCAGTTTATTTGTGTTTTAAACTTACGTTCTTGCATTTCTTTGTTACTCATTAAATTTGGTATTGACTTAAAACAATGGAACAATGTTCTAAAATATGGTTATCAAAAGTTTTCTTTTTTAAATATTTAGATATTAACGAAGTAAAACATGTATACCCGTGGGCAATGTTTAAATCCAATTTCACTTTTTTTTTCAGAAATCCTAACGTCTCTGCATTTTCATTAAGAGGAAGAATCATGCAAATTTTTATAATACAGCAGGAACCAATAGACGAGTATATTAAGCAGTATTTTAAAGAAAATATTTTTAAGTTTGAAGTAAAATCATGGCCTGGTCAGCCTAAAGTTTTACATTGCAATTTTAAACAAGGGAGTAAAGTTTGTAGATCGAAAGACTACGACAAGGAGTTTGGTACTCTCGGCTTTTTTGTACGTGACTCTCAGGGGAATATATATTTCACTACATGCGCTCACGTAATTAGCAAGGATATGCAAGCTTTTGCTGAAACAGAAGATTCAGCTGTCGGGAAAAGCATTTATACTCCTTCATGTTTATCAATTACCGATTCACTGGACTTGTCTTTAGTTAAAGTATATCAAGATAAAGTAGTACGCTGTGAGTTTGGTTTACGAAATTCAGAAGACAAACTTGTAAAAGGTAACATTTCTGTAGCTGATCAATCTGAAATGTACGATATGAAATTATATAAATGGGGAGCAAAAACGAAATTGACGAAAGGGATATACAAAGGCGCGGTTTTTGTCAAGAAAGGAGAAAAATTTGATAGTCATATCCATTATATCCAAAGCAGTGTTAAAGAACAAATATTTGCTGAGGAAGGAGACAGTGGATCGTTAATATGCTTTGAAGCAACCGGTTCTCCTCAATTTTCTGGAGAAACTGGCGCTTTTATATTTGTTGGCAGACTTGTGCAAGGAGACGAATATTCTTCCAAAGGCGAAGAATTTGAAGGAATTTGTTACCATGTTTCAAATATCTTTGACTGTAGTGAACAACAACACATTGGTGACTTAAAAGCATGCCTTTCTCCCAAAACAGGAGAGGTAAAACAAGGAGCAGGTGTTAACCCTTAAGTTTAAGTTTAGTAAAAGAGTAATTTTTTTTGCCTACCAAATGTCAGGAATTCAATAACTGAAAAAGAAATGAAGATTTATGCCTGTATGTGTATTTCATAAAACAACTTTCTCTTTATAATAAATAATTTAACTCAGCATGTTTATTGTGCGCTATTATATGTTAAATGTAATTTAGAAATGTTACATACATTTTTTATATCGATTTGTGCGACGGCTTCATAAGTTGTATAGCCATGATTACAAAATAACAAATTAAATAAAAAAACAAAAGCACCAGGCCCAAAAACTCGCGTGAACAGTGGTGAAACTATGGTTTTAACACTGCTATTCCTGAAGCATTTCCTTCTACATATGTGGCACCGACCCTGTTAATCACTGTACGGGTGAATAGTGCCAACGAAATAAATAGGAATAAAATCAGTTTCAACAGTCCAAAGCCTGGAGTCTTTTCTGAGAAAGAAGTTCATAGGTCTCAATCTGCTGATGAGCATAGACCTAAATATATATTTCATGTTTTGATGAAATACTTTGCAATTGAATGAACGGTGTATAATTATAAAGTAACAGTAATTAGGTTGGTTCAAGTTTTGGATGTCAAACTTTCGTGTCTGTTTATTTATTCCTGGCTGAAATAATGCTAGTTGGACGTAAAGCAACCATTTAATTAATCAATCAGTTGTAAACCGTATAGTGACACAGCAATAGTATTTTATTTTGTGTGGGCTGATTACCTGAACAGACTTATTTGTGATTGTCAAGAAGTCAGCGAAAATGATGTTCATGTAGGATTGTCATGTAAATAGTCAATACCAAGTTTCCGTAATATTAAATTTATGTAATGTTTCGATTATGCAAGCCCAATATTATTGGAAATCTAGTCAGCTGTACCCCACCTGTCATAACGGCAGTCGTAACGCTATATATTTTATAGACATTTACCTTATTGGAGGCATACAACCACGCCATGGATTGGGTTACAAAACATTATTACCATGTATCATAAATATCATTAAAGACAATTAAACATACGTCCTTCTAAGACACGACTTAAAATAGATAGCACAAACCTCAATATTCAATCCTTCACCAAACGACATAACACTAAACCAACAATTATTAACGAAGATAGAATAGAGGGGAAAAATTACATAACACTCAACACTAATTGCATGTAGATAGACCAGAACAATGATCCTATTATGAAACAATGATACAGTAGTCACAAATACCCTTCCTAGACATGATTTATCTGTTGAATTACACCGAATATCATGATTTCAAATAGCGGTGATACTAGACCAGTTGCGTGCTGTTTCCGATTTTCAAAATCGAATAGCCATGTTACGTTTACTTTGAGGTAAAAGTCAAAACTTCCAAATGAATATTTCCAAGATAATAATACGCGAGGGTTACTTTTAAGCAAATACCACGGCACAGAGGATAATTTTTGCCGAATACCCTTGTGATGACGAAATCGATGCAAAATCAGGAAATGTGCAAAAAATACACTGTCTATTGACCAATTAAAGGCCAGCATTTTTATATGAGGTGTAATTAAATTGTCAAAATAACCCCAAAAGAGCGTAGTTTAATTATCTTTTAAACTATTGCACAAGATTACAGCAAGAACAATAATGTACTATTAAAATTCATAGACAAAAAAGATAAAGTTATCTACATTTCTACAAAGCAATCAAAGAAAACTATAATCGAGGTCGAGTCTCTCTAAGGATAATATCCATAATGGTGAATGTAACTCTGTACATCTCTGAAAATAATAGCATTTACTTCGTCCTTAAGGATATATCAACTATATAGCAAAATTTTAATAGTAGGAGTATTAATTCCCACAACTGAATAAAAAATTGATTTCTTTTTTTACCGTAATGTAGACACTCTAGATAAACTAAGGTGTCTTCAAAGGGACAAATACTAGCACAACACTTGGTTCGCTTGATAAATACACTCATCTTAAAAGCTTTTGCAATCTTGTATGAATAATGTATGTTTCCTACGAGAAAGCTTGACAGGACAATAGTATTGTCTCTTGACAAAGCCATGCTAAGGTGACACATTGGAATTCTATAATTTATATAATTATTAAGATCACCATTTTCAACATTGTGCACGTATGATTTTTTTTAAATATCTCTTAAATATTATGGAGCATTATCATAAATATAGGTAATTATACAGCTGAACCAATTATTTGAAAGCGCAATATGTTAATTGGGTTTTTTTTTAATAACAAAGTGTACAGAAATTTCAGCAACGAATTACCAAATTTGACGAAGCAGTAAACAGTAACCAATACATGGAATTATCTTGTAATATTTATAGATTATTTACGTTTTTTGAAACGAGATGCGTTTTCTCGTCTATATCTCATCAAAGGATGACAGCCCTGAGATGAGATGACGAGAAAATGCATTGAGTTTCACAAAACGTAAATAATCTGTTTATCGCTGGTTTGTAACATTGTGACGTCACAGTGTTTACTAAACGACGTCTTGACAGTGATCTGAGATGGGCCCCTCTCACGATAGTGAGTGAGATGGCATAACATTGCAAACAAAGATCAAAGGAAAATACTGCAAAATAGCGATAATATCAGATACTGACAGGCTATGAATATAATTTCAAACGCTTGTACCGAAATCGTAACATTGTGTTATAATACTGCATTAAAAAATTCTAACCTATTTATTACTCAGCTGAATTAAAAAATGACGTCAAGCGAATACGAATAAATACGGCTTTATGGACCGGTTTACAATGTTTCTAAAATGACGGCGTATGGTTACAATTCTAGCAGCTTCTGATTGTTAACGTTCGATTTCGTCTAAATCTTTGTCAAAACAACCATCCTGTTATTCACTAGCATATTTAAGAACAGGAAGAATATACATTATGCTCATGTTATGTCATTAGAGTAGATACTTGTCCGCTGAACAAATATTTTAATGGACGCACTTTTACAGATAGTATCCGCATGAGTAGACCCATGACAATTTGTGATAAGGGTACTCCTAAATGTTTGTGGTTTTAAAGCAAGGAAGTATTTTCTTCATTGATAATAAGGTTAAAGGGTTCATGGTTTCTTAAACAAATCATTTTTATGGGTTTTTGGTGGGGGTTATATCTACAAACCATACTTTAGCGAGGTTTTTGAGGGGCTAGAATTTTATTAATGGTCTGCTCTACTTCAGTTACGATTACAGATGAAAACATTGAAGTACTATCGTAAGCGAATAGTCTTACAATTTCATCTGCAATATCCATTAATCAACAAAGGAATGTTATAATGTACCTTTTTGTGGTACATCAAATTGCAGATTACAAAATTAGTTGAATAAACTTGTTCTTCTATAGACGATGAGCAAGTAGTAAGGAGTCTTCTAAGGGACAACACTAGCACAACACTTGGTTCGTTGGTTTAATTCACCCATCTGAAAAGGCGGCGTAATCTGGTATGAAATATATATAAATTTCTGTTTCTATTGCACACGATGATAGCAAGAACAAAATTGCTTTGATTAAATGCATATGCAAGACAAAAAGCTAATACATAGCAATATACTCTAATGATATCATATAACCTTAATTTTAGGCTACACCTTTATGCCAAAGGCATACTAAAAAATGAAAAAGACTTGTCGCTATTCCTCCTAAACCACAGAAATACCGACACGAAACCTTTACAAATATATGTTTTATATCATTGCGCATGTTTTGATGTACATGTATATTAATAGGATCTTACGACATCTTATGGGAGTTATCTCCAATTAACACAATTATACGTGACATGCAAATAAATCTCAAGAACTAGAAGAGGTAAGACATGGGACTTCAACATAGACCGTGATGACTTTTGAACTTGAAGGTCGAGGGTACATTCTAGATTTTGGCACTGGCTTTTAGCCCTACTCCAATATAGGTTAACCTTTGCTTAAGGGAAAATGTTTGCTTTATCAAAGCGCTACTTAAAAAAATGTTTAAAACAATAAAAAAATATTTATTACAAAGTTTTAACCTGTCAACTTGTAATATTTATAATGTTTGCAATTCCTCACGAAAAAAATCCATGTATAATTTTTGACCTATTGTTCTTTATGAATGATTTTTCTTCTTCTGTTCTAAAAAAACTGTTCTATTAATAATGAGTAAATTTTAAAATGTCGCAACAAAATTTATCAGCATTTAATATGAGTTATCTTTCTTAGAATGTCTATTTCTAGCAAATACACAGTAAATAAAAAAAAATCTGTCACGTTATCTTTATTTTGTAATGCCTGTCCCAAGGTAAAAAAAGCATGCCACATGCTTATTTGACATTTGTTATTTATTAAGTTATTGAAATAATTTTTGGGGTTTTATTAATAATTACGAGTAAATTTAGACAAGAATGATATTTTATATACGTCCTCTAAGAATGTTTATCTCGGGGAAATAATAGACGCAATTCAAAAAGTATTGATCAGAAAGTCATAATGAATTATTTTCTAATGTTTTACTTTTTGACTATCACCATGGTAAAAAAAATGTCTTGTCCTAAATTTTGAACTCTGTATTGTTCAAGATATAAAAATGATTTTTCTACGTAAAAAGTTGTATTAATAAATACGAGTAAATTTAGATATTTCACGATAAGCTTCAGCAGACATTATAAAATTTTAAACGTTCTTAGACCGTTTATATCTATTAACATGATCAAATAATACAGAAAAAACTGTGAACCTGTCAACTCGAAATGATTATATGTTTTACCTTAAGTTATTAGAACGACTTTCTTGGTTAGATGTTTTATATGTAATTATGATTAAATTTAGACGAATCGGAAAAGTTTTACTTATTTTTAATTTACGGAGTACAAACTTTCAATAAAAGTGGAAGACCCTCAAATATTCACTAGAACCGTTGATCTTTAATTATTTATCTTTGTGCCGCTAACTTTCAAAAGACATACAGTTCAAAAAGTACATGACACATCATTTTGGTCTTTCATGACAAATTTTGGGCACTGAAAAAAAGTTATCCCCCACCCCAAATATTAACCTTGTTATTAGATAATCTCTGGAACTAGAACAGATTGAGGAAAACTGATGGTTTGTAGTTGAGACAACTTTATTGCATATTATCAAAACGTTTACGGAGATCGTATACGAGAAACTGACATGGGAATAGTTGATGACTCCGTTAATTTCAAAACGCACAAACCGTAAGTCGTAAACACATACGGTCTTCACCAATGGTCATCTGAAGATTTGACCTTGAAAATAGCATCAACTTCTGGTTTGGTTAGTAACTTTCTGTTTGTGTTACGCCACTTCCGGTTGACAAAAGACCCTAGCAACCAATGTTTTAGGGTTGAAGACATTTCCCGTTAAAGACATTAACTTCCGGTTTAGAAACGCCACTTACGTTTTCAAGGAGTAAAATCTGGTTTAAAAAGTCCCTAGCAAACAATGTTTTTGGATTCTGGACATTTCCTGTTAACAGATAATCACACGGTTCTGAAACGTCACTTCCGGCAGGTAAGTTTCTTCCGGTTGACAGAAATTTCGGTGGTCGAAATTCACACCTAGTTGAAAAAAAAAATCTAGTAACTAGTTCCGTACTTATGCCTTTTTCATTTTGAATTATTAATCTTTATAATGGGCCTCGGTCGTCAAATAGGCCTGTCATTTCAAACCGGTCAGCCGGTGTTCGACTCCAACCCTATAATTGGCAAGGATTGTCAGTTTTCCTGCCATAGGTCGCGCGTTTTCAATTGGTACTCAGGCTTCCTCTCATAAAAATCTTAACGACATGATGTACCTGATAACTGATGAAAGTGAACGAACGATATTTTATTATTATTCAAACGCCTGGTTTCTCTTTTTCTTAATTAAATGCAGACATAACGGTAATTGACGACAATAAAAACACGACAATGGTTGATTTGTATAGAAGAATATACCGAAAAACAAATGTTTTAAAAAAATGGTTACTTCATTAATCAGTTGGTAAATTGGGTAGGGTTACTGGGAATTAGAATGTCTTGAAAAATATAGAGAGTTGGGCAGGGACTGAGAATTTTGGCTCTTTGTGTGTTGGTTTGTTGTGATATAATTCCCTTTCTGTAATTTTTCAACTATATCATGGCGTCTATTTTTTATTGCGAGTGGAAGCCGGTCAAACCCCCCAACTTTATCAGGAAAACTAGCAATCTTTGTCATTAGGTTGGAGTAGAGCACACCTTTTCCGCAGTAGGCATCGAACTGACAAACTAATTGTTGATAGGCTACGTCATGGTAGATGACTAACTACCTTAAACTGTATAGTCCCTGTACACACGTTTTCGATATCTACAAATCAGTATTATATTAATATGTGGCACTCATCAAACTCTTGGAGTGATTTACAGCCGGGGTGTATGCAGATTATCAGCTATTAAACTTGTTTATGTCGTTGCCATTTAACTGATATTTCTAAAACGACGTATTCATTAGTTTTAACACTTTATTCGTAATCGTGTCATTGTGGTGTCAAGACACTAAAGGGGACCAATCAAATTTGGAACATATAAGAAAATAGTACTTAACAACAAAATAGTCCTGTTTATCTTAGTGTATATTAAAAACTACTAACTGGATTTTAATGAATGAAAGTTTTTCTGAAAGGTGAATATATTAGAAAAATTTAGAGTCCTAACTTGCTCTGTTCTTATGGTGTTTAGTATGTTTTATGTCACATGCACTACATGACCTATAAACCAAGATTTTCTGAAAAGAAAGAGCTATTTTTAGAGTGGGGTTTACCCCGGAAGCTGGTTTTCTCTTGGAAGGTTTTAAAGAGGTCATGAAATTTTGAGAGAACATAGGCCTGTCACGTACGATTCAGGATATATATGATGTCGGTCAAGTTGTGCTTAAGGTAAAAGAGCTGCTCTAATTAAAAAAATAACAAATTTAGTAGAAAATCTTTAAGAATTGGATTAGTGTTTACACACCTTTAATACATAAACACCATTTTTTCATATTCCCTCCCTTTGCCTGAAAATGTTTGAGAATGAAAGATTATAACCCATTTACTCATTTTAAATACATATTTGGTTCTAAACCATACTAGTGTCAAATTTCAGCCTAAATATTATATTATGTAACATTTTAGATTTTTTTGGCTATAAAATCTGTATTCTCTGCCTAGAACACTGTGTTAGGAGTTAAATAATATATTGTTTCAGTGTTTCTCAGTAGCAGGCAAGTCAGACAATCTAAATATTAGGTCGCATAGACATCTATGTTGCCACAAATATTTAATATGGTGCCTATTTTGTATTTTTTAGATGCGGAATTTGTCAATTGATACTATAGGACAGAGTCATACTAAAATGGTTCTGTTTGGAATTTTATTGTTTGTTGAGGTGCAATTCTATCTTGTTGAGCAACAAGAAATATGAAATGGTTTAGTAGGAATGTTACAGATATTTAAAGTTTATAAGAGATCTAATATGCCATCTAAAAAAAAGGTGGGGGGGGGGGGCTGGTCCCCAACCTGAAACTTCAAATTTTTTTATTTGTGAGGTATAAATATAATGTATGTTTTTATTAGTATTCAGTATGTTATACTATAGTGTTAATGTGTGATATACATTGAAATTTACATCTGAACTTAGGAAATTGAATATATTGCAAATAATGCATTACTTGATCTGCAAACACAGTTTGTGCTGATTAAGTATGTGCGCAGTCATTGAATCTTTTCCTGCGATTCTCTAAAACTGTTATATAGAATGCAAAGAAATTTTAGGGTGTTGGTCAGATATACTTAGGCTACAAATAGGCAAAATTTTGTACAATTTGATGGACAAATACATGCTCTTTAGGTGTCAAGACACTAAAGGGGACCAATCAAATTTGGAACATATAAGAAAATAGTACTTAACAACAAAATAGTCCTGTTTATCTTAGTGTATATTAAAAACTACTAACTGGATTTTAATGAATGAAAGTTTTTCTGAAAGGTGAATATATTAGAAAAATTTAGAGTCCTAACTGGCTCTGTTCTTATGGTGTTTAGTATGTTTTATGTCACATGCACTACATGACCTGTAAACCAAGATTTTCTGAAAAGAAAGAGCTATTTTTAGAGTGGGGTTTACCCCGGAAGCTGGTTTTCTCTTGGAAGGTTTTAAAGAGGTCATGAAATTTTGAGAGAACATAGGCCTGTCACGTACGATTCAGGATATATATGATGTCGGTCAAGTTGTGCTTAAGGTAAAAGAGCTGCTCTAATTAAAAAAATAACAAATTCAGTAGAAAATCTTTAAGAATTGGATTAGTGTTTACACACCTTTAATACATAAACACCATTTTTTCATATTCCCTCCCTTTGCCTGAAAATGTTTGAGAATGAAAGATTATAACCCATTTACTCATTTTAAATACATATTTGGTTCTAAACCATACTAGTGTCAAATTTCAGCCTAAATATTATATTATGTAACATTTTAGATTTTTTTGGCTATAAAATCTGTATTCTCTGCCTAGAACACTGTGTTTGGAGTTAAATAATATATTGTTTCAGTGTTTCTCAGTAGCAGGCAAGTCAGACAATCTAAATATTAGGTCGCATAGACATCTATGTTGCCACAAATATTTAATATGGTGCCTATTTTGTATTTTTTAGATGCGGAATTTGTCAATTGATACTATAGGACAGAGTCATACTAAAATGGTTCTGTTTGGAATTTTATTGTTTGTTGAGGTGCAATTCTATCTTGTTGAGCAACAAGAAATATGAAATGGTTTAGTAGGAATGTTACAGATATTTAAAGTTTATAAGAGATCTAATATGCCATCTAAAAAAAAGGGGGGGGGGGGCTGGTCCCCAACCTGAAACTTCAAATTTTTTTATTTGTGAGGTATAAATATAATGTATGTTTTTATTAGTATTCAGTATGTTATACTATAGTGTTAATGTGTGATATACATTGAAATTTACATCTGAACTTAGGAAATTGAATATATTGCAAATAATGCATTACTTGATCTGCAAACACAGTTTGTGCTGATTAAGTATGTGCGCAGTCATTGAATCTTTTCCTGCGATTCTCTAAAACTGTTATATAGAATGCAAAGAAATTTTAGGGTGTTGGTCAGATATACTTAGGCTACAAATAGGCAAAATTTTGTACAATTTGATGGACAAATACATGCTCTTTAGGTGTCAAGACACTAAAGGGGACCAATCAAATTTGGAACATATAAGAAAATAGTACTTAACAACAAAATAGTCCTGTTTATCTTAGTGTATATTAAAAACTACTAACTGGATTTTAATGAATGAAAGTTTTTCTGAAAGGTGAATATATTAGAAAAATTTAGAGTCCTAACTGGCTCTGTTCTTATGGTGTTTAGTATGTTTTATGTCACATGCACTACATGACCTGTAAACCAAGATTTTCTGAAAAGAAAGAGCTATTTTTAGAGTGGGGTTTAGCCCGGAAGCTGGTTTTCTCTTGGAAGGTTTTAAAGAGGTCATGAAATTTTGAGAGAACATAGGCCTGTCACGTACGATTCAGGATATATATGATGTCGGTCAAGTTGTGCTTAAGGTAAAAGAGCTGCTCTAATTAAAAAAATAACAAATTTAGTAGAAAATCTTTAAGAATTGGATTAGTGTTTACACACCTTTAATACATAAACACCATTTTTTCATATTCCCTCCCTTTGCCTGAAAATGTTTGAGAATGAAAGATTATAACCCATTTACTCATTTTAAATACATATTTGGTTCTAAACCATACTAGTGTCAAATTTCAGCCTAAATATTATATTATGTAACATTTTAGATTTTTTTGGCTATAAAATCTGTATTCTCTGCCTAGAACACTGTGTTTGGAGTTAAATAATATATTGTTTCAGTGTTTCTCAGTAGCAGGCAAGTCAGACAATCTAAATATTAGGTCGCATAGACATCTATGTTGCCACAAATATTTAATATGGTGCCTATTTTGTATTTTTTAGATGCGGAATTTGTCAATTGATACTATAGGACAGAGTCATACTAAAATGGTTCTGTTTGGAATTTTATTGTTTGTTGAGGTGCAATTCTATCTTGTTGAGCAACAAGAAATATGAAATGGTTTAGTAGGAATGTTACAGATATTTAAAGTTTATAAGAGATCTAATATGCCATCTAAAAAAAAGGGGGGGGGGGCTGGTCCCCAACCTGAAACTTCAAATTTTTTTATTTGTGAGGTATAAATATAATGTATGTTTTTATTAGTATTCAGTATGTTATACTATAGTGTTAATGTGTGATATACATTGAAATTTACATCTGAACTTAGGAAATTGAATATATTGCAAATAATGCATTACTTGATCTGCAAACACAGTTTGTGCTGATTAAGTATGTGCGCAGTCATTGAATCTTTTCCTGCGATTCTCTAAAACTGTTATATAGAATGCAAAGAAATTTTAGGGTGTTGGTCAGATATACTTAGGCTACAAATAGGCAAAATTTTGTACAATTTGATGGACAAATACATGCTCTTTAGGTGTCAAGACACTAAAGGGGACCAATCAAATTTGGAACATATAAGAAAATAGTACTCAACAACAAAATAGTCCTGTTTATCTTAGTGTATATTAAAAACTACTAACTGGATTTTAATGAATGAAAGTTTTTCTGAAAGGTGAATATATTAGAAAAATTTAGAGTCCTAACTTGCTCTGTTCTTATGGTGTTTAGTATGTTTTATGTCACATGCACTACATGACCTATAAACCAAGATTTTCTGAAAAGAAAGAGCTATTTTTAGAGTGGGGTTTACCCCGGAAGCTGGTTTTCTCTTGGAAGGTTTTAAAGAGGTCATGAAATTTTGAGAGAACATAGGCCTGTCACGTACGATTCAGGATATATATGATGTCGGTCAAGTTGTGCTTAAGGTAAAAGAGCTGCTCTAATTAAAAAAATAACAAATTTAGTAGAAAATCTTTAAGAATTGGATTAGTGTTTACACACCTTTAATACATAAACACCATTTTTTCATATTCCCTCCCTTTGCCTGAAAATGTTTGAGAATGAAAGATTATAACCCATTTACTCATTTTAAATACATATTTGGTTCTAAACCATACTAGTGTCAAATTTCAGCCTAAATATTATATTATGTAACATTTTAGATTTTTTTGGCTATAAAATCTGTATTCTCTGCCTAGAACACTGTGTTTGGAGTTAAATAATATATTGTTTCAGTGTTTCTCAGTAGCAGGCAAGTCAGACAATCTAAATATTAGGTCGCATAGACATCTATGTTGCCACAAATATTTAATATGGTGCCTATTTTGTATTTTTTAGATGCGGAATTTGTCAATTGATACTATAGGACAGAGTCATACTAAAATGGTTCTGTTTGGAATTTTATTGTTTGTTGAGGTGCAATTCTATCTTGTTGAGCAACAAGAAATATGAAATGGTTTAGTAGGAATGTTACAGATATTTAAAGTTTATAAGAGATCTAATATGCCATCTAAAAAAAGGGGGGGGGGGCTGGTCCCCAACCTGAAACTTCAAATTTTTTTATTTGTGAGGTATAAATATAATGTATGTTTTTATTAGTATTCAGTATGTTATACTATAGTGTTAATGTGTGATATACATTGAAATTTACATCTGAACTTAGGAAATTGAATATATTGCAAATAATGCATTACTTGATCTGCAAACACAGTTTGTGCTGATTAAGTATGTGCGCAGTCATTGAATCTTTTCCTGCGATTCTCCAAAACTGTTATATAGAATGCAAAGAAATTTTAGGGTGTTGGTCAGATATACTTAGGCTACAAATAGGCAAAATTTTGTACAATTTGATGGACAAATACATGCTCTTTAGGTGTCAAGACACTAAAGGGGACCAATCAAATTTGGAACATATAAGAAAATAGTACTTAACAACAAAATAGTCCTGTTTATCTTAGTGTATATTAAAAACTACTAACTGGATTTTAATGAATGAAAGTTTTTCTGAAAGGTGAATATATTAGAAAAATTTAGAGTCCTAACTTGCTCTGTTCTTATGGTGTTTAGTTTGTTTTATGTCACATGCACTACATGACCTATAAACCAAGATTTTCTGAAAAGAAAGAGCTATTTTTAGAGTGGGGTTTACCCCGGAAGCTGGTTTTCTCTTGGAAGGTTTTAAAGAGGTCATGAAATTTTGAGAGAACATAGGCCTGTCACGTACGATTCAGGATATATATGATGTCGGTCAAGTTGTGCTTAAGGTAAAAGAGCTGCTCTAATTAAAAAAATAACAAATTTAGTAGAAAATCTTTAAGAATTGGATTAGTGTTTACACACCTTTAATTATTGCCATAAATTTTATTCCGTAAGTGCATAATTTTGGAATCGATTTGGTAAAAAAAAATTCATTCCGGATTATTCCAATTGTATGCATTGCACAATATCTCGGATAACAATTATTTATTAGACATTGTACAAATGTCAGCTGAAGGCGAGAAAATAAAAAAAATAGCAGTTTCATATCGAAAAATGTGTATAAATCTCAAGGGTGTTTTTGCTTCATTACGAGTAATGGGACCTCTTTGTTTCTCCTCCAAGATAAAAAAGGAAGTCCATTATTGTAGCTAGGACTTCATGTGCAAATCAGATGTTGGAGAACAATCGTTGGGGAGAGTTGTGGGTTTAAATATAGGACTTTAGGTTCCTTATCGGCAATCTTTAATTCACGAAACGTTTCGTATTATATGGACTACGGAAAAAAGTGAAGATAGGGTATCGTTACTGATAAATGATATATATTAATACCAACTACATATACTTGTCTTCTAGATCAAAGTAACTTTACCCCTTTGAATGTATAATCTAGTATTCAATGTTTGTCTATATCGTTATTTATGGTTATAATGTAAACGCATTCAATATAAATACTATCAATACTTAGATACGTTATCTGTTGTTTAAATTTCTTCGTTTAAAAGTATCACAAAAAGAATGTAATGAAGGTAAGAACAATCTTTATGTGCATACTTTTTAAACTCTTGAATACTCTGACATTAATTGATTTTTTCATTTGACATGTATAATACTAGTTTACGTGCACTTAATTAATTCTGTTTCATTCAGTTGTCCGAGTCTAAAATTCAGTGCCTGTCACATACATTGCTTGCAAAATATCAAGTAAAACTGAACACATTCGACTACAAATGATAGTGTATACATTTTGAAGCTTAAAATGGAAAATGTTTCTGCAAATAACAGACTTTTGTTTCTCATTGATAGCGAAGCAAAAAAGGAACACGCCATTTTTTCAAATTGATAACTAACAGAAACTAAACGTGAAAGTGTAAATGTGCTGATATAAATATTTCAAACACACTTGTATTATTAAGAAAATTTGATAGAAAAGTACCTGGATATCCTACCGTCTCGACAGAGTATGCGCAGGAAATACTAGTCCAATAAAACGAAAACCTACCTACCCACGAAAACAGGACTGAACACAATAAAATTAAAGTTATATAGATAATAATATTATATATTCTGTGTTGTTAATCTAAAGTGGTAGATATTCAAATAAAACATCGATGCTGATGTAACTGTTATCATGCGTAACGAGCAAACAATATACCAATCTAATCAATTAACCTTGAATTATGCGCGAGTACCGGTTAAGAAAATGAATCTTGCTTATCTAGCCTGCCGGACAATACCTTCTATTAATGGGCGTTCGTACATGAGTTAGATGTACCAATACACACCAAAAACCGTCAGTTTGTTTACAATTAGAATGATAAAGGTATTGTTAAAACGCCGTTTTCTAATATTAATGAGAAAATTTCGCTGATTGAATGATTGATTGATTAGATTAAGTGTTTGCCATAGTATTACAGCTATGTTTATGCAGAGAACAAGTTCTAGTACAATACATCAATTGTTTAAAATGATTGGGTAAAAAGTATAAACTTTGGACTGACACTGGAAAGGTATAGAGACTTGAGTAGTGGCGGAGAAGTTAGCTTTTTAAAACATCTACAATAAGTCTACATTTTTTTAAATCTTCAAATAAGGTCTATGTCGTGCGAGGAGCGTGGCAATTCCTAAACACCTTACCAACGATGGTTTGAGGCCAGGATTTCACTGTTATAAACAGACAACCTCCAACGAGAGGGCATCCTTAATCCGCCAACTAGGGACGCGTTGGACATCATTGTAGAACCCCACCACTATGATCCACTTAGTCTCAATTATGGGAAATGAGGGGAACTTTAAATGTATAACGTTAATTTATATTAAGTTTTCGTAAATTGTGAAACACATGCAATATTATTCAGCGATATTCGACTATTTAACAAAAGCAGTTGATATTTATGCGTTTGTAGATCATTACGTTAATGTTCAAAGCCAATTATACGTTCCTCGGTTTATACTAATTCTGCGGCTCAGTATTCGGATTGCCTTCCTCGACGTGTAGGTCACAGTAAATTCATGCACAAAAAGTGTGTAATAATGTACATGTACACGTGCCAAAAGTATTCGGTCACAATGGCGACGTTGCCATTCCGCTTAGATAATACGATCACATTTTAAACATCATGCAAAAACAAATGAACCAACAAAAATGAACATTTCTAATCACATACCTTATATATTTAGTCAAATGTCCTTTAAGCCTAATAACATTCATAATCCTTTTGGCGATTGACTTATACAAGCTCTGAAAGAGAGAGGAGGAATGTTCAAACAGATACGAAAAATTTCATCATACAATTCATCGTTTGATTTTATTGTTCCAGCGCGAGTTTGTAGTTTTCTTTTAATAAATAACCACACGTTTTCTATTATATTAATGTATGGTGACTGAGTTGGCCAACTCATTCTGTTAATATTGTTCTCAGTCAAGTAATTTTGAGTAGTCCTAGCACGATGTACCGGGACGTTGTAATCCTGAAAGATGTATCCATTCACCGGAAAGTGACGAGCAATAACTGGCAACAAATTATCCTGAATGTTTTGATATTTTTCTGCATTAATATTTCCATTTACTTTTGTTAATGTACCAACACTGTTCCAGCAAATACATCCCCATATCATAACACCATATTTTGGCTGCGTAATTCTAGCGGGAACCAAGTCCGGTCTCCAACCTTCGCCGCGCTGACGCTAAATATGCACTCGCTGGTCGTGACCAATCATAATCTTACTTTCGTCCGAAAATATCACACGCTTCTAATCATTGTCCATTTACGCTTTTCTCTACACCAGGAAAGTCTTTTCTTACGGTTACCTTCCTTTACAAAGATTTTTTTTCCTTATTACACGTCTCGTTGAGACACATTATCTACGTTTTCTTCATTGAATTTTGCAGTTATATCGTTCAGCGATTGACTTTTACAATTCGCTCCAGCTTCCTGTAACTCCTTTCACCTACGATTGATGGTCTACCGCTTCTCTTTTTGTTTTCAACCGATCCCGTGTCCGAATATTTTTTACAAGCGTCTATAACAGATCATAACAGTTGACTTCGGTATTTTCAATGCCACATCAATTTTTCTTCTCGTAAATCCACTTTTTAACATTTCTATTATAATATTTTTTCACAGCAAAAGAAAGCTCACTTCTTTTCCGACCCATCTTACCATTTTGTTTACGTTTTGGAAAAGTTTGTAGTAGACGACAAAATCTGATCACATGATCATATACCATGTGATCAAGTCATTAAAAATACCTTACATAACTCTTTTGTGACATTTGTGACAATGTAATTCTTTGTTTACAATCTACTTTCATTTTTATTTTTTATGACGTCGCCATTGTGACCGAACACTTTTGGCACGTCTCTGTAGTATGGAGTAGGCATTGCCAAAATGCGAGCACAGACAATATAGTCCTTTATTATCAATATATAATGTGCATTTCATAATTGACGTAACTTCATATCACCCTAAAAGCGCCTCTAAATTCCAGTAGTCACGTGACGTCTTTCTTTGCAACATGAAAAGTAGAAAGTAGAGATTGCTAAATAGTATTAAATGTTTGTTGTTAATTTTAAATTTAACATTTAATTTTTATCTATGTCAACTTTATTTTGAAGTCTTCCTTAAAATTATTTTTAGTACTTTTCTTCATTCATTTGACGATATCAACTTCAGGACGAAAAAAAATCAATATCAGCATTAAGCAGATTTTGATCACGTGATTTCATTTTGATCATATGACACGTAATTGCCGTAGAGCTCACCGCTGCGAGCTGTGCTCGCTATTATTGAAAACTTTTTTGTTTTATTGAAAAAGAACTCATTCAGTTTACTGAAATCACAAATTAAATATGTTTTTATTCCCTACCGGCTTTTTTGAAAGGTGACTTTAGGTTTGCACTCCGTCCGTCACACACAATGTTTTTCCAGACGTTTTATTCTAAAGGCTTCATGTTATTGAGCTGATATTTGGAACATGAACCAACCATGATGAGTCGGAATGTCGTTCGTGTACAATTTCTTACTAATAAAAGTTTTCTGGATTTTTTCTCAACGCTTGCAGATATTGCGCTGAAATTAAGAATGTAAGTCAACCATCACGCGTTACAAATCAAGTTTGAATGTCGTTCTCGTGCAATGATTTTGACATAGTTATGGCCCTTGGACACGTGTTATTCTTGCCGACAGTTATTATTGTTTATTTATAGATAATTTTTTTTAATTCTTTGCCAAATATTGACGGTCCAAGATATCCGCACACATCAGTGTTTATATATCTGTTTACACTGTTATCGGTTTGTTTGGTACTTTGAAGTTTACAAATGAAACAATACAATAGATTTCTATTATATATTATCGTTTCTCCTAGAATTTCTTAAGTACAAGCAACATTTTTTCTTGTTATTTAACTGTAAACTTAAATTTAACTTACGTTTTTTAAATATAGTTTGCAGAAAAGCATACAGTAAACATGACAACACGAAGATCTAATGGACGAGTAAAAGTGACCTTGACCTTATTCCTCCTCATATTATTGGGCTGTGTATTAGGTGTAATCGCCTGGCAAGTTGAGGAGCAGAGAAGTGCCGGAAGTAGTTCACCAAGAGACAATGATTACATTATTGGTAATTTACATCTAGACAAAAGTAGTTTGAATTTGAAAATTTTGGATTCAACCTTGAACATACGCTTACATGGACAATTATACAATATCACTACCAAGAGGAACACTGGCGTTGATTGTGGAACAACACAAAACAAGATTTGTTTGGTATGGCCGGGTGATAAACAGTTAGAAATTCTTCACAGTACCAATAAAACAGTTGAGTGTTACGATGTTCAGTGGACAACACTTCGCTGTATCAATCAGATACTGGTTGACTGCTTCGATTTATTAGATGCACATTGGTATGGTGGTTACCAGGACTACAACCAATATTGGCCTTTGGAGAAAACGATGATGAATAGTTCCGCATATGTCGCAAACGACTCGTATGCTAAACGTATAGGCGGAGTACAGGAACGATATTTTATAAACACACAAGGAATCGGTATACAGATAGACGATGACACACCTCTTTATATCAGTATTAATCAAACAGGTGACAAGCAAATGTGCCTAACAGCCAAATATGAACGATATCCGTATGATAACTTCAACCGGAACAATCCTAAATTAACGTACCGAATGTGTATGGCGGAAAATGTTCGTACAATCCACGATTTTATGTCATCGTCTTTTGCTAAACCTGCTGGAATCCCTGATAAACAAATGTTCAAGTATCCAATATGGTCCACATGGGCACAATATCACAAGGACATCAATCAATCTACAGTCCTAGAATTTGCAACAAACATTTTGGCAAAGAATTTTTCTCATTCACAGCTGGAAATTGATGACGACTGGACTCCAAAATACGGTGATATGGATTTTAATGTCGTTAAATTTCCTAATGCAACTCAAATGGTTAAACAATTAAATGCAATGGGATTCCGAGTCACAATATGGGTTCATCCATTTTTTAACATTGATTCGCATACCTTTCTAAATGGGGCCCTTATGGGCTTTCTTGTACGACAGTATGATTCCCAACTTCCGGCGCTAGTGTCTTGGTGGGACGGACCAGCAGCAGGAATACTCGACGTCTCAAATAAGAATGCTGTTATGTGGTTTCTTCAAAACTTAAAACATCTTAAAACTACTTACAATATTAGCTCGTTTAAATTTGATGCTGGCGAAACTAATTGGCTCCCAAATGTTTTCGCAAATTCGTACAGTAGTCCCAATTTTTACCCTACCGCATGGGCAAAGTTGGCTTTTGATTCAGACATTAATATACGACACCAAGAAGTGCGTGTTGGAGTTAAAACACAAAACCTTCCTATTTTCGTACGCATGCTTGATAAGGATTCTAATTGGGAAAACAAGAACGGACTGAAAACACTAATAAACACCGCTCTTACATTTGGTATTCTTGGATACCCATTTATTCTCCCTGATATGATAGGCGGAAATGCATATGAAGGACATAAACCAGACAGGGAATTGTTTATCCGTTGGTTAGAAGCAACAGCTCTCCTTCCCGCATTGCAATTTTCTATTGTACCTTGGCAATATGATGAGGAGGTCGTCAATATATCCCACAAGTTTATAAAGCTCCATGAGCAATACAGTGACTTAATAATAGAGCTTGCTGAAGAATCCGTGAGGACCGGAGCACCAATCATTCGCCCTTTATGGTGGGTAGCACCAATGGATAAAGAGTGTCAAATTATTGATTCAGAGTTTTTGCTGGGGAATAATACGCTGGTAGCGCCTGTGTTGGACCAAGGAGCGCGATCAAGGGATATATATTTACCTAGTGGAGTATGGAAGGATTCCAAGAATGGAAGTATAAAACAAGGGCCAATATATCTTAGGGCATTTCCAGCAGATCTTGATGAATTACCAATATTTACCAGACAGGGGTAGAGACAAAACAGCTGGTCAACATGCTTTTAACTTCAATGACTCTGTTTTGTGCCACATACAAGACTCTCCTTTACATAGTTAGTCTGAAGATTTTGCTTAAAATACGTTCGTTTTTGTAAAGATATAAACAACAGCTGTATAGTACACTGCTATTTTCAGTTCATGAAGCATTTTTTATGCAAAAGCCCTGATTACTTTCTTTCACTATCAAGACTTTAAAATAGACAAAATTTTAAAAGACACAAAGTAGAAAACATGTTTTTAGCAAAAAAACCCCTCCATCCCAATTTCAATAAATTATAAATAGATATAGTAGTCGAGCATAACGATTTAAGGAGAACAAAACATTCAAGGGCTAGTTGGCTGTTTTTCAACTTATTAACTGAATCAATCTACAGCGATTATCGGCTAGTCCCGCTGATTTTCGGTCATTTTTGTCAGCCAAGGTTCCTAAACCGGGGTTAAAGGGGAAGCCGAGCTACTTTTGCTGGTAGTAATAACGACTCAAGTTTAGCAGAGTGTCATTTATTCACAGGGCGAATAATGTATGAACATGCAAATAAATTATTTGTTGCGAAATAAATGACAATAAGAAACATACGCAAATGTGGGGTTAAAAAATATGCCACCAAATGCCAAGAAACATATTAAAATAAATATAACGTACAAAAGGTAACAAAATTGTACTCACCAGTGTAGTTAATGCATACATGTTTATAATGTCACAATTCCCTTCAAACAGCGGTCATGTTCGCATTATTAAAATAAGAAAGAAAAAAATAAAACAACACCATCGGCAAAAGGCCATTATAATAGGCGACCTTGTTTTAATTTATGATCAGTAGTGATAATAAGCAAGTGCAATTTATATATAAATTAAGTCGATCGTGCGAAGGAGGACCACAATAGTCCTCCCCTATGGTCCTCCCCACCCGAGCTGTGTGAAAAATGAAAATAAATGTAAGTTTTCACTGGTAGATCCGCACTAAAACCCAAAACTTAATGTCTAGGGATGAAATGGAAAGTGATAAACTACCAAGAAAGTATACATTAATATTTATATGAAATTTCAAAGGGTGGTAAGAGGGTGGGTTTTTTCTTAAACTTTTTATAATAAGATTGACTGATTATGCAATGAACAGCTGCACGTTGCTGACCAGTGTACCCAGTATTACATAAAAAAAGATAATTACTATAAAGATTACAAACTTGCATCTGTTTAATGCAGGAGGACACATTACATAACATACTGATATCATAATTTAAGACACCTGCTACATTATATTATACAATGAAAACTGCATTACATAAAAGATTTGTAACAAAAATTTTAGGAACTTGCTACAAAAACCTTTTTATTTAGCAATACATCATTTCCGGGAAAATATATTGCAGACGGCGGTCTATAAAGTAAAATACAAATCAATAAAATGTGTAATCTAAGAAAATATATATTGCAAACATCTCTTTTACCTAAGCAGTCTTTATATCTTGCAACAAAGAGCCGTTTTAATAAAATTTCAAAAATGAACAATGTTTTCAGACAAGGATGTAAAATGTACCCCATCATCTAACTTGTTTAGTATATACGACGATAATATTTTAACGGTTGTACAGGGTTTTTATGTTCAACATAATCACATAAAGCCATCACTGGACACACACACATAGTGCCGACTGATGTCAAAAAGCAGGAAGTTCGACATCACATTAGATTCCAGTAATTGTTGTCGCCTCGATTATGGGAGCTTTGATCAATGTTCAGAACTTCATAGCTAGGGCTTTTTTAACCCTAACAAAAAATACACAAATCATATATAGATTGAGACGAATGTTGTAAACGAAACAACCTCAAAAAATATGCGTCTTGTGGTCTAGATGGCTTCACCACAGGTCACAAATTATGCATTGTATTATAAACGGTAATAATTTAAAGCTTACTCAGTGATTTTTGACTTGTTTTTCAATGTGATCTGAAAAACTAATACTGAAAACTGCTACAAATGGTTTTTTCTTGACGCGGTAGAAATTTTATGGGAGTAATTTCGCTAAGAATGATAGTCAAAGATGTGTTTATCTTTACCATATGTTATGAAAAAGCATTTGTTGAAAAATGAGTTTGTACAGTCGGTCAGCTGCATTCACTGGTTACACTGACTCTCCCCAACCCAATCCCCCTTTTACAATAACAACTGGACGCCATGGTTGTAAAAATTTAAAATAACTGAATGGCGGTAAATACCATTCACACAACTGATAAGAACATATGTAATAGTTCTCAGAATATGTTCAACTTATCTATGACTAAATTGTGAACCAAACAGATTGCTGGAAATTTTGTAAATCAAAGATAAATGGATTTAAACAAATTCGATTTGAGGAGTTTTTCAAAACTGGAGCTTTGGCATTTACACTTTCCGAAATACAGCCCATAAAAACAAATAGGGGCATATTTTTATATGGTGGTCGTCTATGTTTCTTTTCAATGAGCTATAACCATTTGAAGGGCCTTAGTGGCCGAGTGGTTAAGGTAGTCCGTCTACTATTGATCACGTGGTCTGTCAACACTGGAATTGCGAGTTAGTCTCACTGCAGGCAGGGTGTAATCAACTCCAACATTAATTGACAAGAATTTTCAATTTTCCTACCGAAGGTCCGGGGTTTTCTCCGGGTACTCCGGCTTCCTCCTCCACTAAAAACTGGACGCCATGATATAGCTGAAAATTGCTGAAACATCATTCAAACAAACAAAAGCAAATATAACCATTTTGAAAAAAAGGCATTATTGTACGTTTTAAGATTAGGTAAGATGTATAGCTGTGTCATTAATCAACTCTTAATAATAACTCAAAATTTAAAAAAAAAACTAAAACCTATCATGATCGTTTCTTGTTCAGTTTTTTTTTCTTTTACTTAACGATGGGTTTAAGAACATAAAGATAATATTTTTAACCAGATAAATTATTGTGGTACATGTACTTCTTAGTGTGGATCAGTCGTTATCTATTTATTCTAGCAACTAAAAAATTCCTACAAGTTAAATATTGTTAATACAAACATTGATGTGTAGTTGGAAATAATATTATACATTTTTTACATTATGAACAAAAAATTAAGCTGTTTTATCTATTTACGATTTTGTTCCATTGTTTCATCACTATACAAGGTATGTCGTTGTAGTTTCACTGACCTTAATACACAAATTGTGAACATTTGCAGAATATGCGACAATAAATGTATTGTTAACCTATCGAAATTCTTTCTATCTAATCTGACGAAAACTTCAATTATGTGACTTAAGAAGACATTAGCTTTCTCAGGTTAATTGTTTATTTGCAACTGTTACTGTTGATTGGATAAAATACGCCGTTGTATGTTCATCGTCCTTTTGTAAATTGTGTGTTCGCCAGCTATCATTTACGCAACGACGCACCTTCGTGCACAACAAAACGGCATTATTTTTAAATATAAAAAGGAAAGGACAAGGGAAGAGGAAGAGGAATACTTATTCTATATGTTCTGGGTAGTTTTCAGTCCAAAAATTCTCCAACAATACTCATTCTAGTTGTCTATTTGTCTATTTGACCCCTGCACCTTCTACCAGGGCCCTTCCCTGGACCCGTTGGGCGCCTTGTGTGGCCCGTAGACCCCCCTCCCGTAAGTTTTGCGTGCACTGCAATCAGAATCTACCTACGCCACTGTTCGCCATTGATTTGATAATCGTTTTGGTATATACATTATAGATATGACATCATAGATATGATGTATCTTATTATGCAATTTTCTAGTCCAGCTTCGTGGTAAAAACCGATTATCGCCTTAACGTACCAACACAGATTTTGGTTGATGTATTTGATTATTTTTATCCGACTTTCTTTGGTATTCTGTTCTGATTGGACAAGAAGTTAACATAACGATTAAATTCTGTGAACCATAAAATAAAGTCCAAATAATTAAATTGTTATGCAAATATATATTAGTTTCAAAAGAACTCTACCGTGTCTGAAGTTTAATCTAGGTCAATCCGGTCTCGGTTTGCTTGCCTGTTGAATTTGTAGCCGGTAAATTTCCGATTTACTATTCAAACATACAACATATTTTCAGTACATTACAGAAGCCTATCATATAAAAACCAGCCTCCCAAGTCTTGTGTTACTTCTGTTATAGCGTGTTATATTTAATATAGGATTAAACACTGGGTTTCAGGAAATTATCAATGTGTAAACTCCGGCGACTCGCTCACAAACTAAATAAAGTCCGAAGGACTTTATGTCAAGTTTGTGAGGGAGTCGCCGGAGTTTACACATTGATAATTTCCTTAAAAACAGTGTTTAATCCTTATAATTCTGTGAAATAATCGTTGCGATTTTTAAAACGGCAAAAACAGTTACAGAAACCCATCTAGACCTCAAAACGTACTTAGGCCGAACGCGTGGGGATATGCAAAACATAGTACCAAAGGAATCGCGGTTCTGTAGATATTAATAGGAAAAAAACAAAATGAAACAATAAATTGTATTTATATTATATTTTATTTTAAATCTCTATTGATTTAATTGGAAATCATTGAGGCATAACAAACATTGTTCCCTCTCCCTGACGATACGCTAGGAGGACGCCATCTTGTTTACATTGGATACTGAAAGTAGTCCGCTCAGAGGAAATATCGATATATAAATTATCTGAGAAGACGCTATTTAAGTGTTTTTATCCAATCAAAGCACTCAATATAAATAAATTACAGCATAAATAGAATTATATTGAAATAGGATTGCCATAAATTAACTAAAAAAACTTGCGGAACAATATTTTTATTTATATTCAATGAGAATTGTAGGACGTCATATCAGAATTCAAAAAATACATGTTAATGTTTAAGATTATTAATGAAAAATATAGCTATGCATTACATTATTTTTCTACAGCTGGAGTAGAAGAGTGTCCAGTACAACTACAACGATTACCCTACATACACGTATACAACGATTCTTGTCTAATGTTTTCAAGGAATGAATATTCGTGGAAAGATGCCCGAGCTAATTGTAGACAACTAGGAGGAGATTTGGTTATGATCAAGGACGCTGCCAAAAATACTTTTGTATTGAATAGTTTATCAGCGGACCATTGGAATGTCAACCAAGTGTGGATAGGTGCCACAGATGAAGTACACGAAGGGGATTGGCGCTGGGTTGATGGTATGTAGCTGTACTTATATTCGCGAATAAAAACATAATTTATTTTTTTTGTAGTAAGGCACGAATAATTTTGTTAAATATATGGACAATATAACGCGTACCTAATATTAAAACAATTTACATGTCAAAAATCGTCAAATTGTTACAATGATAATTATAAGAATTACATTTTCAATACTGTCAAATTTTTGCTTACCCTTAGCGGGAATCGAACTCACCCCGTTGTGACACTGGCATTTGGCCGAGGGGTCTAGACCGCTGGACATAGTGCAGGCGAATAGATGCCACAGTGTCACAACGATGTGAGTTCGAATCCCGCTGAGGGAAAACTAAAATTTGACAGTGTTAAAAATCTAATTCTAACAGTGTTGGGCCTAATTTGTAGACGTAATAAAGAATAAAATCACATGAAAAAATCTGTATATTATGCTTTACGGTAAACGTTTACCGTAAAACATAATATGTCTTGTAAAACTAAAAATGTTATATATTCAATTATTTGTGCATCTTTGTATCTTACGTTTGTGTAAACAATATTTGTAAACATTATTGTCGCCTGAAGAGCTGCAGGAAGCGGTGAAAGTACTAGCGAGGTAATACAATATACAGATTTTTTCATGTGATTTTATTTTTTATTCATATATATAAAGACATTTTAAGTTAAATTTGTATGAAAATATCAAAAAATTGTTGCCATATTAGCATAACATATATCATTTCAGGTACCAAGATAGTATTCAGTCGATTTGCTTCCGGTGAAGGGAATAACCACAATACCGGTTTCGTGTTTGCTAGTGGTTCAAACGAGGATTGTGCGTTGATAAGAAGAGATGACGGCGGTCAATGGCATGACTATCCATGTACCCCACCTGTTTTAGGACTATGATATCATTACACCTATATATGTGAATTCCGTAAGTATAATAGGTCAATAATTTAGGTTAGAAATATAATTTCTGTCACCATAAAAGTATGCCATGTTATGTAAGTAAAAATTATATACTATTTTAAAAGCGTATTTTGCGTTGTGTATCTTTTGAAATAACATAGAACAGTAAAAGAAATGCAAAAAACCCCCAAGAAAATTGTCGTATTTTGTCCTATTAGAATAGCAACAACTCATTGTGTATATGGTGTTTTACTCATTTACAAACACAGTGGCTGTTATGGTCTTATTTTATATATAACTGTCGCTTGGTATAAAATATCTAATGTAAAGGCACACACTGGTTCAATAACCAGTTCAACACCGTACCCTCAACACCCCAAAATAATGTTCACAGGTTATTCTCGCAAAGTTGTGTTACGCGCGTTTGGCATAGACAATTTTATCAGTTTATGTCTTTTATTACTTTCATGTACATACGAGTTTTTAAAACTTCTTAATAGGCTGAAAATCAATTAATAAACTACTTCAAAAATAGTTTTCATTCATAATTTATGTTTCAAATGTAAATTATTTCCAAAACTTAAGAACTTAAATTTATAATAGCAGTTTACCAATATTGCTTTCAGATAAAATTGCAGTGCATGACACAACAACAACATCTTATATAACAGCAACAACACAAACCCACACTACAACCCCAGACGTAGATGAACAAGAAACAAAATTGCCAACTACAACAGTGAACACGGAAACACTAGCGTCAACAACAATGCCAGCTAACATAGAAACATCAGGTTTACCGATAAGTACGTATTGAAGTATTGAAGTTTGTTAAGTTTTAACATTTATGGATACATGTAACCAAAAATTGAAGGTTTTTAGCCTATAAAGAATTCAAACTTGCTTTTATCAAGACTGGCTGACATTATTATACTTAGATATAAAACATTGTTAGTTATACTTATTGTATTATCTAAAAAAGCTGTATGTTACTTTTTGTTCGAGTTTTGTTGGCAAGAGGGCTACACCAGATACATCGAAATTATAGTAATTTTGTTGATTTATTACTAATATTGAGTTTTTGTTTTGTGTTTCTACGTTTTTCATCTTTACTGGGATAAACAGTAAACGTGATAGTTTAAATATAATTTTAAAATCACAGTTTATTAGCATTCCATAAAACATCCAACCTAGCCTATTGTAAGCTATACATTCTTCAAAGTATGCATTGAGATTTAAGGTTTGTAATTGATTGAAATACAATCATCAATTAAACTGATATTTGTTAGGATAATATATGTTAAGGATTTTCCCTATTTGTTCTAAAGTCACAAATATATGTGTTATGGATATTTAATTAAATGTCATTTCCAGTCATGAAAATTAGTTATTTGAGTAGAGAAAATGGTCCCGAGTCAAACATTATTTGGTTGCTATGGCTTTCAAGCCCGTTGCTTTGGTCTTAATGCGATTTCCGGTTGTATAATGACATATTTCATAAAAGTATATCATCCTGATTCTCAAAATATATGGTTACTAAGGACTTTTGTATTGGTTTGAGGAAAGGTGTATTATCTATTGATATATAGGCTGGTCAATGAGGCAATCGTCGACCTAAGACAGCTTCCCTTCTATAATAATAATTGAACAGAACTAATGACCAACTGACCATCAGTTTATTGTGCTGACGGTTGATCTATGACAGTTCATAAAAGGCCGTCTGATCAATCTGTTCTTAGTATGGAAGGTCGTTAAGTCTTGCTGGTAATTCATAATTCTGTAATACTTAAGTGCACCCCTTGGTACCATGCTGGGAGTGTTCCCAGTGTTCAACCCATAATGCAGCAAAGAGCATCCCCGGGTGGCGGATATTAGAGACACTCTCGTTGGGGGGTCAATAATACGGAAAGCCTGGCATCAAACCGTAGTGGGTGAAGTGTTTGGAGAGTGCCACCATTGCAGTTTAAAATGTGTTTACTTAAAGGGTAAGAGTCAATAAATCCTTATAATCCCAGACTGAATGAAACACGTGACTACCCCAACTCCACCTTCCATGTAAATTTAGTTCTAACTGTCCGAACTGCATTTTACCTGAAGGAATATAAAATTGAACAAGTTAAGACATGAAGTTGTGTGTATGCGGTCGTCTGTTACATGAACGGGCCTTGTGTCCTTGTTTTGCAGTGTAAAATTCCTATGAAATAATTGACAAAAATTTTTGTTGATTTTCTTAGGCTAACTTTCTTCTGTGTCTAGTGTTTTATAAGTTACCCATTGTCCTTTAGTAGTTTACCCTGAGTAAGATAATGAGTATTGGGTAGGGGCGAGAATTTTAGCCTGTTGTAGCATCTACCCCGCTTACAACAGGCTTAAATTCCCGTCCCTACCCAATACTCCATATTTTTGCAGTGACAGTCAAAATTGTTTTACCCTTTTCCCATCCATCCTTGTGTCTGTTGATTTATTGTTTTTTAACTTGTTCTCGTCCTGAATATAGCTGAAATACTGCTCACAGATCCAATCAATCAATCCATCTAGTGAACCCTTATTTACCTAGAAATGGAACGTTGTTTCTCTGCTTGTAACAAAATGTTATGTTGAAACTGGAAATTTAAAAATTGAAAAATTCTAGGTTTTGTTTGATCGCTACGTTGGTGGTCGGGTTTTTTAACAAACATTTTACATGCAAATTGTCACACATTGTACGTTATATCTCGCAGACTTGTTACTTTATTTGTGTAAGGCAGAATTAATACAAGAAAAATCGAAGAATGTGTCCATGGGACACGGATGCCCCCGCTAAATGAAGTCCCAAACAGGAAGTAGTTGTCCGACAGGTTTGAAAGTTGCTTAGGACATACAACTTATGATACTGAACCACCCTGCCAAATTTCAAATTGTTCTCATGTACGGTTTCTGAGAAAAGCTTGACGGAAATTCGTACATACGGACGGACGTATTTATGTAAAAATGAAGTCCCAAACAGGAAGTAGTTGTCCGACAGGTCTGAAAGTCGCTTAGGACGTACAACTTGTGATACTGAACCACCCTGCCAAATTTTAAATTGTTCTCATGTATGGTTTCTGAGAAAAGCTTGACGGAAATTTGTTCGGACGTACAGACGGACGGACGGACGGACATGAGTAAAACTTAATGCCCCCCGACATGTCGTCGCGGGGGCATAAAAAAAGAAAGGTTATTCTTTAATTTTAGCTTCAGCTATATCGATGACGTTTATTCTTAAATATTCCACAGTTTGGTGAAGATTTTCTGGATCATATCTGTTCAAATAAGCTTGACATTAAGGATACCGCAGACTCTCAATATTCCGCTTCATACCTTTAGTAAAACGACAGGTGACACATGTGGAGCTGGAACGGCTAAATATTTCAGAGAAGCTGAATTCAACCCAAGTTTTACTCGTCTTATGTTTCTTGTCTTTGTTTTTTTTTAAAATTTCGTCTTTACTTTCATTATAGTGTTGTTGACATACGACGTCGCTAATATAGGTAACTGTCGAACGTCGTTTACATCTTCATTATGATTTTCTTTTTCAAAACTTTAATCGTGAAATTGATGAGAATATTTTTGAGTTACTTTTATGTCGTTTGTAATTCATATTGGCCAGGGCAGAGTTTACAGAAAGACGCAAAAGTGGGAACAAACGTGCTGTTTTACTGCCCTTTCAAAACTAATGGCTGCAGGATTATCTGGGAAGGTCCCCCTAATCTACAGACTTTGTATGCTGATGATGCATTTACCAACCCAAGACTTAGTTCTATTTCTGTCATCCTAGAGAATAACGAATTCAACCTACAGCTAAATTCCGTCACTCAATTCGACAGCGGGGCGTACAGATGCACATGTATTGGTAGTGGATACAACAGAACACAAACTTATCAATTACACATACAGGTATTAATCAAAGTTATCACAATTTATGCTTCTGGGTCTTGTGCGCTGACACTCATACTTAACAGATTTAATTTTTGGTGGAAAATGGAATTATGTGCCCTCACGACAGAAAACAAAATCGAAATTTTATACAAATATTCCATATGATTGTGGTCAATATACAAGAATATTTTCCCGAGGTAACTTGAATTGCATGTATATGTTATATTGCCCGACGTATATTGACCACTATCATATGGAATATTTGTTATATTATATTTTAACATAGTTCAGAAAACGCATACCAGGTTAACGTTTTAATAGTAGAAATAACATTAACAATATTATAAGCAATAACTTTTTTTCAAAGAACAGTTACCGGTATTTTAATGTCTGTAATAGATATTTATAGTGCAGTTATTATTATTAAAGTTAAATCCTGGCATAGGTCTTGGTTGTAAATGATTAATTGTATTATTCACAGTTGATGCAACACTCAATTTTTTATTATTGTTAAAGTCAGTGTTTTCCTTTGCAATATTACGATATTCATCGATCAAAACTTTTTCCTGAGAGTTTGTATGTTCCAAAAAGTCACAATCCATCATTGATGCACTCATATTTTTACTATTGGTTAAGTCAGTGTTTTCCTTTGCAATATTACGATATTCATCCATCAAAACTTTTTCCTGAGAGTTTGTAAGTTCCAAAAAGTCACAATCCATCAAGTCTGTACATGAATTCTGGTCTCCAAAGATTGATTCTGATATTTTCAAAGCCATATCCTTCTTCTTCTTTTCGTCAACGAATGAAGCATAACTTCGAATACTGGTTTCGCTTTGGTGCCCTGAAACTGCCATTATATGTCTTGCTTCAAAGCCAGACCTGTCCAAAACTGTAATGCTGGTTGCGCGAAGACAATGATTTGTGTATATCTTTGAAAGTTGGGCTTCTGCAGATAAAGTCTTAAGTTTATCACCAAGCACGTTTTTACCCACTGGAGATTTCTCATACCAATTTTCACTGCCTTTTTGGAATACCACTTTTGGCCTTTGCCAGAAGTCTGGAATGTCAATATTCAATTTGGAAAGGTAAGTCATAAAAGATGAGACTGGACACAGATTACCACCTGTTACATACATTCTACCTCCTTGAGATTTACTGTTATCAACTTGGTGGTTTTTTGTAGCAAAATCAGACGCTAGATACACAAACAAAGTTCCATCCGAGTCCTTAATTTGCCCAAAATCAGATTGCTTGATATCCCTCAAATTTTCTCTTCCTCTGTTGCAGAAGTACAACATGTAATCAAGAAAAACCTTGTTTTGTAATCCTTTCGGGGTCTCTAAATCAAGCGAAAGATACAGTTTTTGTAAATCTTCAGTAGTAATGGGCTCTTTGTGTACCACTGCTCCTTTTCCTGCCTTTTTCAGTTTAGCACAGACAGCATGAAAAACTTCGTTTGCCTTTTTAAATTCTACGCCATTCACTATATCTATGCCGTAAGGAGACAAAAAATACTTCTGAACTCCGTAACGCATTGAAATCATGCTTCGCTTAGAATAATCTTCTCCTTTCTGACTTCGGATGCCTGCATAAAATTGACGCAAAAATTGGCACCATTCATCTTTCGTCGTTCCGATTTCGTTTCCTGTTTCTTCACTAAATTTCTCTAAAAGCCTTTTGGATACATTAATAAGTTTCTTTGTATTTTTTTGATGTTCGATCCTCCAAAAGCACATTTAAATCTTCTTCGGAAACTTGATTAAATCGTGACATTTCAACTGTAGATTTTGCTGTCGTCTGTTTACATTTGGTAACTTCCGTTACGTCATAAAATCACATGACCAGTTAATATAACACACGCGCGGGAAATTCAAATTTGAAAAATACCTGCGCGTGAGTTATATTGCCTGCTTGTATGGATTTTGACTTTACTTTAAAAAAACAGCAAAAAATATTATATTCTTAATATTATAGTAAATATTACTTTAAAATATAATATAAAAAAATATTTAATTTTTACTTTAAAATGATTTGTCTGAATAAATGTGTTATTCAATTTCATTTTTGTGTTTGATTTCTTAATCAAAGATTTATTTTCGTCATAACAATGTGCATTGTGTATGTACTTCCATTTATTTTTCATTTAAGTCGAAAAAACTCAAAAAACCAAAACAGAACTACGTTTTAATTTTTCGTTTAGGATCTTACAAAACTAATTATATATACAATCTATAATATATATATATATATATATATATATATATATATATATATATATATATTTAGTTTTCGGTTTCATGGTATAACCGCATATTAAAATATGATGCACTATGCGTGCATGATACTAGTTTACGTCATACGTGTATGTTTTTCTTGCAGATGTGAATCATGGGATTGCCAGCACTGGAATTTAGAGGTTCCAACATGGACGGTTCTGTAATATTCTGCGTTTAAATAGTTCTTGATATTTACGATAAAAAATTTAATCGTTTAATAATTAAGTGCCTAATATTTAATGATAAAAGTTCTTAAACAATTTGTTTTTATTTTTATCTACTATTATCTGTGATTGAGTGCCAGTGGTAATTATTGATAGGCCATTTCGTCATAGTTCAGAAAGAGCCATTACAAGCTTTGTCTGTAAAACAATGATGTAATCTGTATCAATTTCAACACTCTGCTATTGGTTGTATGTTTTTAAAAAAGTCACCATGGAACCCGTTTGTTTCCGCTCAACTGTGTATAAGCACTAGTAGTACTTAATAGTTAGGCAGTTAGTTATTAAAATCACGATAAAGCTAAAACGTTTCTGAAAGTGGTGTTAAACCCTAATCTAACAAGAACTTAGTTCTTTAAGATTTAAGTTAATTTACTCGAAACCAGGTAAAAAGTAGAATCGTTAGAATTGTTTCAATTGATTTCTTGATTATTAAAAAATTGTTTAAACTTTACCATGAGGATACTTTTTATATTGAAAATAGCAAACAAAATATACAAAATATACAAATTCGCCTAAACCATAGTTCTTGTGCTTATTTCGGTATGTTGGTTTTTGCACAACATACTGAAACTATCGATTTAACAAGTGTGAATAGTATTACTCAAGAAATACTAAGTCCCCTACTGGCAAAAAAATTGTCATAGTCCAAGGGCCATTATTTCATAAAAAAAATCATTGAACCGGAACGATATTAGAAATTATTAAGGACATCATCATGGTTTACTCACATACTAAATATCAGGTCAATATCTGCAAGGCCGCAAAACTGTTATTTTTTGCGAAATTTTCCAAGTCCAAGGGCCATAACTTCGTCCCAAATCATTGGACCATAACGATATCAGAACTTGATCTGTAACTGGTCTTGGTTGACTTTCATACCAAATATCAGCCCAATATCTGCAAGCGTTTAAAAAAAAAGTCCGGAAAACATGTGTGATCGACTGACTGACTGACGGACGGACGGATATCCCATCCGGCGAAGCTGGTAGGGGACTAATAACGTGTCAAAGCTAATTAATTGCTTGGCAGATATGCAAGGATGTGTGCAAAACAAGTTGATATATCGATTGTCAATAATCCCCAACAGAGGGAACAGGATGTATGATTAAGGATTTTTAATTACCAATAACATTAGAACAAATTGTTTCGGGTAAGTAAATTTTGCTTTACAGCTGTCTTCAGACCTTGCTTCTTGGGCTTGTGTAGAATATTTATTTTGATATCGGAATTTCTTTACATTGTTATGTTTTAGTACATCCCGAACTGTTTATTGGCCTTCTAAGGGGTGATGTTTTTGATTTGTACACTTATAGTTAATGTATTTTGTTGTGATTACACATATTAAATTCGAGTGATATAAGCAAACCTGCTTTGTGTCCAGCTTATGCCAATAATGTAGATCCAAAAAAGAGTAAATTGAATCAACAGTTATTTTCGACAGTTTATAAGCGTTTTAAAATTCGGAGCTTTTTTATTTTGATAGGGCGATTTTCCGTGATAGTAGATTGTGATGTAGTTTTGAACGGAAGTGTTACCTAGGTCAGGTCGATTTTGTCTGTCAAGAACAAGTTTGCGGTTGACCCGAAAAAAAATCTCCCGGTTTATCCGATACTGTACGAAAGCACACGACCTGTTGTAAACAACGTAAGATCCTTTTGGAAACAAACATGGTTGACTTATAATGTAAAATTACCGCAGCAAAAAAATAGGACGATTTGTCAGATGTTACGGAGGCATGGTATCAAATATGGAATTGTTAATTCTGTTTGATTTTCGTAATAAACCGGTAAAATATGGAATAAGAAAAAGGTAATATGCAAACAAAAACTGCACACCAGTGGATGTGACATTTAGTACTGTTGTTTACTCGTAGTGAAACAGCTCACGTTTTGCTCTTGAAATCAATTTTTGGTGGCTAAATATGTCTTTTTTATTCCTTGATTCCTTTTACTAACTAAAAACTAACAGTGAAATTTCAATTTATATCTAATGCATCAATCTCTTTAATCGCGTCAAAACCGGAATGGTTGAACCAAGAAACTATGTAAAAGCAATATTTTGACATTACGAGCAAATGAGAAAATAATAAAGCGTAGTACAAATCAATTTCTTTGTCAGAACCACTATTCAAAACCAAACTATTCGTATAGCAGTACAATATAAATAAATAACAGAAAAATAGCTTTATAGTTAACGCAAACTTCTCCTAAAGCTGAGAGTGAAAACCGATGCTCGGAATCCCCTGCCTTATATATGGAATTTGTGTTAACTCAATCTCATTTCAAAGCCTGTAAAAGATAACAAACTTAAACTAAACTCTTCGAGTGTCAAAAGTTTGAATATTAGTCGGATATCTCTGTGATATACATACAGAGGTCATTCAATCCGGTGGCAAGCATTGAAAGGCATCTAATTTGGGTACCAACTTGCTGACTTGTCCATCATGTTATGAGGTGCATATTATCCAGTGCTTCTTAAACAAGAACGATAGTTTCGCGCTTTCATTGAATTTTTTGTTCCGCTATATTCCCAGTCAACAATGCGTCGACGGCCCGACGTTGGTTGAAGGTCGGCATGGTCGGTACATAGCCGGAGTCGGCACTAACGAGGGGGGGGACAGGGGTACCTTTCTCCCTCCTCCCTCCACACTGTTCCTTTCTCCCTCCGCTCAGTTCCTTTCTCCCTCCCCTCGGCTCCTTCTTCCTCTCAAAAAATCAATTGAAATATAAGATCACGAATTTTTATCGGATATAAATTAGGAACATAAAGCATATAAGATATATAAGCTGCGTTTAAATATTCTTAGGTTATCTGGTCAAAGTAATATGAATCATAATATGCTTTAACCAGTTAATTAAATCTGTATATCGTGTTGGTTTTTTCACAGCTCTCCACCGTCTTGTCTGTTCACAAATAAGTAATGTTTCCTCTTACTCGAGAATTTCCTCGAACGTCTCACTTAGTTTTTCAATTAGAGTCAACACATCAGCCTGCAAAGAACTGGTAAGCCTACTGTATATCTCTTCATTTAATGTATTACAATATTAAGTTTACTAAAGTCAGAGCTGAATTGATGTCAACATTCTGTAAAAACTGTGGTTTAATACCAGAGATTTGTTCTGAAAGAGATTCCAGCATTTGTCGAAGCATATGGACGGACTGTACTGTTTTAGAAGCTGGTACCCCATGAGGTCCTTGCAAGCTGTTCATTTTCAAATTTAAAAGTGTCTTGACCATAGCTGTACAGTTTTCATAAAAGCTTTAAATGTCCTTCAACTGAGTGATTGACCTTTTGATATCATTGCTATGACCACTACCCAATATTTCTGTGTGCACAGAAAATGACTTGTAAATGTTAGAGAGTACAGTCAGATATTTATGAATTGGTAACAGAGATGTTACAAGTCTGACATTTTTTGAACCAGAGTCTTTAACGAAGTTTTGCCTTCAGAACAAATTCCTGGTGGCTGCAAAAATAGGCAATCTTTAATAAGACCATCAACATTACCTTCCTCCCCTTTACCAGCGAACACGTTAACATCAGTTTGGCCAAGCGTTACATTTTCCAGGTCTTTTATCTTGTATAATGCTCTTTTCTCAATCTCTACTGCAATCTTTACCAAGACCGTCCTCATTACCTTCCTCCCCTTTTCCAGCGAACACGTTAACATCAGGTTGGCCAAGCGTTATATTTTCCAGGTCTTTTATCTTGTATAATGCTCTTTTCCCAATGTCGGAGTATATTAATTCAGTTTCAACTACTGCAATTCCATGTGGTTTGCTGCAATTTTCGGTTTCAGTTTTCAGAAGAGCAGAAACTGTGTTTGAATTCAATTATATGCGCAATATACCCGCTGTATGATCAGCAAGTTACAGGTGATACGAACCAAATACATCCACTCATTTCTGGTACACTTCTCGAAAGCAAACTTGTTCCATAAAGATCATAGCCGGAAGCAGCGACTTTTCGTTGCAAAGAAACCCGCAGTATATATTTGTTTTCAAATCTGCTAAAAACTTTCACTAGTTTAGTAGGTTGAAAATCTTCAATACCAATATCAAGAACCCTAGTTAAATCCTTTGTGCTCTTAGTAAGACCTGCTTCTTGTATTCTTATGTGGATAGTCTGCCTGAGAATTTTAAGATTACATTTCTCTGGATCTTGTATCTCCAAAAACGTAGCAAACTCGCACAGATTTTTTTGTACATTTAGATATGTTTATCTTTAGAGTATCTGTATGGTCTATGTAGACTATTCTGTGTTTTCCGCTTTCACACACTAATAGAATCCCATCTAAATTCATTACACAGCCAGGTGTACGGAGACCCTTTGCCAACATTTTAACCTCTGCTGTGTAATGAAGTCTAACTGAATATATAAACCCTACTCGATCAGCAATGTACAATACCGATGGATTGTCTGACAGACATATGTCTACGGGTTCCTTTAAAATACTTGGATGATTGTCATAACATTTTCTGAATTTTTTCTGGGACAATGGTACATACGACTTAGTCATTCTGTGAATCTTGTAGGACATCAAGAACTTTTCAGAACTTATTTCCGCAATTGCAGCATTTTACTGTCGATCCTTCCGTTGCACAGAATCCAACGAAATGTTTTGTCTGAGGATATCGCCAATGAATGTCTATGTTTGTCTTAACATTCGGAGAAGAACCCAATTTATTCGATAATTGCCAACTAAAAGCCACCAGTTTGACAAACTACCTGTTAGGCGTTTCCCAATATAGACAGCATCCGGTCCTACATCAGTAAGACTTAATTTTGGTACTTGTTGACCTACAACTTTGGCATCAATTATTTTTACCATTGCTGATTTGTTCTTCTGTTCGCAATCACGAATAACAACCATTCTATTGCATTTCATACTGTTCTCAATATACCTTTGACATGCTCGCAATTGTGGTAAAATTGAAATCTGACAATTTCTTTCACATTGATTGCAGACCCGCCCTAACCGACTGCATGATTTGCAATTTCGAGAACAATAAATACTGACATCTCCCAGTACTTTTCCTTTTTCCTTTATCATTTCTAGACACCCAGCACATATTTGTGTTTTCTTGTACTCTCTCAAATCTATCAGATTTTTAACATCTTCACCATTCTGTACATGTAGTGAGTATTCAAGACCGAAAGGAAGACTAACTGAATTTGTTAAGTAAGTTAAAAGTAAGTAAAGTTGGATAAAAGGTGGGTAAACACTTTGAAATGTCCAGAACCTGAGAAATGGACCTAACACTCACTCTTAGTTACTTTTAGGTCAAGGTTCTAGTGAGGGATCAAAGTATGATTTTGATTTATGTTAAGTTTTTTATGTGGTTCCCATGATGATTTTTAATTATTGCCTTGTTACTTAAACCGATATTGCATAGACGGAAAAATAGAAAAACTAAGATTACATGGAAGAAAAATATATGTGGCTTAAAGCCATAAGGTTCTTTGATTATAAATGTGTTTACTGTAGATTTTTTATATACTTTGATATTTTTAAGTTGCAATTTGTTATTCGAAGCAAAATGATAGATCCTTGCATTAAATGTGTCACAAAAATGTTATTAATTCTATCGAATCTACGTGAGATATAGTTTTTTTTTATATATTTGTTATTTTGATGTTTTCTTTTGAATAGAGATAAAGGGATACTATAACATTAATACAACAATTCATGACCAGTCATCTTCATATTTCACTTCTTGGGAGCAAGCCAATTTTCAAAGTTGTAAACTGCCAGACGACATTGCAGCTACAATGCATTGTCTTCCTTCAACTTTGTCAAAAACATTTATTGATTTGAAAAAACCACTTTGCAGTGATGAATCAGAAATGTATTCTACTGAAAGCCTAATTCCAAAGCACAAAAATTCTATACTGCAGGTTTCTTTGCAACGAAAAGTCGCTGCTTCCGGCTAAAAAAAGTGTACTAGAAATGAGTGGATGTTTTGGGTTAGCCTACAGTTTGTATCACCTGTAACTAGCTGATCATACAGCGGGTATATTGCGCATAGAATTGAATTCAAACACAGTTTCTGCTCTTCTGAAAACTGAAACCGAAAATTGCAGCAAACCACATGGAATTGCAGTAGTTGAAACTGAATAATATACTCCGACATTGGGAAAAGAGCATTATACAAGATAAAAGACCTGGAAAATATAACGCTTGGCCAACCTGATGTTAACGTGTTCGCTGGAAAAGGGGAGGAAGGTAATAAGGACGGTCTTGGTAAAGATTGGCTATTTGTGCAGCCATCAGGAATTTGTACTGAAGGGAAAACTTTGTTTGTTAAAGACGCTGGTTCCAGGTTCAGACATGTTACAAATTCATAAATAGCATTTACAAGTCATTTTCTGTGCACACAGAAATATTGGATAGTGGTCATAGCAATGATATCACAATGTCAATCTCTCAATTGAAGGACATTGAAAGCTTTTTTTGAAAACTGTACAGCTGAGGCCAAGACACTTTTAAATTTGAAAATGGACCTCATGGCGTACCAGCTTTTTAAACAGTACAGTCTGTCCATATGCTTCCACAAATGCTGGAAAACCTTTCAGAACAAATTTCTGGTATTAAACTACAGTTTTTACATAATGTTGACATAAATTCAGCTCTGACTTTAGTAAATGAACAATTACATAATATGTTGCGGTTAAAAGTAGAAAAACCATCAGTTCTTGACTGTGCCTGAGATTTTTTAAGTGGTGTTGCAGAGTGTGTTATGAAAGTATCGCTTTGTGGATATCATTATTTCACATCGGGGAAAACATCTGGATATGAGAGCCCCAAACACTATTTATCTATAGACCAGTTTCCAAAGTTTCAGCGTGAAAAACCGCACTGTGTCTCTAGAGAAGATGCGATATTTTTGTTTAAAATTAGGGAGATATATGGAAAGGGACTACGTCAGCGAAGCGTAAAAGCAGATACAACCAAATTTAATGCAGGGACATTGCCTCTTAATTTGTACCAAAACAATATTCCACCTAAATATTCATCGATAGATTTGTCTTTTCACGATATTGGAATCACTGAAACCGCGGTAGACATACCGCTCACAGAAATTACAAATAGAACACAGCAGTTGCATAGTTCAAATTAACAATCGTGATCGGTGATAAACTATATTCATTATGAAAATGATTTAATGGCATTGATGTTGCATGATCAGCTGCCTCTTGGCAGACTCACTAAAAGTGTTAGTGAAACTGACGAAGTGTGCAACTTAATATTGTATAAAGAGAAAAATGGTCTACACTTTCATAGAGATATTCAGAGATATTTCTCTTTTTCTGTTTTAGAACGTGTAATGCCCCCTTTATTGCCCGTTCAGGTTGTGTATACATTAAATGAAGAGATATATAATTATGTCTTATATGCTTTATCTTCCTAATATACATTCGATTTGAATAACAATTCGTGATCTTATATTTCAATTGATTTTTTGAGAGGGAGAAAAGAGAAAGGAGCTGAGGGGAGGGAGAAAGGAGCTGAGGGGAGGGAGAAAGGAACAGTGGGTAGGGAGAAGGGAGAAAGGTACCCCCTGTCTACTCCACATCTTGTTGGAGGTGAAGGCAAATGGTGGGATAATGAAATACGTTTTTTATGTGCAAATTAAAATAAAACCGTACCGGATGGGAAAAATCTTCAATTAATTTTTCGGATCATTTTGAATTCAAATTATCTTTTTACTGCAAATTTCAGTTCTAATTTATTCTCATTTAATCACTTCAACTTATGAAATGATTTTCAGGTACAAATTACATTGTATATTGTTACTATTAATTCCTCCCTCATTTTCTTTCTTTTTTGCTTTCTCCCTCTCCCTTTTTTCTTTCTCCCTCCACTTTGTTCCTTTCTCCCTCACCTCTGCTTCTTTCTCCCTCAGCTCTGCTTCTTCCTCCCCCTCTCTCCCAGTCTCCCACTACCCTGTCCACCCTCTCACTAATGCATCGACCCAACGTCGTACTGACTGCTTCCTATAGACAGTTGGGTATCATTAGTTGACCGACGGTGGCACGACACTTACGAAGTGACTGTCGAAATGATGCAGTCGGACCATGGTTGGCGCAACCACTGCAAAACTATGGTTGGCTCAAAGTTGTACAAACGTAGGCTTTCCATATATTCTCAACTAAATGTTTTGTTATACATGCATTTGTGGTTAATGTGTAATAGTAATTCTAACAGTCATGTTCTTTACTTCTTGATGTTTGTGGTCTATTCTCTCTTTGTGGGTTCCTGATTTGGTCAATAAAATATTGTCTATATTTAAAAAAGTGTTAAAAACTAATTTTTATGGTCATTAAATTTAACTTTGATAAGTTACTTAAATATAAGATGACCCCGATTCTAAAGCTCTCTGTACACGTACGAATATTAAGAGTTTGTTAATTACATCACTAAGATCACTGTAACTTTCGAAAGTTATCTGTAATTTGATCTGCCATTTTCGTCGTGCATGTGCTTGCCGCCATTTCAAATTCGAACAAAGAAGAGTGAAGATGTAAGTATTTCAGAGTTATTCATTTTATATTTTAAAAAAGAATGTATAAATATAAATCGAATGCATCCTTTTTGCATGATTTCGAATTAACGCTCTAACAGATTGCGTAATTAAATGTGTATCAGATCACTCTATTTAGCTAACGTTTGCGGCTCTGTGCAATGAAATACGTCCAGTTAACAGTTTTTTTTAATTGTTTTCTTTTTTTTAATTGAGCCAGTAGTTAAATTCCTTTAAAATACCTTGAAACAACATACATATGCTTACATGTAGGCATGCCATTGGTTTTTTTATATTATAAATTATGTAAATAAGCATCAACATGATAAAGTGTTCTACGGAATCTTGTATTGAAATAATGTTTGTGACTGTTAAATTATGTAACTTAGTATGCAATTGTTGACTTAAAGAATAAATTTAAATAAAAGTTCATTTCAGTAATGATGATTTTTTGAACATGCTGAAATACTTACTTTATTGAAAAAAAATCATATAGGCAATAATGAATATTAATTTTAAGCGACTTCTATAAAAGCGTATTATATTTCGTTCAGCATAGATCTACACAGTTTCAAAGGAGTGGCACACACACACATCTCTTTAATTGATTTACTGTGGAAATGTCATTCTGCCCTAGCTTAACCTACAACGGATCAACATCTTAATGTATTATTCATCATTATTGCTCTTGATTTCAGACACAATCAAAAATGTCATATTGGACAATCAAAAAGATAGTTCAAAACATAATTAATTCTATTGAGAGGCGGAAGCAGCTGGTTCATCTGATTCTCAAAACAAAAACCCCCATTTAATCATAGTTTAAATTTAAAGAATAGAAAAGAATGTTTAATCGGTGTAAATTCGAATACATCTTATTCTAAATTTGTTTTTAAAATGTCAATTATATAATAAAACTGAGCATAGACCTATAATTTAACTGCAATAATATGTTCTTACTGGCAAAAACGCAGAACGTTGAAAAACATTAAAGATTTGTAAAGCAACAAACTAGTGCCTTAAAAGGCTAATGTTTCGTAAAAGATTTAAAAATATTAATGATACATGTACTTGTGTTAATATTGCAAATAAGGTTTATTGTAGACCAATTATGTTGTGACTATTGGAGGAGATGGAGTAAAGCAGTTTGTGAGGAGAATCATGATCACACTAATGGGACATCAACTTGCCACCAACTATAATTGGATGGGGAAAGGAGACAAGAAAACTGGATTTTCCCAGCTTATTCTCTGTTCTGTTATTAAATGTAAAGATGCATTTAATCGTTGTTTAAATTGTACTCGTTATTGCAACATAAATATCTTCCTAGATATGTTTTACTAAATCCGCGTCCCGCGTTGAGAATGAAGAAGCACGTTTACTAATCACACAGTAGTTCAGTTCTAAAGTTATGTACAATTATTTAAAGATATATTAAATGATAAGATTATCATGATTATAGATGAAAAAAATTCATAGACTTGAGAACATCACAGATTCTGAAATAACATTTAAAAAAACTGATCCTTATTGTTTTATATAAAAGAGATGTGTAAAAGAACTTTAAAAATGGCAAAAAAAAATGCATTTAATTTAGCGAATTCGAATATCTTTTTTCTTGTCTTTGCTTTAATGGTATTTTTCATGTTTAACGCAAACCCCATGTATTAAACCTGAGAAAAAACTGTGTTAAATAACTTCTCGTTCAGCTGATAGCCGGAAAAATACAATAAAGAGATCGGCCACTGAAGATGAGATAGAAAACGTTATAAAAGAGATGGTTAAAGTATGCAGAGGAAGGAAAATACGAGACCAGAAAAGAAAAGAACGATGAGCGACAAGAACAAAGTTGAAAAAATATATTAAAATATTCATGTGATTTGTTGTTTCGAAATTGGTACATTTGGTTTTGATTAGTTACTTGTACATATTTCCAAAACGATCCTTTTTATATAACAAGCAGTTTGAAGTCCCAGAGGGGGTAGTTTAGACATTACACATATTAGAAACTTACGATGATTCTAAGTTTAACTCTGTTAAGTTTGATTCTTAATCAGTATATCTCCGCATTTCGGAGTCATTATGTAGTTTCTCACAGAACCTTAGAGTCGCCTCACTTTTCAAAGCCCAGTGAATTTCAATAACAGTATATCACCTGACAATCACGTGGTCTCCCTATATAAAAGACTTAGCTCGTGCAACTTGCCTCAATTTTTCGCAGTGCCACGTTTAGAGTCGCTTTACTTTGGATATTTGAGTTATTTTACTTAAGTGTTCTTTTATTCTTTTTACTTATGGGTAATAAAAAAGGTAAGGAAAAGGATAAGAAACAGAAGGTAATCATGGTTGACGACCACCGGCTTTTCAGTGATATAAGCGATAATGAAATTGACAATTTGTGTAATAAAAGTGAAAGTAATCAGTCAAGTGCTAGAAGTGGCTTATCTACTAGTAGCACGTATATTTTTTTCTGAAATTGTTACGTCGTCGACTTCCGTTTCTTCTAACAGTTTCGTTCCTATTTACGAGGCCGTATCTTTGTACAAGGATGTAAGCGGCATGTTTAGCTCCGGTGTAAACAAAACCAGGAATACTTTAAGTGGGACTATTCCTCTAGTTAGTACTGTAAGTACATGCTTGAAGCCTATGCCTACTTTACGTTCTTATGTTTCGACTGCCAAGGGCAGCAGTAAACAAGTAAGTTTCGCTCCAGATGTTGATTTATACGAATTTTCGGAACCAGAAGTAAATTATAGTGGGGAACGTCAAATGCCCCGTTTCACTAGCAGGCAGAATGCTCCTAATGTTAGTTTTTTAAAAGAGGAACGTCAAAAGCCTCATTTTCTAGTAAATAACGAGGGACGTCAAACACCTCGCCTTTGTAATAGCTCGGAATATGTTGATTACCCTAGCTTATCGGTAGGTGGGTTCTCGGATAATACTAATTTTCGAATGCCTGTTGGGGAGGACTGTATTACAGTACCTGTTTACAAACAGCCTAGGTGTAGTCATAGTAGTTCAGTCTCTTATGATGTCAATAATAATAAAGAATATCTTGGGGGTTTAAAGAGGATTAATAATAATTTTATTCCTGAAGTTCCACATAAAGTGTCTAGGTATGAAAATTTTAGTGTGACTTTTGATAATGAGGATTGTGATAGAGACCCACAGTTTTATGATGCTGATAATGCATTCAATGATATTAATGAGTTGGGTTGTATAAACTCAGGTATGAGATCAGCTAATTATGAGCAGACTGCTCTCAATGTTGATGGGGTGTATGACCCAGATTTGAATATTCCAGATTTTGTTGGTTCTTCAGAGGCTGGTGTAGAGCAGCCTGAAACTATGCAGTTTACAACAGATTTTGATGATCTGCAGTATGGGGGAAGTGAAAAAATGTCTCCTCCCATTTTAGATTGCATTGCTTCTCAGCTTAATTTAGTTTCTATTAAAAAACCACTAGTGGAGAAATTGGATAAGATTTTTGAAAAATATCCAAGGCCAGAGAATGTTAAATACCTGGCTGTACCAAAGGTAAATGAAGAGATTTGGCTAGATCTGGGACGCTTCCCAAGATCTAATGATCTTTCTTTGCAACTTATTCAGAAATACCTTATTGGGGGTATGTATGCAATCTCCTCAGTTTTAAACGAGGTAGTAACAGCAAGGCAGAATGGTGATAAAATGACACTTGATTTGAAGGGTATTCATGAAAAATTAGTTAATGCATCTAGTTTGTTGGGATATAGCTCTTATGAGCTCAGTATGAAACGTAGGGTATTATTGAAACCCTATATGTCTCCATCATACAAAAATATTTGTAAACCATCTCTGCCTTTGACCGATTTACTGTTTGGTGATAATTTGCCACAAACTGTGGAAACCATTACAAAAGGTAACAAACTAGTAAATAAAGTAATGAGTAGGGGATCTGAAAAGTTGTTTACTAGAAGTAGTAACAGAGGAACTTATGCAACAACTAAAAGAAGGTTTGGCATGCATAATTGGAGAGTTAGAGGTACTTTTAATAATAGATTTTCAAATTATCAGTCCAGGAGAAATGGATCAACTGGTAGCCAACCTATGCACAGGATGAATTCAGCCTCGGTATCAAAAAACTCAATGATTTTAGCTGCCCAAAACAAGTAATTCCACAGGTTAGTAGTGTGGGTAAGGTTGCAAAGTTTTATGAGACATGGGCTGGGTTATCCTCAGACCCTTGGATTTTACAAACTGTTTTGGGATACAAGATTGAATTAATATTTACTCCTGTTCAAAAAATTTTGCCTAAGTTACCTGTTTGGTCTGTTTTTCAAAAGGAGCTGATTTCAACAGAGATAAATAAATTATTGGAAATAGGGGCAATTGTAAAAGTAGAACCAGTACCTGGTCAATTTATTTCAAATTTATTCTTGGTAGAAAAAAGAACAGGTGGTTATAGACCTGTTATTAATTTACGAAATTTAAACAAGTTTGTACAGTATTTCCATTTTAAAATGGAGACTATTGAAACTGTGAAAAGTTTGATTCAACCAGGAGATTTTCTTTGTTCTCTCGATATGACACATGCCTATTTTTCTTTTTTGATTAATTCTGATCATCGCAAGTACTTGCGTTTTGAATGGGATAATGTGTTGTATGAATTTGTGTGTCTTTGTTTTGGTTTGAAATCAGCTCCTAGAATTTTTACAAAAATGGTAAAAGTTCATCTTTCCTATTTACGTTCTTTGGGCGTGAGAATATCTGCTTACATAGATGATTCAATTATTGCAGGAGAAGATGTAAATTCTTGTCTTAAAAATACTGTCGTTACTAGACAAATTTTGGAAAATTTAGGTTTCACTATAAATAATGAGAAGTCGCAATTCATTCCATCTCAGGTTATTGTATATTTAGGTTTTTTATGGGATACTAAACTCATGACAATATCCCTTCCAAGGGAAAAGATTGAAAAAATTTTGAATTTCAGTATTTATATTATTAATAAGAATAAAATAACTATTCGTAAGTTGGCAAGTCTTATAGGCTTGTATGTTTCATCTTTCCCAGCTGTTCTGTTGGGACCTTTTTACTATAGAAAATTGGAAAAAATTAAAACAGCTGGTTTGAAAGAGTACAATTCCTATGATCAATATATTTATTTATGTGATGAGGCTAAAAAAAGAAATTTCTTGGTGGGTTCAGAATTTAGAAAAGTATAATGGAAGACATACTAAAGAACCTCCAATTTTTAAGACTTTGTTTTGTGATGCGAGCCTCTCAGGATGGGAATCTTGGTGCGATTTTCATTTTGTTCATGGAGAATGGAATGAAATGGATCGTAAATTTCATATAAATTATTTGGAGTTGAAAGCTGTTTGGTTAGCATTTCAATATTTCATTCATTCGCTTTCCAGCGTTCGTATAGCAATCAAAACAGACAATTCTACTGTGGTAGCTTATATTAACAATTTAGGTGGAATTAGATCAGAAACTTTAAATGAGTTGTGTAAACAGATATGGTCTTGGTGTGTGGATAAGGATATTTATATTACAGCATTTCATATTCCTGGGAAGGATAATGTTCAAGCTGATTTGTTGTCTAGAATCTGTAACAATAGAACAGAATGGTCTCTTAATGACACAGTTTTTTCTTGTTTAAAAGATGAATTTAATTTAGAATTAGATTTGTTTGCCTCTAGGTTCAATAAAAAGTTACAAAAGTTTGTTTCATTGGGCCCAGATGTTGAAGCTTTTACAGTAAACGCTTTCTCATTAGATTGGAGTACATTAAATTGTAATTTGTATGCATTTCCTCCTTTTTCTATTATTGGCAGACTTCTGGGCAAAGTCAGCAGAGAGCGACCAAACATGTTATTGATAGCACCATATTGGCCAACACAAGCATGGTTTCCCACTTTGTTGAATTTGACAAAAAGCGAACCTATACGACTGCCAGTGTCCCCAGATCTGGTTCGGTCATCTTTGGATTACACAGTACACCCTTTATGGGAACGTTTACATCTGACCGCATGGCATATTTAAGGAATAATTTATTAAGTGAAGGTTTTTCCTCCGATTCATCAGATATCATATGTGCTTCTTGGAGGAAAAGTACTTGTAAACAGTATCAATGTGCATGGAAATTATGGGGCTCTTGGTGTCAATGTAATTCAATTTCACCAAAATCAGCATCTGTTCATGATATAGTAATTTTTTTAGCTTCTCAATATAAAGAGGGAAAATCATACAGTACATGTATATTGAACACTTATAGATCATCAATCTCAAGTGTGCATAGACCTATTGACAATGTACCAGTTGGTAAACATCATCTTGTAGTTAGATTTTTTAAAGGTCTAGCTTTTTTAAGGCCATCTAGACCAAGATATTACTTGGGATGTACATAAAGTTTTGATGTATTTAAAATCTCTATGGCCATTGGAAGAATTAAGTCTAAAAATGTTGTCTTTTAAGTTGGTAGCCTTATTGGCCCTATCAACTGCTGAACGTTTACAAACGTTAAAATTCCTAGATATTTCAAAAATGACTTATGGTAAGGATGACATTACTTTCTGGCTAGATAAGTTGACTAAAACAGATAAGCCAGGTAAATTTGATCCGTAGTTGTACGGGCTGTAATGATTTGCCTGTGTGTGGTGTACAGACTTTAAATTTTTACATTCAATATACTGAAGGATTAAGGAAATCCTCTCAATTATTTATCTCGTATAAAAAGCCACATTTGGCTGTTTCTTCGCAAACACTTGCCAGATGGCTTATATCAGTTTTGTATCTTGCAGGCATAGACACTTCCACATTTAGAGGACACAGTTTTAGGTCTGCTACAACTACATACAGCTTCAATAATGGTAGTTCTGTCAAGGACATTATGAAACTAGCCTCCTGGAAAAATGCATCAACATTTAAACGGTTTTATTTAAAACCAGTTGTGGAAAAGTGACATTAACATGATGTGAGAATTTGTGTTTTGATCCATTTATTTACAATATTAATGTTTTCAGAAAATAAATATATAGTGTACTTGTGTTTTTTATATTCAGACTGTCTTCGATATATTAGTACATCTTTGAAGGCTACATAATGACTCCGAAATGCGGAGATATACTGCTTAAGAATTCAAAAATCACACAAGTTTGTATAAATGCAGTGTGATTAGAATTCTTAAGAAGTATATTGAAGCATGAAGGAGTCATTGCCCACCCTTTTTGATTGTCTCCCTTCCCTTGTTTTATCTCGGACAGTCTGTATGTTCCACTGCTCAAATTGAGGCAAGTTGCACGAGCTAAGTCTTTTATATAGGGAGACCACGTGATTGTCAGGTGACATACTGTTATTGAAATTCACTGGGCTGTGAAAAGTGAGGCGATTCTAAGGTTCTGTGAGAAACTACATAATGACTCCTTCATGCTTTAATATACTTCTTAAGAATTCTACTCACACTGCATATATACAAACTTGTGTGATTCTTGAATTTTGCAATGCATGACATTTAAGGAAAAATGCCGAAACATTAGAATCGAATCATAATTTGGAATGAAACTTGTTAAACACTATTTACAATCATTTAAGTAATTATTTGAGCAGGTTTCTTGGTTGGACTGTGGTTTGGTTATAGAAAACAGGCTATTTGGATGTCGGATAAACCTATAGTAAACTGCTGAATTTTAAACGTTGTTGGGCAGTGGTCATTTTTCCGACGCAGTCGTTATTATATTCACTTTTCACCCTTTGACCTCATGACACTTCACCTCTCGAAAAAGCAAGTCACGTGATTGTAATTCTGTTTCTTGATTAGTCAAAACCCAAGTGGACGGGGGTTCGGAACAGGGTGGTAAATTGAACAGGGGTTCGGAACAGGTTTATGAAATGGCAATTCACCTTTCAAATTGTGTACAATTATTATTAGATTTTACCGTCTGTTTATAAAATTATTGCATAGTGCAATTTAAGTATTAAGAACGATAGAGATGAGCTGCAGTTTGTAAAATTGTATATCAAACAACTTATACAAAAATGTTAAATATTTTTCATTTAAAGTACAGCGCAAATTAAAACGCATATAAATACGCTAGATTTTCGTGAGCTTTTATGGAGTGTAAAAAAAAAGAAGAAGAAAATTTAGGTAATTTCTTTAAAAAATACAAACTAACAATCATTTTATATACATGTTGATATTAAATCAAATGTATTATTATTGTTCTTATGCGTCCGTCGTAGTACGGACATAGATAGAGAGTTGTGGCTATAATTGTCGAGCATACTTTGCTTAATCAGTAAATTTTAAACTATAAACATTTTATTTAAAAAATTCTAAATTCAATTTGTTTACATTGTATAACTGCCTTGGTGCTCGCAGAAAAACTTCATTTCTATACCTTAGACAGTGGGTTTTAATACCTAATAGCAATAAACGTTCTGGAATACATGTACATGTACAACAAAGTACATGTAGTTGTATGTAAATTATCAATTTTGGGTTAACTGTATGCTTGATAAATCTGTTAATATCGAAAACACGTAAATAAAATAATCTGTTGAAATATAAAAACACATTTGAGGGGGGAGGGGGGGGGTCGGGCACACATGTATAAATTAATAATTTCAAACTCGTTTCACGTGGGACTAGTGTTAATTTATAGTTTCATGATTTTTTTTCACGTAGTAATAATTGTCCTTCAGTACTTCCCCCAAAAACTTTCCATCAAATATTCTGATCTATTGAAACGGGGAATTTGTATGACCATAATGGCGATTTGAAGTTCAATGCATAACTCAATTTATATCTATGTCGGACCAACGATGGTCGTCGGTAGAAAAAAGTTTAGTTGGTTATTGGTTGGGCCGAAGTCGGGTTGCATCCCTAAACTGAAATCAACGACGTCGACCTGACATTTTGTCATCATTCTTTGTTGGACCAACGGTGGCCCACCAATGGATGCGGTACTCAAAAGGGTGTATTTTACATCCAGTTTTATTAGATAGAGGTGTCTGCTACAAAATAAAAATAGTGGTTAACGGTAGCAAGATGACTTAATTAGTGGAATGTCTCAGTCACAATTGATACTTGATTTAGTTCGTTTAACGTGATCATTTTCATTTATTACTCTGACTTGTGGTGTATAACACCCAACCTATTTTATCAACGCGTAACTCAAACACAAAGGTTTTGCATGCCGTAAAACCTGGTTTAACCCCCCGCCTCCAATTATTTCGGGTCATTGTTGACGATGCATCATTTTTGAGAGGGCGGACAGGGTAGTGGGACACAGGAAGAGAGGGGAGGGAGAAAGGAGAAGGGGAGGGAGAAAGGAGCAACAGGGAGGGAGAAAGGAGAAGGGGAGGGAGAAAGAAAAAAATATAAAAAGAGGGAGGTAGTACTAGTACAAATATACATGTATTCATTAATTCGTTCCTCAAAGTCATTTAATAAGTACTAATTCATTGATTTAATTGAAAAATTATTTATATAAACTCCAGTAAAGAGATAAATTGCATCCAAATGATCACAATTTTTACTATGCTAGTATGCAGTAAGGTTTTTTTCCTAAATCGTATGTCTGAACCCTTTACATATTGTCATCACTTATTGACTGGGTGTCTGTCCGTTGTTAACTTTTTAAACAATCTTCTCCTCTGACACCGCTTAGGGTACCTAGTTTAAGCTTTGTATCCGGGAGTTTGATCCATGTATGTAAAACAAATATTAATCAAAAGCACAGTTTCCACAACTGTAATGTTTTCTACATGTATAGTACATAATACCAGTATATTATAAAGCAAATGAAGTTTTGTTAATTCTTTTACATTGAAAATTGTAACAATTTCAATGAGAAGTATGGCACGTTATTGGGGCCTCTAAACGAAACGTCATTCGAGCTTTTTTGACGTAACATTAAATTACGTCGTGCACCTTAAAAGAGGGTTTTATCTCTAGATTTGTATGTATATGTCCATAATAAATAACCAATGTATGCACAAATTGTATTTAAATTCGCACACATACGTTTTTTGCATTAATATTTTCCTTATCGAATATATTTATACATGTTCTAATATTTTCATGCAACTGTTTATAATAACATCGTTTTAAAAAATGTCGCGCTAACGAAAACGACTATAGACATAGATAAACTCGTGTTAAACTGACAAAAATATACTTACTTGTATGTTGTACTCTAATTCATGGACAAATTATTGAGAAAAAAACGCATATCTACGAGTGTAAAATGTTATTATATTTATCTGTGTGTGAATTACAAGTGCGGCTAATACGTCGAAAGTTGTAATAAATCGGTAAAAAGTTGCAAAAATTGTGTTCGTAACAAACGTTACTAGACATGGTTGAACGTATAGCACTTTCACAATCCACGAAAACGAATTGAAATTGGGCAACAATTAAAATCGCATTCTTGAAAAAGTGTTTATTTTTCAATTTAACAGTTTTATTGGAATAAAAAAACATTAAAATACGGCATCTTTTATAGGTATGTCCCATTATTCACAGAAATTCCGAGTTAAGATTACGTCATCATGCTAGATAATGACGTCATATTTTGAAGGAAAAATTTAAGACGCAAACAATTCAATCGGATCACCTCGGTTATTTTCGCCTATGGTCGGAAAGTAATCTCGGAGTTAAGTGTATGGATATGGACCAAAAATCGGTCCAAATGTGATGCGGTTAGCCTGTTTACACAACAACATTATTTTAGTGCGATGAAATAGATTTTCCTTTTATTATTCAACTATACAGATCTTTATCGAAGCAGAACTAAAAATCTAATACAAGATTGTATATTTTAAACTTAAATTCGCAAACACTGCCAAAAAATTCCTTCTCTGACAACGTTTAAATGGATAAGTATTTGTTTACAATCTGACGTCATCAGTAACAATCAACTAAACGTCAATGACAAGCCAATCAAATGAATGAACTGAAACGTCACAAACGAACTTGTGACTTCACAAATTCTTTGAAATCACTGAAAATAGTTCAAAATGGAGATCACTTACCTCCGAGGTCACTTTCTCGACCCTTGACGGAAATGGCCGAGAGATGTTCCGATTGGCAAACAATTTTGGTATGTAACACTAATGCCAAATTTCAGCAAAATAAGTGACTTAATAAAAAAAAGATCTGAATGTCAAAATTACCTGGTCTTGCTTTTCTTGTTAAACTTTACAACACGATTTATGGGCGAAATTTTGGTTAAACATGTTTTAGTTTCTAATAATTCAACTATATTAGTTCTTCAAAAGACAGGTATAGTTAGTTTTGATTCACAACTAAAAATACAATTGTATTGACACTTTCGTCATCCGTTAAAGGTCTCCGAACCAAGATATTTTACTTGTATCGGAAACCAAAAAAGACCCAACAACCTGCGGTACGTCTAAGTTAAGTTATATTCATAATTACACTTGTAAATTTATAAAATATAAAATTAAATAAGGAACACTGGTTTATGTATCTGAGAGCTGCCCTACTCTGAACTAACATGGGTCAACACAATATTATATCGCTACAGAAAAAAACCCGTTACATTAAAATGATCGGCACATAATCTATATAAATTTCAGAAGTTTTGTTTAACTACCTGTAGGAGTTATAGTCATTAAGTTACGATTTTTTAAGAAAATTATCAGTTTTGACAGTAGAACTTGAAAAATAAAACAGCAGATTGATATAGAACATTGCAAAAATGATCAGCAAGACAATGCAAATCACTATGTTGGTCTATATTGTCTGATAAATTCTTATAGGAGTTATTGCCCTTTAATAATAACTAGAGTGAAACTGTAAATTGCATAAAAAAATCCGCAAGACAAGACCTTTATATAACGCTTTTAGTCCAAAATTGTCAGACGAATCCTTATAGGAGTGTTTGCCCTTTAATAACAGTTTTGTTATGAAAATATAAGTATTGACAAGGCCTACACACCATTTTTTCACTTACTCATAATTTTCCTAAGAATTTTCAGTGTGTGCTTTGTGTCACTTAAAACTGATAAATTTGTCAATAAATTATCATGAGGCTTATTATTATCATTAAGTTTTTATAAAGGAATACATAATTCAACAATTCAACTGTTAACAAAATCGCAAAGTTCCCAAGTCTGAAAATCCTTGAACAATAATAGCAGGTGTACAACGTCAATACATTTGCAATTTTTCTGTGAAGATTTATAGTTCTAGATTGAAAACTGTAGGAGTTGATAACACTATATATGTACTGTCTTCTGCTAATGTGCTTAAAAATGACCAAGTCCCGAGGTCTGGAAAATTAGGAAACATGCTGGAACACTTCCATAATAGCAGGTGCAACAAATTCAATACATGTGTAATCGATCTGTGAAGTTTCAGAGATCTGGATTGAAAACTGTAGGAGGGAGTTGATAAAAATAACTACCTCATTTCCACTGCCCGCCTGACTTTACCATACTATAGCCCAAAAATCAGGTTAAACTGCAAAAATGATCTGTAAGGCAAGGAATGCAAATAACTCGTTTGGTCCAAAATTGTCAAATGACTTCTTTTTTTTTTGAGTTATTTACCTTGTTTGACAATTTATGAAATATCAGGTTTCTCCCTATAAATAAAAAAACTAAAAAGCAAAAGGAAAACTGTAATTAGCAAAAATAATCCGACAATTTATTTTACAGCAGCAAATAATCCTTTTTTATTACATTTATAAGCACCATTATTTCAGTTTAAAACCCCTCTTAAGTCGGTCAGAACTAGATAATTTTTATGTTGCTGTGGTAGTTAAGAAATAACTCAAAAGTCTGAGAATTAAATTGAGTTTTGTTTTTAGAAATCTAGGCCTGAACATGAATGAATCTTTATCTAATCGAAATTTATGGGTTGTCTTTTATGACCATTTCCCTGGTGTCCGGTATTGCGTTATTACTCTTATTCTTTCTTGATTTTGAATACCCGAGTTATGACTAATCACCAAAGTTTAACCTGACAGATACGACGGGCAACTAGCGTGGAGCAGGAGTTGCTTACTAACGGGTTTTGGCGGGGTTCGTGTCACTCAGTTTTTTTATTTTTATGCTGTGTTTGTTTGTTTTGTTGTTGTCCCCACTTTAGTTTTATCGCGGTTTTTCTTTTAATAAATACTCCTCGGTATCTTGGAGTATGTACATATTACGCTTTCGTATAAAAATGTTATAACAGAATTATATTTAAATTTAATTTAAAAAACAGCGTGCTGAATACAGTATGTTAAATAATTACTGCACGCTTTGCATATATGTAGAGATATAGTCATTTGTTTCTGTGTCGACAGATAACTTGATATTTTAATTATTACTGCCTAAAGTTACGCGTGTAGCACGCGAGCAACGATTTGTCAGTTTTTAATTCTGTGTGTCTTTCGCATGCATTGACATTGTACTAGTATAAGTTGGTATATGCATGATTACGTAACTAATGTTTGAAGTATTTTTTTCTTTTTTATGATTTTACACGAGTACATTTGCTAATGCCCAAATGTGTATCTCTCCATAATGACGACCATCTTGACTTGTAAGTATTAACTTTAAGATTTTTATTGAGAAATAAACATACTTTAACCACCAAGTGTGAAATAACCTCTGCATTTATTATTATTTTTGTTTTGGAATTAAGTTATCTATCCAACTATTTAACATTCATATCTAAGTGGATCTTGCTTAGAATTTTTTTCTTGCTAAAGATTAAGATAAAAAGATTGATTGATTGAATGTTTACCAACAAAATACTGCAGTGAAAGGAAAATGGATCAAATTTTGAATGCTATTGGAAAAGTAATTTAGGAATAGAGAATTAGGTTATTTTTAGCGGCCTTAAAGAGGTTTCTTCTTTATCGTGCGTAACACTCTCCAAACATGTTAACTTCTATGGTTCTGGGACCATAATTGGAGGTTACTCTGTGCTCGACCCACAGAGAAGCCCAACGCGTCTCCGGGTGGCGGATAATGGTGTCAGGTCAAGATACGGTCCGAAGTGGGTTACAACGTGTTTGGAGAGTGCCACGCTTCTTGCACAATAAAGACTTTTTTTGTAGATTTCGAGTAGGTTCATTTTAGCCGCTATAAAAGGCTATATTCTTAATCCTTACCCAATACTCCACACTTTTACAGTGGCAGTCAAAAGTTTGTTCCCTATGTCCCACCCCACCCCTTTCTTTTTACGTTAGTTTATTTTTTGTAAACTTGAAATACGAGAACAAGTTTACAAACAATACTTCAACTGGAAAAAAATGCACGAATTTATGTACCCACTGGGAAACCATGTAGTATAGAGACAAAGAATTTAACATTAACGGCTACAAGATGCCGACTATTTATCAAAATTTCAAAAGGGATCATTATCGTTCTAGGAGAGTTGCACTTTCCAAACATGTTACCCAGTACGGTTCATTTTCCGGTTTACCGTATCATATCATAACAATCTCACAAAAAAATGGACCTTATCTGTAACCAGGGACGCGCCGGGTGGTTATGTGGGCCGAGCCCAGGTATCCTGCTCAGTACCCAGATGTACCAGATGAGAACCCGTCCTGTGGCAAAAACAGTTAGATGTATTAATAGTTATGGTTGGAGTCGATCAAGTCTTACTGACGTCGTGCTTCTGAGTTGATATGAAGGGACCTAGATGTTTAGATCCACAAACTATAAAAATATTAAGTTCAGGGTAATCATTGAACAGAAAGTTAGGAACTGTGTATCGATTGATAAAACAATTGATTGTAACGGTCATATCTGCATTGTCCACGCAGTATGGATCATGTTCAATACAAGTTGTGCAGTTGAACATGCGATTTATGGGTTATATTTTCGCAGCCTTTTTGGCAGAAGGGGAATAACAATATTGACTATATAATGTAATCCTGTTGTTAAATTGTTACATCAGCAGTTCCAAATAAGTTTATCTGGGTATTTTATTAACGAAACCTTAACCTGACCACAACAGAAAGAGCATCTGACGTCTCAGATCTCCGATGTACTATTAAGAAATCTTTAAATGCGAGCAGTACTGAGATGATGGCTTTGACTTGCAAGGTTTGATGGTGTATCCTAGTAACACTGTGGGATAGTTTGAGGCGAGTCTGATCCATTAATAAATCAATGTGTATGCTGCATAGAAAAAATGACCTTTCATGCGTCTTTATTTTTATTTTTATTTCTGCTTTTTTAAAGTTTTCGTTTTGCACATAATATTAACTATGTCGAAATAAAATATATTTTTTCTGATGTTACGTTTCTTTTTGTTATTATGAGTGCGAGTGTCGATTTATATATGTTGACTATGTAGTAAACGTTAATTGTAGAATTATTACTAACAATGGATTAGTTACATTTAGAATAACAACTGTTAAAAGTTGCAGTACTAAACACTGTAATGATTCTCAGATGAAATTTAAGAAATATTTTCAACACATTTACAAAAAAGGACATAACTCTTTTCTATCCTATTGAGATGGAAAGTAAAACCAACAGCATCGGGTACGGTCTAACAAGCGCCAGGACGCTGTATGCTATTGGCACAGTTTTTATCTGAAACATCAGTAACTACAGTGGAAAATCGTTTTCTTAGATGACACTCGTGTGCTGATTTCCGTTCCAATATGAGATATGCCAAGACGAATTTAGATTGTGTTCTGACTTATCGGTTTGATCTCCACGGCCAATGAGCAAAATTTCAACTGTATTCTATAGACGAGAACAGGTGACAATGAAATAAAACTGAATATGAAAGTGTTTTTCTTAATATTATGCTTTAAAGAAGAACTAGTCTCAACAAAAATATATGTACCAACTCAACATTACCTGCCAAGCACCTTTTTGAAATTAAATATAAAAACGATACGAACATGATCTCTGAACAAAATTAATATAAAAAACATGTTATCATCATTTACATCTTTACATATGCGGACAATACAGAGAGCCTGTTTAATTAATTATTACATTAAAAATAATTTCGCTTCATAATTATACACATACAATAAGACTAATAATTTGTCGCAAAAATCCAGAATCACATATAAATATTAAAATAGTTTTATGGCGACGTGTTTGGGTATGGCTTATTGACATAATGTGGTGGCTAAGCCAACTTAACAATTTATGAATGTATGGATAAACTTGGATCATTGACAGTTTAGATACTGTATATCCTGTTGAACTTTGTACAATGACGTTCATATGTATTAAGATTTAATTCGTAGCGCTAATTATAATATTAATTTAAATATTTAATTGATTAATTAGCAATAACCGAATAGAAATATTCTTTCTGATTTGATTCAGAATGGTTGTATGCTTAAAGCTTCTTCTATTAGAGTGTTACAACCATTTGATGCCGCAATCCTAATGCATGTCTTTATTGTCTGGATACCATATTAGGTCTGCTTTATAATATTACATACAAAGTTAACTATCAGCACATTCATGGGCACGTGAACTCACGTGCAGCAAATGAATCTGTTGCAACATTACAAAATGGTGCCAACAGAAAGTTTTGATTCGTTTGTTGATCTTTGAGACATTGATCAACCAAGTACTAAAAGAATTTTAAATGCAATAAACCCGTTATTAGAAACCGATTAGTTGATCGGCAAGTTTGCTAGGAAAAATGAGATAATATGAATAGGTTTCGAAACAACTTAAAATATATAAAACCGGGTTCTATTTCAGTACAACGTTATGAAATATAATACACTAGTGTCAACAAACGATAATTACAAGTGTCACATACTTATTTTAAATACCTCGACATACAAAGTACCTTGCTGTGAATTTACCCCTTAAAAATGTTATGTTTGACATCATTATCTTCAACTGTTAAATTTTAATCTCCCAAAATTGGACTTGAACAATATCTGGCAAAGACAAAATGAAGAGTTTAGAAATAATGCAGGAAATCCCAGCCGATTCTTGCCCTTCCTCTTGCATAGTTTTTAGAGGAGATATTGTTTTTCATTTTATTTTGATATTGTTTTGTTTGTCGTGGCATTGTAAGTCCTAATCGTGTTAATCCATAGTCGTATTTCATAAAATTGTCACTCATAAAAAATTAACCCTGTTAAGTTTTATGCTGATATTATAATAGATTGACAACTACAATGTAACAGCGATTAGTTTATGTCTTGATCTAATTATCTAGTTATAAGATGACCTTTGGAATACCTCGAATACCTGTGTCCAGTTGTCCGCTCGATGTGTGTCATCTTCCTTGACCTCTTGTAGACTCCAATAACACTATTATACAGTAGGAACAGAAAAATTCATTTAATTTGGGTCATATTATAAACGGCATGTACTTGCGATAATTCGTCTGAATGTAAGAACTATGAGGGGCTTTCTGGAATTTGTTACCAGCCTTACTATTTTATCTACATTCACAGGTATGTTATTTTGTCGGTTTTAGTTAATAATATTTGTGCTAAAGATATAATGGACATTATTAGATGAAAAGGTTACTGAATGTTCATCGTATTTTAGTGATTCGGACGTGAACAAGATAACACACAGCCGTGTGCGGACCATAGAAATACTAATGAATACGACAGAATACCCAAGAATACCTCATAAAACTACAGAATGGACATACAACGAAATTTGTTTAATATCAAAATGTGTTATATACATTTAAACCATTGAATTTGTTTTAAAGAGGTGTTTACCATAGGTTGATCTTATGAAGCCCCTTATGATCGTGTAAAACCCAAACTGTACCCAAGCACTTGTTAAAATAACATGTTTTGGTAGTAAATAAAAACATATAGTAAACTACGAAAATTCACTTAAAATGATTATTTATTGGACATTTCAATTTTAAAACAAAGTAATCCCAAAATAATTAAAAGATCGAACATGTTATCACCAGCTGCACTCCATGGATTGTCTTGATTGAAATAATATTATATAAAAGGGTAATATAAAATGTTTCCGAAATATGTTTCTTTGTGACAGTATTTTATTATATATTAATATTTGGCATACTTTGCGGACTTTAGTTGTAACATTTTCCACCATAAATAGTGTACATACAACTTGTATTTAAACAGGCAAAAACTGCCAAACACTGTCATTTTAATCAGTGTCTACATGACAGCAATTTCGAGTTTTTCTTGATTAAAATAATATAGTTGCTCATAAAAAAATATTTTACAACTTGCAATATGTATTTTTTACACCAAATATTGTTTTCATGTCAATTTTGTAGTTTTATAAGGTATTCTTGGGTGTTCTTGGGTATTTTGGTGTATTCTTGGGTATTTCTTTGGAACAGCAGATCATTTTGTGATAGACAGAAATTGAGGTTGCCACTTGAAACGTGTGAGTTGCATAGGAACGAACAATTTTACTGTCTGAAAAGCAGCTTGCCAATGTCACTATATATGTATATGTTTAGCGATCAGCCCTTACAACCCCACTTATTGGACATCCCATAATCTTGAGACACGTTTTGTAGCTCTGGGTACCTAGGAACCATCCCACTACCCAGACATTGGATAAATATTACAAAGTATTTAAGCGTAGTTAATTATTTTTATCAAAAACAAAATTGACCATCTAAGTTTGCGAAGCTCGATAAGGAGTCTTTAAAAAAAACACTTTAAACACTGAAAATATTATAGAACTAAACTTTTGAGTTTTTCTTTATTTTCACAACTAGAATAATATTACAATTTGCATAAAACAAATTTATATAATTGTACATGTAATATTTTCAATGTTTTTGCGTTATTTGTGTTCTTGTAACAGTTTCCTTTTGTTAATCTACGGTTTGTATGCACTTTTAGTATATATATCTAATACCAAATAAATATAAAGTTCTCTAGGCGTGAATTTAATACCTGTTAGAATGCTCACGTGTACTATAACTATCAGTACGCTTTCAAAAATATACTACGTGAATTAAAACTGTATACTGACAATTTAGTTTAAAGATTTATAGATTATTTACGTGTTTTTAAACGAGATGCACTTTCTTGTCCGTATCTCATCGAAGAGCGACAGTCCTGACATGAGATGACAAGAAAATGCATCGAGTATTAAAAAACTTAAGTAATCTTTTTATCGCTTTTTTGTAACTTTGTGACGTCACGGTGTTACTTAACGACGACTTGACATCCAGTAGTACCGCACATTAAGATCAAAAGATAATGCTGAAAAATAACGATAAGTAATGATAACACAGTCAAATGTGAATATATTCTTACATAACAGCCATTAAAACGTTGCAAATACAGTTTGTTTTATTTTATTCACAGTTGTTTCAGTAACAGGTCAGTCTGAATGTCCAGTAAACATTCGTGATTTACCTGATTTGCATGTCTACAGCGATAGCTGTTTAGTGTTTTCAAAAGCCGAGGCAACATGGGAAGATGCCCGTAGCAGTTGTTTAAAGCTTGGTGGAGACCTGGTGGTGATTAAAGAAGAAGCAAAACAGTCATTTATTATGAAAAGTTTACTTGCCGATCGCTGGGGTAGCCAAAAAGTCTGGATAGGAGTAACTGATAAAGTCCATAAAGGAAACTGGACTTGGGTTGATGGTATATTTTAGGCTTGACAAAGTTTAATTGTATTCCGTATAACAATGACGTAATAATTTATTAAATGTACGGTACAAACTAGATGTCATACAATTTTTCTGTGTATAAAAGAAATTGTATTTAGTGTAATAAAATGACCAAACAATGGTAGTTCAATAGAAACCGTGTGTACAAACCTTAAACATTTCAAATGACTTAAAAACTGATTATTTAGTGTAGGTTTATGTTAACTTTAATCCAAACTTCCCCCTAGATTTTCATGGGATAAGTAAAAGCTCGCCTAGCTCAAGTTGCAGGTATTAGTTATGTTTTTAACTGGTGTTTTGTATGACAATTTTTATTTCAAATTATAGATTTTGTGGACGAAACGTATTGTTCTTACTAACCAATTGTAAAACAAAAGATATTCAAGCTTAGGCAACACATAATTTTTTTCAATTCCAAAAACAGATGAGTTTAGAGAACGCTATTTTTAGGAACACAAATGAAATACAGCAAGTTTGCTAAAGGCGAAGGCAATAATAGAGACCATGGGCTCCTGTCCTTCATTGTTGGCGTTAGCGAGGATTGTGCTTTGATGAAAATAAACGATGGTGGGCACTGGTATGACTCTTTCTGTTCAACTACTCTTCTACTGTTTCAGGAGAAAAATACTTTTATTTGTGAATTTCGTAAGTAATTTATATATTTCATTAGCAGTACTATAACACAGTTAAATACTGGTAAGCACTGTCATGACTATTGCAATGTAACTCATCTACTAGCATTGTTGATTCCAAAACGAAAACATTATTTAAGCATAAAATAATAAATCCACAACTTAACGAATCTTATAAACGCATACAACAAACATACAAATCATTCAACATATAACATCAGCTATGAACATTGGCGTGAGTTAGCATATCCTGTTCAGTGGTGTATCGGAAATTATGTTACGTCCATAACGAGGCGAACCACTGCAATTACCCAAGGATATCCTTCAAAATCTGTGTACAAATAACTGTCAGACTAATAAATACTTAAATTGAAAAACTATCAGCTGCAACCTCTAAAACAACAGCATGGACATAAATGTTTTAATGCCGCATATATAAAACTTAAACTAGTCAAAGACAGAAAACGATTAAGAATAAAACCTCGCGTGGCTTGGTAGTGCCACGATAAATGAACTTTTTCATCCCAACCTACCACTATATAAGATTATGGTTATTAACAGAGTATTATTTTCAATTTAATACTAAACTTTTAAATACTTGAAATTTGCAACTAAATGCAAGTAGGTGCATGTGCTTCAGAGAGTGTAGTACACTCGAGGTGGTAGCTCAATACAGGTGGTTGCATTTTTAAAGGTCATTTTAAGCTCGTATGTACCAATAGTAAATGTTGTATGGGTCTGTTAATACAAATGGTTACATATTTAAAACTCATATTAAGGTGATGTGCTTTATGTGTGGCCTTATTTACAGATGGATTCATATGATCCAGACTGTACTATGGACAACGTGCTCGCTTAATACTGGTGGTTGCAATTTAAAAGTTTATTTAAGCTCATGTAGACCTGTGGTTATTGTTTTAAGCATGGGTAGCCTTATTTAAAGGTGCTTCCATGTCTTTCTGTATACTATGCTCATAGTGGTCGCTTAATACAGTTGGTTGCATTTAAAATGTTATTTGAATTTGAATCAACATTTAATATGTGGTCGCTTAGTACATTTTTATTCTAAAAAGAAGTATTTTTGTGAAACGACATTGTTAAAAGTGTCGATGAATGTGGAAACACTTTTGTTCCGATAAAATAAACAAGCTTATATAATTATATTACTATTTGCAGCCAAGATTACTAATTTATTAACAACCAATACAAAGATGCCAACAACAGTCTTTAGCACACCACTAAGTGTAACTACCCAAGCTACAGGTAATTGTTCCGTAACACGTAAATGATACACAGAAAGTTCATTACGACTAGCATGTAAATAACAAGGTTAAATGTTATTACACAACGTATATCATGCTACTCATCTTCATCTGAAGCTGTTAAAATTTCTGTGCATTTTGTTGCTTTGTTTGTGTCTTATATTGTGCTCTCTGATTTCTTGTAGTTGGTGTAAGAATTGTTCTTTGTTAAATAAAATATTGATCGTTGAACTTGTAACATCAAACTAGTTACTCAATGTAACCATGTGTCTAACGAAGAGAATACTCAATAGGTCAGTTTATGTAAAAGTGTATTTGCTTAAACACTTTTGAAATCCTGTTTTTATCACACTTCAAATAAGGTATTGAAAAGCAGGAATGCGCCTCAAACTTAAAAAAAATTAATATCTTTGCTTGTCTTACTCATTTCAAAGGGCATACAGAGAATTTCAACTTGCATGAACCTAGTACATCAGTATCAGTTTGAGATAATTATTATCATTATAAATAGAGTAACATTATCTGTCAAGGTGTGAAAATTTAATATTAAAATAATTAAAACGTTAAGATTAAAAAACGTTGTAGGGGTGGTTATTTTCAGATATACATGTATACATTTAGTTAAAATTGTTAAGCAGATTTTAATATTTAAAATAATGTTCTTTTTCTTCATTTATGGTTTTTTTTAGTGAAGTGTAAGATGTGTACTCATTGTGACAAAATGGCTGACGATCATTTTATATAATTCTGAATTACCATTTTTCAGCCAAAATTGCTAATGTATTGACAACCAATACTCAAATGATCACATCAGTCTCTGACACTCCATCAACTACCCAAGCAACAGGTAAGACTTCCTTGCACGTAAGGCCGACTGATTTTTTATTTATTCAGTACATTCGAAATATTGATAGACCACACTCAATGTAATTTGAAGTACACACGTGCAATGGCAATGCGAACATTTAAAATGTGAAATGTATTTTTTTGCGACAGAAATAGTTATAGGATGTTATATATAATTTCAAACAAAATGAAGCGATAAGGGTTTTTAAATTTCAATTTTTTTCCATATTTAGTTAAGTTAATAAATAAATCGGTAAAAGAATAAACTGAAGAATACATACCGTACCTTACAAAAAGTGAAAGTCTTTGCTCAAATGATAAATTTATTATATTGTATATATTATATGTGTTTTTTGGGGGGTTCTCATTTTTATTTAACTTTATTATTTCATACTTTCATTTCTAAGAAAAGAATTGATTGATGTTTTTCAGGTGTTTGCGTTGACAGTACTGTATTCAACTGTAACCCGGCCGTATGTTCATTCGAATGTCTCAAACAGTTTTGTCCGTCTACCTGTAATTCTTGTGGTGGGTTTTTTAACGGCAGTTCAAACTTTAATTTCAGTAGCAACCAACGTTGTACTGGATAAACCATAGTAAAACCAGGTGCGTTTGCGGCATCAATGAGATTTAATTAGATAAATTATCCATTTATATAATTAAATATCATTGATGCCGCAAACGCACCTGGTTTTACTATGGTTTAACATAATATAACTGACCAAAAACTTGTGTAAGGTGTTACAACAACGGAAACTAAAGTTTAGCAACATAAAATTAACTAAAACTGGAGAACTAGATAGACATAAAGCTAGAAGACATCGATTTCTATTTTGCGCTACTGATTGAACGCGAGTTGAGAAAAAACTACATGTACAAGTAGAAATCTTACCTGTTATTATAATTAGTTAAACTTGACAATGTTATGATATAATTGTTGTTTGTTATACTGTATATTTCTCGAGGTCATCTTTGTATTCACCTTTGCTGATGTTTAAACAAATATTTGTTACTTCCAGGAATTACAGGAATGCCTCCAGCAACAACTAAGTGGATACATATTGTTGGATAATAAACGATATTGAAGATCTGTAGCTTTTGCGTAGAAAACATAGATTAAGAATACAAAATATATAGATTCTGTACCATTATAAAACAAGGCGTGTGGTTTTTGTAATAAATAAAAGAAAAAAATATTTGTAAGCCTTATTTATATAATTCGTAAAAAATAAGGAACCAGCTAGATCTTGCAAAGCTAAAATACACTATCAAATATTTACAAAGGTACATAAACCTATAGATAAAACAAATCTTTATTGCAGGTAAAGTCGTGTGTTCACATTTAAGAATCAAAGTCAGCGTGACAGTAAACATTCTTTATATAAAACTACACATGAGAAAGGTTTGTTCTCGATATGAAACGATTAAACAATTTCTAACTTGGCGCAACAAGCATACCCTTACATAGGTCCACATTTGAATCTAGTTCTGTTTGCACATTTATATATTTAATATTTTTAATGTGCGAGTGATGATAAAAATTAGCATGGTGGTGAATCATTTGGTTATATATATATCTTATATTTCCAATTGAAAAAAGTGGCCATTTAATTTTTTTAAAATTGAGACAAAACAATCCTGATTTCCTTCAATGTTATGCTTTTTCTCGACAAACCACCTTCCAATACAATCTAGATTAAACGTTTAGGTTAGGTTCTGACCAATATTTCATTCAGGACTTTATTTTTGTCAAAATATATATAACTACATCTCTATTTTCAACATAACGTTCCTACTACTTATTAACCCTAAGTTACCGTTTGGTGTATCTCCTGTTTTATGCTTGTTTTTATGTTTATCTGTTTATTGTTTGTCTGACTTCGGATCGTTATCAATAGTCTTATATATCTGGTAATTGTTACATGTCTAATGTCTGTTGGGTGGTCTATGGATGACAATGTAACTGTAAAGCACGGGCAAGATCTGTGTCACCACTGAGGTTTTATTTGAACCAGATACCTCACTATTACGAGTCGGCGAGCGAAACAAGTGAGCTAAAGTACTTTGTTACCTCAGTCTATTTGACTTGCTACATTGCATACATGTAATATCTTCTGTGAAAAGAATAGGCCTCCAGTTACATTCCTTCCTGCTTACAAAGAATTATCATACTTATAAGGATTCACACGTAACCCAACATGTGGGATTGTTAGTTGGGCGCCAATGAAACGGTTAAGAGCATGAATGAACAAAAGTGTACCATCGAGGATCAAACTCGGAATTGCATTACTACGAGCAATGACAATAATGTTAGCTGAGTCGATTTTGAATGGCTATATATCTACTACCTGCTTTAACGCAATAAGCCTCTTGTTACTATGACAATGATCTTAAAAAACTAATCACAAGATTAATCCTACATAGTAATAAGCCCACACTATAATGACTATTTTTAAAAGCAGTTAATACGTGTTGATCAAGCAAATGAATCCAAGCATAAATAAGTTAAATCAAGCTACACAAGGCACGGACAGTGGCTTATAACCATAGTAACCTAATCCAGCTGTGCATATTTCACATATCACTTTGTTCTGTTATACAACCTAGGATTAAATATATCATGCTCTTGTGTCACAAATGCTGATATTGTTACAGCAACTCCATCATTCATATTGTAACTTCTTGCTCCAGTTTAATGGGTTTCAGAGATGAAATGTGGTGTAATCAATATCTGCCCAATTGACCTCTGTGTCGCAATTCACTCCATGAATAATGCAGAACTTACACTAACTCTGTTGGCATGTGATAGTGAGATGTTTTTTTCCGTTTAAACCCGACCTAAAAGTTTAGTCAAATATGTGTAATACACTTCGCTAAACTATGCAAAACCTACGATGGTTGAGTCAGATCAATTTTATTTTCATCTCCATATAAACCTATGATCTGTATCTTCAAACAATAATACCAGTGACATTTATGTTTAATTTATTTGTTTTTTTTTAATACATTATCACAAAATTGAGTTATTTACATATCTTGCTTTCCCTATACTACTTGCAAAATAAACATATAGTAAAGGTAATAACGAAATACTGATCACAGCGGAAACTGTAAAAAAAAATCCACAAATCAAAGTCCGAACAAACCGGCAATAACCTAAAATATAGTAACAAAAGCAATAGTAGACGTTTCGAAATAATTCACATATGATTAAATATTTCTTTAAACCTTTAAGGTGATTATAGAATATTACACTTTAAATAAACATACACTTCAAATATAAAAAAACGTGTTGGGCATGCCAAAAAGAAATGCCATTTTTATATGTATTCACGATTTAGGCACTGATTTTGATTGTAATCATTAATTAGTTAATTATGGTTGATTTATGATTTATGTTTTATTAATTTATTTATTAATCAAAAGAACTATGTAACCTGGAATAATTTTATCTGATTATTATATAGTATTGAATTTAATTCATAATCTATTACAGTTTAAGGTACAGATTGTTTTTTGTACTTAAAGTTTCTGTTTGTTATTGTAAAGCGTCAACTCAACCTTTTTCTTTAAAGAGAGTTGTTATATATTTCGTCTTACTGTAACCGGTAGCTAATTGGCCTTTATTAACAACTAACACATCAGGATTGGGTTCAGTATTTAATATGTCTGCTTATGTCCAAAATTCATAAATATAACATAAATGACCCTAAAATATAAATACAGAACAATATAATATATATTTATAATATCTGTCTATATAATATTTTGACATATTAAAATCTCAATTTTTACTCAATATTACGACAGTAATTTATTTAAAATTCAAAAGTATTATTTAACATGTAAAGCATTTCATGCAATGACGAGACATAGCAACACGTGCATAGCAAGCTTATTAAAATAACAGGTAATGAACTTATTATTCACAACAACACACATAAATACAATTAAACACAAAAACCTACCATGTATTGAGGTACAAAGGTCCTCAGCACAAAATATAATATTACTTCATCAGTACAATCAAGTGATTCATCAGTTTTGACAAAATCTGTAATAAATAATACGATTATAAATATTGTATTTGATACACATTTTATTTGTACATGTATCTGACTATTCTGAATAAAACAAATATTCCAAGTCACTTAACTTGAAATGTGCAAAAATGACTATAATTTAATATTTATCAAGTTACAAATAAAATTATATTAAAATAGTTTTATTCTTGTACTTTTATCAACTTTGTCAATAAATTTAACCAATTTAGTGATTTTATGTGTTTTTATTATTTTAAATAAACTTATTCACTCAGAAATCTTTCAAAGTGCACAATTATTCAAAATCTCACATATACCTTTATCAGTGTGAAATAAATGTATTAATTAGTAGAAATAAAACAAACTTACATATCAAGAATCAAGATGTCCACCAATAATAAAGAGTGAAAAATATGAGTACAAGACTATTCAAAGTCAAAATCAAATCTGAGGGAACAATAGAATTTTCCCACCAAAAGAAACACATGATCACATCAACCAATAGATATTAAAGGATTAGAATTTTCTTTTCCAAAAGAGAAAGATCTAGAGAAATAAAGAAATGCATGTGTGAAAACCTATCATGACTCACTGAACCATGAAGACATGTAAATATCCCTAAGGACATAATTATTGGATTAAATAATCAACAATAACAAAAGTTTGTTTCAAATCAATTTATTATTTTTTTAAAATATCAAAAATAAAAAATATCCAAATTCAACACTACCACATACTCCCCCGCCATGGGAAAATGACGTCCCGTCATTTATCAATATGGGTAGGAGCCTTTAAAATCTCTAGAATAGTCTTGGCTGCCTCACTCTTCATGTCTGAAAATAAATCAGATTGAGCTAAGTTAGCAATACATTCCACCTTCTGCATCCACTCACTGTTCACGGCCGACTTGGACGTCACAAAATCACCAGAGGTATACCAAGCTGGTGCTTTTCTTTCTCGAGTAGAACGACGTAGTGGCCTCTCTATACTTGAATCGTCCAGTGAATTTGCTGTCTCAGGTTGCTCTTCCTGTTGACCATCACTATTCTCCTAATGACCGGATCTTCCTGTCTATCATTGTTGACAGTATGGGCGTCCCCATGATGACCAGTCATCTCTTTTACAGCTTCTTCTTGCTGTGTCTCCGTAACAGCTGGACCAGGTGTTGTTTCAATGACGGTTCTGTCATCGCTTTCCTGTCCTGTGCTGGTAGGTACAACATAACTAAATTCTGACTCGACGTCAGAAGATTCTGAATCCGAATCATCCTTTAGGTTTCTATTCGGTGAGTGTTTGCGTTTGGTGGTTGGCGGTTTGGTGAACTCTGATGTATCCTTGTCAAAAATAAAACCTATCGGTAACAGTAAATTTCTGTGTAATGTTCTTCGTCTACCTGTTCCATTCTCTTTTTGGACAGTATATACTGGTATGTCGCTGTTGTGTTGTCCAATAACCACATATGGTTCTTCTTCCCATTTATCAGCGAGTTTATGAGTGCCATCAAAAGCAACGATTTTAACCAGTACTCTATCACCAATGGTAATGTTTGCTCCTCGCACTTTGGTGTCGTATCCTTTCTTTTGTTTCTCTCTAGCTTTCTTGGCAACTTCATCTGCTAGTTGATATGCTTTTATCAAACGTTCTCTAAGCTCCTGGTTGTACTTTGTACTGGGTTGGAAATCCTCTTTCAAACCAAAGGCAACATCAATTGGCAATCTAGGATTACGCCCAAACATTAGCGTATGTGGTGATTGGCCAGTTGACTCATGTCTTGTGCAATTATATGCATGTACCAATGGTCCTATATACTGTTTCCAATTGGCTTTTTGGTGATTCTCTAATGATCCTAACATATCGAGCAATGTTCTATTAAATCTTTCTGTCATGCCATTTCCACTAGGATGGTAACAAGTGGTTCTTGATTTTTCCATTCCTGTTAATTTGCAAAGTTCTCTTATGACCTTTCCTTCAAAATTTGCTCCTTTATCCGAATGAAGTCGTTGTGGTATTCCGTAGTGGACAATGAAGTTATTGAATAGAGCGTCTGCAGTAGTTTTAGCGGTTTGATTTTTCGTCGGAATCGCTTGTGCATATCTGGTGTAGTGATCTGTTATCACCAGTATATTTTGGTAACCTCCTTTTGATGTTTCAAGTGACAAGTAATCTATAGCAACTAATTCCATCGGATATGTAGTTGTTATGTTCACTAGTGGTGCTCTTTGGTTTGTTGGTGTTTTGCGGCGTACGCATCGTCCACATTGTTCTATCCAGTGTTCTGTATCTTTATGCATTCCAGGCCAATAGAAACGATCTCTCAACATTGACAAAGTACGATCTTTTCCAGGGTGTCCCATATCATTATGAATTGCCTCTAATACTGTTGGAACGTGCACTAGAGGTAAAACAAGCTGGTTCCTAATCTCTCCATCTATAACAATCTCTCTGTATAATACTTCATCAATCAGTCTAAGATGACGAAACTGGCGCATAAATGGACTCGGTCCAACTTCATGAATCTTGGGCTTTATGTTGTTTCTAACGTATTCTATCCATGGTTTAATATCTGGATCTAAAGCCTGTACTTGTTTCCAGTCTATTATGTTTCCTATATTGGTTCCTCTGTTGTCAATGTCATCAACAATTACATCTGGTGTTATCGCTAAACTTTCTACATATGGTGTTGTTATCGTCTTTTTGCATATAGCTTGTATGGATTCTGTAGGAATACTGCATATGTTATCTTTATCCTCAGTAGGTAAACGGCTTAAAGCATCGGCATCTGCATTAGACTTTCCTGATCTGTATTGGATGTCAAAGTTGTAAACTGACAATGAAGCTAACCATCGATGGCCTGTAGCGTCCAATTTTGCAGTTGTTAATACATAGGTAAGAGGATTATTGTCCGTCATGATGGTAAAACGGGATCCATAAAGGTAATCTTTAAACTTATCCACCACTGCCCATTTCAAAGCCAAGAATTCCCTCTTGTGTGCAGCATAGTTTCTTTCAGCTTTTGACAAACTCCTACTGGCATAACTGATGACTCTCAGTTCTCCTTGTTGTCGTTGGAGTAACACTGCTCCTAACGCATCTCCTGATGCATCAGTATGAAGTTCGTATGGTTTAGAACTATCCGCATAGGCAAGAATGGGTGCAGTAACTAATTTTTCCTTCAGCAGTTGAAATGCCTTTTCTTGATCTTCTCCCCAGTGCCATTGCTTCTTTGTCTTACTTTTCTGTTTCTTCTTTGTAGGGTTAGGCATAAGTTCTGTTAAAGGCTTTGCTATCTTGCTGAACTGGTGAATAAATCTACGAAAATATCCAACAAAACCTAAAAATCGGCGGATACCTTCAGGTGTTGATGGTTTTGGCCATGATGTTACAATCTTAGTCTTATCAGTGTCTACTTCAATTCCTTGTTCAGATACCATATGTCCTACGTATTTGACTTTCCTCTTGAAAAATTCACATTTTCCTGGTGCCAACTTTAAATTTGCCTCTCTTATTCTGTCAAATACTAATTTGATGTTCCTCAGATGTTCCTGGTATGATTTACCAAATATAATTATATCGTCTATGAATATGCAGCATATTTTTAAGTTGTAATCTCCTAGTATCTCTTCCATTAATCTCTGATATGTAGCCGGTGAATTTGTTAAGCCAAAAGGTAATCGATTATACTCATAAAAACCAAGTGGTCCTACTGTAAATGCTGTCCTTTCTTTATGTTCTTCTTTGATTTCTAATTGATAATATCCAGATTTCATGTCCACTACGGAAAAGAATTTACTCCCAGCTAAACAGTCAAGTAGTTCTTCAATCTTAGGTAAAGTGTAGCTATCCTTCTTTGTCTTGGTGTTAAGTTGACGATAATCCACACATAATCTTAATGATCCATCTTTCTTCTTCACAAGTACTACATTTGAGGCATATGGTGAAGAATGAGATGGTCTGATGATGTTGTTATTCAGTAACTGTCTAAGATGAGAACGCACTTCATCATACATTGCTGGTGGTATACGACGGTATGGTTGCTTAAAAGGCTTATCATCTATGAGATCTTTCCTATGCTGAACTCTATCTGTATGGCCTATGTCACTGTCTCCTTTTGAAAAGATATCTTTGTAAGAATGTATAATGTCTTTTCCTTGCTGAAATTCTTCTTCAGTTAAGTCACTCTTCTGTATTTCTTTTACTTTATCAGTAATTAGTGTATCAGCCTCATCATTACTGTCATTTGGTGTCTCTTCAATGGATACTGGTTGAAGTTCACAAATTATAGCTCTAGGTGGAATTGCTATAGTGCTAGTTGTAACATTGGTTATCAAGTTGTTGTTGTTATATCTGTAATGATGTAATGTTGGAGTAATATCCAAGTCCTGTATCTGAGCTGTTGATGAAAGTAATGTTGATTGAAGCATACATGGTATTGGCTTGTATGGAATCTCTTTTACACAATACCCTTTAATTGTAGTCTCAGTATTGGGTAAGATAGTAATTTTCTTTAATTCTGCTGATCTAATTAAAGCCAAACGATTTCCACTCTTGATGAGTTGCTTTTCTTGAAGTGCAATGGTTCGGAATGTAAGATACCATGGAGTTGTCATTGATGCATTCTGTAAAAATCTCTCTCCATGCTGTTCCTTAAGTTGACCAATCATGACGTCTAAAATATTTGTTCCTAATAGAAGTGGTATTGTTTGGTTGTACTGGCTGTCAGGTATGACTAATAGTGGATAAATATTATTGATGTTGGTTTTTGGAATGATGATCCTGGCTTCTATAAATCCTAAATATGGTAACTGTGTTCCACCTGCACACTCTATGTTTAGTAGTGCATCTAACTGTTGTAACTCTACTGTATCTGACAATTCCTTCTCATAATAAGACTGTGCAATAGTTGAAACAGTTGAGCCAGTATCAAGTAATGTTGGTATTCTTATTCCTTCTAAAATGCATTCGGTTTCTGCTGGTTTTCCTAAAAGTCCAGGAGGTATCCCTTTTACTAAATTATTCCTAACAGTGGGACCTTGTGACGAATTGCTCTTGGCGCCTAGGACTGGCCCCTTGTCATAGGCTTCTTCGAGTTTAAAGGTCGTTGTTGGTGATCTAGACGCACTCGACATCCTATCTGTAAATGACCATATTGTCCACAACGTCTACACTGGGGTTCGCTCTGTCTAGATTGTTGCAAAGCTGGTGGTTCCCAGTTGAATGTTTGAGCTGTTTTCTCTTGCTGGCTGTATTGGTTATTGCTACGGGGTTGATAGTAATTTCCACGTTTACTGTTGGTACCTCTACTATAGCCTCTAGAATGGTATCCTCCTCTACCATATGGTTCATGGTTGCTGTTACTCTCCTTAAAGGAATTCATTTGTTGCGTCAACTGATTAATCATCCCTTTCAGCTCCTCATATTTTGCATCAGTATCTGCAGTGACAGCTGATTTTGATGTTCCAAACTTCTGCTTGTTCTGTTTAGATGTATCAGTTTCTTTTGATGTCATATGGTCTCGCTCTATCTGTCTAAGTGCTACTCTTAAACTATCAAAATCAGGTATAGTATCATATTTATGGCTGCTTATATCTTTCAAGTCTTGTCTCAAACCAGTCCATAACATGGAATGCAGCATCTGGTCTACTTCTCCTGCATACACTACTCCAAGGTCTTGAGCCTTTCCAATTATGTTCTCTAGCCTACAGCTCCAGCTAGTAATGTCCTCATCCTCTTTCTGTCTTGCTCCATAAAACTCAGCTAACAGAGATTCTCTCTTGTCAATGTTACCATAGATACTGTCTAACTTCTGCAAAATCTGTGCAACAGTAGCATCTGGTCCAAGTCTCATCACTGATCTACCAGCCTCTCCTCTCAAAGATGTCCTTATGGATTCCTTAATCATCTCCTCTGGATAAAGGCGTTGTTCCAATATACATCTTATGTTGTATCGCCATAAATCATAAGTCAATTCTCCTTTGGCATTCTCCCCAGAAAACCATGTAAGTTTGGGTGGATGAGTGATGGGTGGTGTTGATCTTGGTATAGGATGAGAAAAAGGATGTTTGGTTGTAGGTGGGGGTAGCATAAACGTTGGTTCCTTCTTAATAGCAGATTTGGAGTCCTTTAGCTTAGGTGTGGTATCTTTCAAGTGTCCAGACTTCTTCAACAAATTCATCATCATATCAGCCAACTCAGGTGGTATGTCCTCTCCATCTAATGTTTCCATTTTCTGATATAAATCACCAAAGTTCTTTCCCTTAGTTGGACTAATAACTATTTCTTCTAAATCCTGACCTCCTGAAGCCATAGTATGTATAGAACTAAACTGTACAAAACAAAAAAATATCTGAAATATTCAAAGACCTAGAAAAATTTATTTTATGTAGCTGAGAGAAAAAAAAAATATGTATGCTACAATAAAGAATAAATATCTATAAACAAAAGAAATACAATTAATAAACCTGGGAAAAAATATATATATAAAGGGAGATAATTTAGTAAGTATATCTAAATAATAACTATGTGAAATTCACAATCTAATAATAAAATTTTAAAAAAATGGAAATAAATAAGTATTAAATATCAATAGTTATTATATGACTATGTTGATCTGGGTACTAAAATAAAATAGTCCTTTTCAAAATAATTCAAGTATACATCAAGGGAGACAATAAATCTATCACAAAGTTTTATCAATCTGGACTAATCTGTAAAATATAACAATCTATATGTCAATATATTATACAATATTAATGTTCACACTATCATATAATAGAAATATGTCAGTTCAGGTAATGTGCTACAAACTAAAAAAAATATATATATATATATAAATATATTGATAAATAGACTCTCAGGACACACTCGAGCTACCTAGGTATCTGCACAACAAAAATTCTTTATGTACTAATCATATATCAAAACACAATATAATAATTATCTAGATATATAATATACAAAATAATTAATCACCTACCTTGATCTGTTACAACTCCACCAGATTCTGTTCCCTCTGTATTAAAAAATATTGCGATTGAGATATGCTGAGCTTTTACGTCAACAATCTCTCGTTTTTTTTTAATATAATTTGGGTTAATATACTAAGTAAGTATGATAGGGCTAAATAATATATATCAACTAAATAGTATACTTTTTCAAATTATGGATGACTATATGACTATATGTGGTATTAACTGACTAAGTCGGTATACGTACGCGTATGGGGAAAGGGGGGAAAGTAAAAGGTTTTCTGTACAATGCCTATATCACCTAAGACCAATGCCAGTGAACCTACACTTTGACTTTCAAGAGTACTGAAGGTACAAATCAACTGAAGTAAAGTACAAAGTCAAGAAGTTTCTAAGAATAAAAAAAAATTAAAGTGATGGTATTAGTATTATAGCTATGGGAACATAACTGGTATAGGTTTGTGAATGTTAGTACAAATGGACTGTTATAATAGATAACCCTAATATTCAATCACTCAATTCAGTCACTACATTTAAATTTGTAACTATTAAATAATTTAAATTTATTTAAAGTTTTAAGAAAAATATTTTTTTTTAAAAGAATGATTTCTCTTTTAAATAATTTGACCAATCTCTATCAAAGTTTAAGATTAAATTTTAAATTTTATAAAAAAAAATAAATTTTAATTTTAATTAACTTTTTTAAAATTAAGTTTAAAGTTTACTTAAATTTTAAATTAAGTCACAATCAATTACATACAATATATCAATCAATACACAGATAACACATATACAACCAACATGACAAACACACAATAATTACAACATATAAATACACATTTGACAATACAATATGACACTACATACATCAAACCAACAACAAACTAAATTGGTAACATTAATGTACGCAATGTGGGTTTGAGAAAAAAATCGAAGTGTATGTGTGTATCAATACTAATTAATTTCAAATAAATCTGTACTGTTATCACTTCCTAAATAAAAGTGTATGCAATTAACAGAATCTAGCTTCTTTGTTTATAAGACTTCCCAGACAATATCAATTTATGATACTTTATTTGAATGAGAACTCCTAAACAAATCTATAAAGTCAAACACTATTGTTTAGTTTTACTTTAAGTGGGTGTGTCTATTTACTTCCGGTTGACCTTGACCTTTAAAGAGGTGTGTCTCAGTTGTCAACTTTTATACAAAGTCTATAAAAATATCAATTACATATGAAAAAAAATGTTGGAATATTATTATTCCCTAATTCAAATAATATAACTCTATATCTATTCGCACAGTACTTGTTTACAAGTTTTACAAAATTAATTAATGTTTGTTAAGTACGAGTTTTTTTCTAGTTCTTTTTTTTTCTTAATCAATTATGACATCAAACAATTACACATTTCAACGATAAAACAAAACACAGATAAACATATATGCATATATATAAAGTACCTACTATGAGCTGATCTTCTGTAAATCTTGTATTCCGAATATTAAGTAATCCAAACGAGAATAACGGAAATCGCAAACAGCTGTTTCAAAGTTAATGAAGATCCTCACAATTAGAATTCACAGTTGAATCGATGAACAATAGTAAACAGTCATAAATACTTCTCGTTGGGCGCCATTATGTAACCGGTAGCTAATTGGCCTTTATTAACAACTAACACCTCAGGATTGGGTTCAGTATTTAATATGTCTGCTTATGTCCAAAACATAAATGACCCTAAAATATAAATACAGAACAATATAATATATATTTATAATATCTGTCTATATAATATTTTGACATATTAAAATCTCAATTTTTACTCAATATTACGACAGTAATTTATTTAAAATTCAAAAGTATTATTTAACATGTAAAGCATTTCATGCAATGACGAGACATAGCAACACGTGCATAGCAAGCTTATTAAAATAACAGGTAATGAACTTATTATTCACAACAACACACATAAATACAATTAAACACAAAAACATACCATGTATTGAGGTACAAAGGTCCTCAGCACAAAATATAATATTACTTCATCAGTACAATCAAGTGATTCATCAGTTTTGACAAAATCTGTAATAAATAATACGATTATAAATATTGTATTTGATACACATTTTATTTGTACATGTATCTGACTATTCTGAATAAAACAAATATTCCAAGTCACTTAACTTGAAATGTGCAAAAATGACTATAATTTAATATTTATCAAGTTACAAATAAAATTATATTAAAATAGTTTTATTCTTGTACTTTTATCAACTTTGTCAATAAATTTAACCAATTTAGTGATTTTATGTGTTTTTATTATTTTAAATAAACTTATTCACTCAGAAATCTTTCAAAGTGCACAATTATTCAAAATCTCACATATACCTTTATCAGTGTGAAATAAATGTATTAATTAGTAGAAATAAAACAAACTTACATATCAAGAATCAAGATGTCCACCAATAATAAAGAGTGAAAAATATGAGTACAAGACTATTCAAAGTCAAAATCAAATCTGAGGGAACAATAGAATTTTCCCACCAAAAGAAACACATGATCACATCAACCAATAGATATTAAAGGATTAGAATTTTCTTTTCCAAAAGAGAAAGATCTAGAGAAATAAAGAAATGCATGTGTGAAAACCTATCATGACTCACTGAACCATGAAGACATGTAAATATCCCTAAGGACATAATTATTGGATTAAATAATCAACAATAACAAAAGTTTGTTTCAAATCAATTTATTATTTTTTTAAAATATCAAAAATAAAAAATATCCAAATTCAACACTACCACATTACAAACAAACAAACAAACAATCAACCGACCTCTAAATCCCTGTTTCTTCATTAGAAATTAATTTTGCGAGAAGACGTTTTGGGAATACACCATACTTACAACGGTACATTTATCAACTAAAATCGTGTTGCAAAACAAATTTAAAAATCAGTAATTTGTACTAGCAGTGGTTAAAAAATGTGACGTTCATGAGTAGTATTCCTAAGCATTCAATCAACATATTATATGTGTGCAACTATTTTTTAACAATATTGTTACATCATCTACAGCTTAAAGGATTTTCGTTATTTTTCTGTGGCTTGCGGTTTTGTCTAGATTTATTATTTTATTGTTGTGTACATGTACTGTAACCTTTCTTAAGGAGGCAACAAAATATTATTGATGGCATGCTGATAACTCGGGGCATTAAAATAGATACTCACTTGTCTCTGGCATGACCTTAAAACTCTTGAAAACGCAATGTTATATTTTTATATGCATTTACATGTATAAGATGAAATACAACGAATTTGTCTTCGTAGTTCTTATTTTCCTTTCGGTCCAATTAAACTTTGCTGCTTGTTGTCAATCGTATTTTAATAGTTTCAACTGTTTGTTTAAATTAAAATCAACAGAATCCTTTCAGATTATGTGACCGATAAATCTGTAATATTTTAAAGTCGTGGAAAGTTCAGTTAAGGTAACTTTGTAATGATAACAAATCCTTGTGAACAAATGGACGAGATTTATACCTATCTTAAAGGATCAAATCTAACTACATAGTAGATACTCATTACGTCATTCCGTCCCAGTTATATCTTATAGATAAGATGCACAAACACATTACTTAGGAATATTCTTATTCTAACAACACAACTAGGCACAAAGATATTTTAGTGTTCAGAAAATAATAATATATTTAGAATTAACTTGACTTGGCTCGAGACTAACAGGCAGACATGAGAGCTATATTATGGTTAACGATTGTTTCCAGCTGTTTAAATGCTGTTGTGAAAGGTATGTTATTACAAGAAATGTCTTCTCTCATTAGTTATTGTTGCATATCTGTGACATACACAAATAATTTTTAATCTATAATGACAGTTTTGTATCTTGTATTAACTGATTTATATTTTAAATTATATTTACTTCTATTTTTGAGTTTTTAATATCAATTGTAAATAGAAAATGTGATCTGCTCCTTGTCTATTTTTTTTCCGTGAACTTGCTTTGTTACTTGTATGTACAACTCCAAAATCAATACACGTTTAATAGTCATCGTTCCTTTTGTCAACATTTAACTAATAAGTAATAAAAAAACATTTCTAATGCCAGAACTATGGAAACACATGCCTCAACAAACGTCATATTTAACATATGAAAGGAAAGCAAAATATTGATAGTTGCATAAATATCGATCTAACCGTAGTGTGCCTAAAAAGTTGCCTAAAAAGTATTACTTTATTTCAATTGAATTTAACAGATCATCTCATTAGAATTACAGTCGCTTTCACTTTAACTTATGTCCTACATTTAAAGCATATTTCGTCAGGAGCGTTAGCAAGTAATCAAATACTTTAACTTTAAATGCGTAACCATAATTTAAAAATGGACAGACATAGTTGAAGAAAGATCCTCTATTGTAGGAACTTAGAGGATTTTTGCTAAAGTTTAACGTAATGACAAATGTCATCCTGAACGACAGCAGCTGGAAGAAGTGAAAGATTTAAATATATGCCGTAAAATCCGAGTACACACTATTGCACATGTGCAACTATGTTGTTAAAAACGGCATTATGATCTTAGTTAAATATTTGCAGGTCGAAACTCACAAGTATTACTGCTTGGGCTTGTTTTGTTTGAAACTATTTGTATGAAGAAAAATACTTGTTTTCAAAATCGTCCAAAGGAACTTATGTTAGTAATAAAACATGCTTTCTTATGAGAGTGTAAGATGATGTAAATGGTACTAAAATTTAGATTGTATTGCATTTTATTTCTATAGCTGGAGTAGAAGAGTGTCCTGTAAAACTACAACGATTACCTTACATACACGTATACAACGATTCCTGTCTACTGTTTTCAAGGAATGAATATTCTTGGACAGATGCCCGAGCTAATTGTAGACAACTAGGTGGAGACTTGGTTATGATCAAGGACGCTGCCAAAAATAATTTTGTATTGAATAGTTTATCGGTGGACCATTGGAATGTTAACCAAGTGTGGATAGGTGCCACAGATCAAGTACACGAAGGGGATTGGCGCTGGGTTGATGGTATGTAGCTGTACTTATATTCGCGAATAAAAACATTATTTATTTTTTGTAGTAATGCACGAATAATTTTGTTAAATATATGGACAATATAACGCGGACCTAATATTAAAACAATTTACATGTCAAAAGTCGTCAAATTGTTACAATGATAATAAGACTTTCATTGTTCCAGGAACTCAGGTAGTATTCAGTCGATTTGCTTCTGGTCAAGGGAATAATCACAACAGTGGTTTCTTGTTTGCTAGTGGTTCAAACGAGGATTGTGCGTTGATAAGAAGAGATGATGGCGGTCAATGGCATGACTATCCATGTAGCCCACCTGTCTTAGGATTGGGATATCATTACACCTATATATGTGAATTCCGTAAGTATTGAACATTTATTTTCAGTTTGTCTATGACCCGATACGTATGCCATGCTATTGATGCAAATGTTTATTAAGGTATTGTAGATTTATTATTCTTTTACGCGCTTCTGGTTTATAAAATTGTATGCTTAACGAAAAGGGAACATATAGTAGTTTAAGTATATCTCAAAAACCGTTTGACATATATTGACTTCAAACTTAGAGGTTTGATAATCGTGATCGTTATCTCTCTAAGTTTTTTTTCTTTATATTTTCTTAGCTAATTCGAAACCGAATATATTCCGATATATTAAAATTATACCGTGATATGATATCACGTTAGGCAGTATGTTGCGATATATCCCCTTTCTAGAGATTTATGAGTTTAAAGCACTGCACTGCTCTAATAGTGGACTTCGCGACTTGTATAACTAACTAGATAACTTTGATTACTTTTATGTAGTTTTAAAGCTTGAAATAAGCAGATAATAATAAGAACAAGAAAAACTATATTTAATGAAGAAAATAATAATTAGTAGTTTTTATTCAAAATTGATCAATGAAGGTAACCTTACTTTCTATTATTACTTTCTATTTTTGAACGCAAAGTAGGAAGTTGAAACTTGTTGAATGAAAAATAGCAATGAAACCAACCGAGCAATAAGAGCTGAAAGTCAAAAAACGATTGCAAATTCTCACAAGTCAGGGTTTATGTGCCCACATGTGTTTACGAAACCCTGACAAATTTAGCTAGGAAATTCCCGGGCTGGAAATCACTATTTTGATTGCTTACATCATGCCTGCATGTAGCCAATCAACAGTTCGCTTTCATTCACGACTTGATTAGGGGATATCCGATGTCTATTGTAAATAAACCAAACAGATGTGTTGCATAGCCTTTGTGAAAATCATTGTATTTTGTACAGAAGTGGTTGTTAGTACCGCCTCATTTATTAGTTGCGTTACGTTTTCTTCCCACTCAAGAATAAGTGAGAATGACTACTGCAAAACACTTGCTTCTTTAAATCAATTTCATTGGTTGATATTTTGAAGATCTGACGTCATATGAAAATCTTCTAGCCCAGGAATTTCCTGGCCAAGTTTGTCAGGGTTTCGTGAACACATGTGGACACAGAAACCCTGACTTATGAGGATGGATTAAGACAAACATATCGTCACTAACCAAAAACTAAAAATACAAAAGCAGAAGGAAGTAAGTAACCTGAACCCAATAAAAAAACCATGGGTGAACCAGAGAAATATGCAGTGCTTGCTTCTAATTAGACACCCATTCGGGTTATTCATTGTCTAGAAAAAAGTCAAATCCAAATCCAGAAAAAGAAAAAAACTATCAACGACTCGGCGAATATGTCTGATCGTAATTGAGATATTTATTTACCATAGCGATCAATTATGTCATGGTGACGGCCACAGAGTTTGTAAACGATAGCACTAACTTAACATCAATCTAATAAATCTAGCATTTAATGTCGTTCGGGGTTTTTTGCCGATATCTGTTCTGAGTTAATTGTTGTACAACCGGACTACACAATTTATGCTAAAACAAAACAAATTCTGTAATATTGTTCCAGATAAAATTGCAGCGCATGACACCACAACAACATTAACTACTACAGCAACAACACAAACCCCAACTACAACTCCAGACGTAGATACACCAGAAACTCAAATGCCAACTACAACAATGAACATTGAAACGCCAGCTCCAACAACGACAGGAGCTAACATAGAAACACCAGCTCCAACAACGACACAAGGTAACATAGAAACGCCAGCTCCAACGACTACACAAGCTAATATAGAAACACCAGCTCCAACAACGCAATCCAACATAGAAACTCCAGCTCCAACAAACCAACCCAACATAGAAACGCCAGCACCGACGACACAAGCCAACATAGAAACACCAGCACCAACAGGACATACAAATCATCCGCATCCAACAAAACATACGACTGCTCCTCCAACGGATTTTATTCCTACTGCAATAATAGGCAAAAAATAAAATTAATTAATTATATAATTATTATTCTAATTTTTAAAATGACTTAACCATATGTGGGTTGTGATGTTTTGGCCTCGGGCATTATGTTGATAGACCCTTGCATAAAGTTAAGTTATTTATGTTGCCATACAAATCCCATGGCATAAACCGAGCGTGAGATTGCAACATCAAGGATTGAAGGATGTTGCTTAGTTAAGAAAATTGTAAATGTACATGAATTATACGTGCATAGTAGACTTATTCTGCATAGTTTAACAATAATCTCTACAATATATGTAATCACGTTCTGACAATACTAGTACGTTACTAACTCTTTCCAATATAATAGTATATCGTAATAACATGATTATAGTGTTATGGTAAGTTATCTCGTTATTACAAAATAGATTTAACATTGTTTCTAGTTATCCAGAAAGTTTTCATTTAATTACGATCGAGATATTATACAGATTTTTTTGTTTTCGTTTTAGGCTTTCGACAAAAATCTATTTTAATACTAATAAATCTTTGAATGATTCTGCACAGTCAGTTATATGAAAACACATTTTTTTGTTTAAGCTGAATGGGCAGCATTTTATAAACATCCACACAAGTACAATACAAAACATATATTAAGATCCACACTTATTTTACTTGCACTGCTATAAACAAAATGCTATCAACAAGGGACACGTAAATATGAACTATAAATACAAGTGCGCTAAAGACAGGCAAACAAAAAAGTAGAATATGGCATAACTATTAACTGGTAATGTTGAAACCTTTCAGAAATCACTTCCTTCCCTTAATAATATCAAGGTTTCCATAAGTATCTGTCGTACAAATACAAAAATACACTAGCAAACCGCATATGCAGTTCAAACATAGCAGCAAGAACTATTTTCTATAGGACTACTTCAAGATACATTACAATATACAGCAAATACATTGTAGTATACAAAATGATTGTTAATGTTTGCTTAACACTGTGTGGGCAATATTTTAATAAATCAACAGGAAAAACAGACGTAGGAAATAAATTTTAACAGCCACTGGAAAGTAGAGTCTTGTTTATGATTAGAGGAATTCAGCATAAATTAGAAAGTAAAAGTTTATAATAAAAATACGTATTAAAACTTGAAAACGAGCATGATAATAGTCCCAACTACATAAATACATGTAGTTCGTTTACGTGGTTAGCATCTATTGCGTTGCTGGAAACAACGTCCGTGCGACTCCATGTAAATTTGTTTATATATTCTCTTGAAAGAATTAAAATGTCATCAGAACTTAATGAGAAAGATGTTCAGTAGGTTTTTTGCAAATCAACTATTACTGCTACTGTCTGCGACGTTACCAATCCGTCGACGGAAATTTTTAGTGCCACTTATAGTTTTTATTATACAGAATGTGCGCATGGCGTAATAAACTGCATAACGTTGGTTTCATTGATTGTAACAACAAGAGCCGTATGTCAATGGACAATTACAAATCTAGATAAAGACAAACATATACAGCGCAACACAAAAACAGAAAGAGAATAACCCGCACACAATAAAAGCCATAGATGCACTCGGGTGCTCCTGACGGGTACATGTAAGTAGTGCCTTCCTCTAATTAGACACCTGTCGAGTTACTCATTATCATGTTTAGGAAAAGTGAAAAACAGGAATAGGAAATACTACCTATGACTAAGCGAACATTCCGATCGTATTTGAGAGATTGATTTCCTATTAATATCGATGACCATAGAACTGCTGGAGAGATAACATCAATCTAAGTACAACAAACAACTGTATGGTTATTTCAGCAGTCAACAGCAGTGAGCGGTTTAAAAAACGGAATACCGATCGCATGATCTGGAATAACATACATGTTGAGAAATGTATACACCATACGCTGGAACTACTAGAATGTTGCGGTCAATGAACAGGAAGTTGACAATTGGAAAGTTGAATTCAACACATTTGTTTTAGAGTCTAGTTTGTAGGTTTTCCGGGTATATTTCTAGAAGTAGGTCTACATAAGAGGATGTAGTGGTGTCTTTAGTTTCATGCTCGCTAGGGTTAATTGAATTTAAATAGCATTTTTGAGGGGAAAACATCATCAATATAGCGGAATGTGAAATTAAAGGTATGGCCAAGTGACCTTTTCTTCTTTTTTTCTTCTTTCGTAGGAATTCTAGGAACTCAGCCTCATAAGAGTACAAAAACAGTTCGGTGAGTAGAGGAGCACAATTTAGGTATTAATGGAATACCAAGTTTTTTGAAAAAATGTCCTCCAAACATGACGAATATGTTATCAAAAAAATCTAGCATTTGACAGATTTGGTCTTCAGTATATTAAGCATTATTTTCATTTATGTCACTCCTGGAGTAGAAAGGGTTACTTTTATTTTGAAGTCCCGTTTTTATTGTTGTTACAATAGTGGTCAGGAGTTGCGACAGTGTTTTGGTGGTGCACTTAGACGATCCTGCTATGAAACGCTGTTTGTATGGATTTTTGTGAAGATTTGCTATCAAATATAAGAAAAGGAGATCACAATTTTCGACTTTGAGACCAAAGGATGCTAACAACGATTTACGATTTTCAAGAATCTCCTCTTTTGGGAGCGTAGTGAATGTGTAAGTGTAAGAAGTGCAAGCAGAACCATATTGCTATTCCAATAGTGACTTGTCTACTTGAATGACACCATAAAATATTTAGCTATTTTATGTCTGCATAAGAACGTGATATATGCAAGTTCTTTACAAGAGACGCCCAATGAATGCTGTACAGAAACGGTATGTTTGACTCTTGGGAAGCAGCAAAGTCTAACCTAAGATTTCATAAGTATTTGTATTATCTTGTTTCTTGATATATTACGTATCTTCCTAAATTAGCAAATACATGGCATTTTTACAGATCTCAGATCTAGTTACAAGCAATATTTCATGATTTCAGTTTTATACGTTATTTGTATGTATGATTTTTCTTATTTGGATTCCATAGTTAATAGAGTGTTCATACGCTCTGGCAAAGTTGATAATGCAAACGTGTCTCTTATAGAAAATTAACGTTGATAAATTAACATTATCAAGTATTTGATTGAAAAATGTTTGCTTTACGTTCATCGAGCAGTATTTCAGCTATACTCAGGACGAGAACAAGTTAACAAACATAAATCAACAAAATATGGGGTAGGATGTGAAATAAGGACAAAATTTTGAGTGCCACTCTAAACGTTTGGCGTATTGGGTAGGGACGTAGAATCTAGCCTTTTACTCGCTTTAATGAGCCTACTCTTAAATCTACGCGCACGGAACGTGGCATTTTCCAAAACACGCCACCCACTACGGCCCGCTGCCATACTTTCCGTATTATGAGCTGACAACCCCCAGTGAGAGGGTTACTTTTATCCGCTACCAGAGGAAAGGCTTGGCTACAAGTATTTGATACAACTGTTAGTACAAGTCAAATCTACGTTGTTGTTGTTCGCTTAATACATATAGGTACAAAAATAAGTAAAAAAAACATTATTTACATACGATTTATTGTTTTGATAACAACATTTCTAGAAGAACAGAAACATAAAATGAAAAGGAAACAATATGTTAACTATTATGCAAATACGCAAACGATTTAAGTGCAGCCATTATGATCGTTTCTTTCCAATAATGGCGAATGGTGGTGTCTCAACGTCCGGAAATTGCGTTGGTTGTGGGGTCTCTCTGTCCATAGGTGTCGTGTGTTGTGTCCTGTGTAGTGTTGTTTCTTTGTTAAGGTGTGTAGTTTTGTGTGTTGTTGACGCTGTTGTAGGTATATTAATTTCTGAAACGCTACCGGTACTTGTTGCAGCTATAAAAAAGTAAATAAAAATTATTACATAAAATATTCACTGTAGTAATGTGTTATTATTTAATGTTGTAGTACGAATATAATTTGTTATTATAAAACAAACAGCAGGATAGTTCAAGAGTTCCAAAATCTATACAAGTAGTCGGATAAAAAAGTTATTTATCATGAAATTTGGCATTGTAAAGATTGAAACAAGCGTTTTAACATCATCATTTTACAATAGTCGAAACCTTGTCGTTCAGTGACATTGAATGGTTTGTGATAATGAGTCAGACTATATGTAGGATAACGTTTTAGCCTCCATATCTTAACTCTAATAACTTACGATATTCACATATACTAGAGTAATGGAAGCCTATTCCACCACTACAAGGATAGTCATACCACATGTAACCATCGTCAGTACGAATCTGCGCGCAATCTTCCAATGTCCCTTTTGCAAATAAGAAACCAATCTCACTGACGCCTTGTCCAGGTGCCCAATTACTCCAAGTCATTGTGTCTCCTAAAAATCGAAATAAAATTATATAAAAGTCATTAGCATTATCGTTGTGTTATGTTCTGATTTTGCATGTAAGCACAAATTTTAAAATTTAATAGTTTAACATTTAATATATAATAATGTTGGAGTGTTAAATAGTTTTATTAACAACTAACAGGTACCAGCGTCTTTGGAGAGACACCGGACAAAACATTAATAGATCTATTACTAGAAAACATAAACGGTTGTGCAAACACCAGTTTACATTAAATGAACTGTTATTTAATGCACGGTTAAAAACTCACTATCATTTATTATCAAATGAATATTTCCTACAGGTCGAAATTGGTGTGATTGTAACCCAGTATTACTGAGTTTAACATTAAAACGCAATAGTGGAAGATAAATACTTCCTTCTGTAATTCTTACTCATTTTTTTATGATTATTACTTTGCTATGTTATTTCGCTAGTAAGGATTGTAACATATAGACTTTTCCCTTAAGTGTTTTGCGTTAAACAAAACGAAACATTCCAAAATCTATATACCTGTAACCCATCTCCAGTCTCCTTCTTTGTCACTGTCTGTTACACCTATCCACACCCCATGTCTATCCCAATTTAGACTCTTCAAGGCATTCATAATATACTGTTGTTTAGTAAGATCCTGGATGACAACTAAATCTCCACCAAGCTGTTTACAGTGATTCCTGGCGTCACCCCATGAACGTTCATCGTGTACGATTTCCAGACAAGTGTCCGTCCAAGCAAACAGGTGCCAGCTTCTTGGGAGAGACAGCGGACAACGAGTTAATGGATCTATTACTAGAATAAAAAAACTTGTTAAATGAACTGCTATTGAATGCACTGTTATACAGCCTCCATCAATTATTGACAACTTAATATAAATTTGACGTCTGTACATAATATACTTGCTGTGACGTTATGAAACAAGTTTAACATCCTATGTAATACAAACAAAATATATTACTGCCATTTTAATACGTATTGATACGAAACGGCTGTTGTCACACGATAGCAAATTATGGATTGTGCCTAAATTTTCTATTTTTTGCGGATTGAATTGAGTGCTTTAGATCGCTAGGCCATGGTGTAGGCAAATATGTGCCACAACGGCGTGAGTTCGAATCCCTGATAAGTTAAAAATAAATCTGACAGTATCATAATCTATTGCTAACATTGTTGCGTTTAATTTGTATATACATTATATATTTGTTGTTACTGCTTGATTAACATCCAGTGGTTTGTTTACACGAGACGAATCGTTTAAGAAAAAATCTTTGTTTAATCAACCACGAAAAAAGAAAAAACTTTGACATGATAAAAAATTGAAAAATGTCGACAAAGACCACAATCTGTAAAAGGAGAAAACGAAAACTGGTGAAACAAGGATTGACGTCAGTCGTTCCGAAAGAATAAAAAGTTCTTCTTTCAAATGTGGAACCTATCGCGTTACTCGTGGTAATTCTAAATTTCGATAAATGCCGACATGCCCAGAAAAGTACATGTACAGTGATATCTAAAACGTGACCAGTGGAACATGACATGGAACATCCAGATAACGTGTCTCAAAACGGGCACTTTGGAAATCCAGAAATTAAAATAAATTAAGAACAGAGACTATGGGAAACAGAAATTACAATAATTACTTAGTGCAAACAAAGCAACCGTGAAATTACATCACGTGATCAGGCGAAAAACAAATAACAAATGAAGAGAAAAGGGAATATCACACATTACAACAACAGAAGAACGTGACAAGGACAAACCTTACCTTATTACTAAAGGAAAAGAACATTTTCAAAGTATAATCACAATATGCACATAACTGAGACAATTATAAACCGGAAACTATAAAAAAACATACGGGTACTTGGGATAAACAGCAACATTAATTTGTGGGATAAATATACACAAAAGTAATTATAAGCACCACAGAAAACGAACGACTATTAAAACTATCCGCATTGGAGAAAACATTTATCAATTGTTTATTTCGTGTGTTTTGGTTTTTTCATGTCTTTCTAACAGAAATTACTAGCGAGGCGATTTTGTAAAAGTATAGACAGAATGTCGCCATGGTCATAAAAAAATCCAGGTTAGAACATCATTTAAAATTTAGAAAACAAAATGTGTTTCATACAACAACATATTAAGATTAATATACCATAAATATCATAACAAATCGAATAATATAAGTTACTTTAAAAATTAAAAAATAAAATTCATGAAACAATTAACTCACCTGCAGTATGTACATGTATTACTGCGCAAAATAAACTGAAAAGAACAAGCGTGTTCATTGTGAACAAATTTCAGACTTCTAAACTTTGTTGTTTGTTATTCAGTTTTATAGATTTCCAATGACACTGCATTTGACTTACGTAGATAAAATGACTTACCGTATGGAAATTGACCTGTGGTGATAATAAAACAAAAACAGCATGTCTACAAGGGAGTTTATACAAATATATACATCTGACCTCTAGAACAAAGACTAGATTTCTCAAAGAAATATCTGTTCAGTGTGTTAAATCTATACAGCGTTCATGTGAGCGGTGGTGTTCAAATGAGGTGAGTGTATAAACTTAACCAGAATTGCAATGTGACATTCCTATATTCCATTTATTTGTTCAAAAATATAATACTCGATATATGCACCTACAGCGCAAACGCATTTATGTCAAATAAAAATGTTTTATGTTACACCCGCGTAACTAGTACCCGATTACAGACCGACAACTTTTCAGCGACTAAACGTTTTTCCCAATAAAATAAACACGAAAAAGGTCATTTAAATAATTAAAACGAGTCTAAAATGAAAAATTTCAAAAAGTACTGACGATTTCGTTTGCACGTTAACTTCAATAGAAAATTCGGCGTAGTAAATAAACACGGGACTTGTGTTCGCTACATCAGTTTTACATAAAATCACTTCAAACCTGTTTGATGTAAGATTGTTTTTTTTATTTTTTCTTCCTATTATGTTAATTGACATTTCAAGAACGCTTTGTCAAATAGAACCCTTAGTACCGAAAATAGATTGTCAATTTAATTAATATGCAAATTAATCATTCGCGTTACTTTGTGGCTATTTTACAACTTGATTTGCGTGGTTACCATAGACCTGACTGCAGAATAGCGTGTTGGAAAACCGCTGCAGAATAAAACACTCGGAAAACCTACGCATATCAACAAATCCTGTTATTAACGGTATATAGTCAATCATTATTAAAATAGGAAGTATCGTTCTATCTGGGAAGTCAAAGAGGAACAGCCAACATAGCATCGGTACAAAACTATTAGGTACTCAACTTTACGTATTCATGGTATTCAGAAAAAACAATCCGCGTTCAGGTCAAACCAAAATAAAATTACAGTTGCTGATAAGTCTTACATGCATCAATAAGGTGACAGTATAAGCTGTGGTAAACATGCGAAAAAAAACGTGCTATGTCTATTGGTTTATAAATGCGTTACATGTATTGTTTGGTTGTTTGAAATGTTTGAACAATTTTTCAGAAAATATCATGGCGTCCGGTTTTTATTAGGAGAAGAAGCCGGAGTTCCCAGAGAAAACCAACGACTTTCGGTAGGAAAACTGGCAATTAAGATTGAAACCGATTACACTTTGCCATCAGTAAGTCCCGAACCCGCAACCTCGGTGTTGACAGACCACGCGATCAATAGTAGACGAACTACCTGATCTACTCGGCCACCGAGTCACCTCCGTAACATGTATGCGTACCAGATACGACGTAATTAGAACTATAAAAAGAGAAATGGTATATGTTTTATCGTGGGTGGATTGATGTTGTATATATTTGTAAGAAACTATTTATGTTTTATGTGTTTAAATGGGGTTTAATGCAGCGATTTTCAGTAACTTGTAAGCTATATTATGGACCCAGATTTTATGGGAAGAAAGCAAGTTTACTCTACGAAATCTAAATTCTGTAGACACACTGGCTGTCAGTTTTGACTGCGGTCCAGTATACTTTATACGCAGTAAGTCTCCAAAATGCAAAATAAGTGGTGACATGCCGGTTATTATTAGTTAATGACTCACTCGGCCACCGATGCCCCAGAACTCTTTATTGATACTAATAAACTTGAAGTAAAAGTTATTATTATAAAATATGTTCATAACAATTCATTTAGTGAAACATTGTAGTTTTTTTTCTTCCCCATTTTTTTATCTTTACCATGGAAGTGGGGAGAAAAATGTAGCAATACCATTATGAATCCATATTTAATATAGTTCGTTTCACATATTGTTTATTACAAATCTGCCTTAGTGTGAACTCAAGCTCATTAAATTTACTAATAAAATCTATTTACTTTAAAATTTGGTTACTGCAGGTGTGGTCTAACACTGGGAAACTGTTGACACTTATCATAGTTGTATAACCAAGTAAAGCAGGACAATATTCACTTATCAAAGCTTGCTTAATTTATAATTGAATTGTTTATATTTACATCGTATGTTTGATGTAAAGGCCACTGACCGGTAATTAACATAAACTGTGCTCTCTGTGTTGACACTAGACCCATCACCCAAACAAACACTGGTACGGTATTATCTGTCAGGTCATTGTGGTTAGAGATAGTGACATGCAGACATTCTACTTTATCTCGTTTTGTAAAGTTAATTGTACTTGTATATATCTGATAACGTATTATTACAAACAAAACTGCAAATTAAACTGTTTTGTGGTGTTACTTATTTTTCGTGTTGTATATGATTGCCTTAATCTGGATTTGTAATCTTTCAGATCTTGTTGCTATGCTTTTCTATTTTTCTTGAACGCTCAGCTGGCGAAAAGATGTTAAAAAGTTGACCTGCTAGTGCTCAAGAAAATGGCAAAAGGAGGTCCGACAGTAAACTATTATCGAACGCTCGACACCTTATTTGGTTCGTTTTATATTATTTTAAGTACTTAAACTTCGTACTAGAAAACAGCTATACGATTTACCTAGTTTATATACATACAAGTTTCGTTTTGATTGCTATCCATATTTTGTCTCTTCTTATTTATACATTTTTTAATATTGTGCACAGGTCTCCGTGGCCTAGCGGTTAATTAAGGTAGTTAGTCAACTATTGATCACAAGCGTGTTAACACTGAGGTTGCCGGTTCGAGTGTCACCATGGGCAGCTAGAGTAAACTTGACTCCAATCTAAATTGACTAGAACTGTCAGTTTTCTCGCCGAAGGTCGAGGATTTTCTTGGTGTACTACGGCATCTTTCCCAATAAAAATTGGACTCCGTGATATAGCAGAAACACATTCAAACAAACACACAACACCGAGGTATAATTGTATTGTACATAATTAGAAAATTTACTAACTTTTCATAGCTAGTTTCCTATAGTTTATGTTCGTCGTCTGCTGAGGCGTCAAGATTAGCTAGCGAGCAGTTTGGAAAACGTGAATTAACTAGCGGAGATATTTACAGCTGCATAGTAATGACTATATTCTAGGATCTTGAATCGAGAATATGTTTGTAATAGCACAATATATTTTAATAATATCAGGTTAAAGATGTGATACAGTTCTTGTCCAATTTACCGTACATGACACGCCTTTGCGTGTTTTCTAGGAAAAACTTTGAAAAACATGTATCATTCACAATCTGGCTAAAAACTATTATGATGTTGTTTTGTACTGTCGCTAACACTTTTTATTTTTGTAAAGTTGATATTTGCTTATACATGGAATAGAATTAAGGAATATGATTGATGTGTGTAATTGGAATTTACCTTGTTTTTTTATTATCACAGCGTGAAAAACTGTGATAAAGTTGGAGAATCTTATAGCATTGTTCACTGTGAAGTGCAATAGTCAGATCATTCTGTTATTAAATACAAGCAAAATAATATGATCATCTATTATATTGTTCTGAATACACTGTAATATTTTTTACGATTGACATAAAGCAAACATCCAATCAGTCAATGCTACCTTTCGGCCTGACTACTGAAAAACTATGTCTAGTTGCATGAGAGCCTCATCAGGTCAAACTAGTGTCTTTAATATTGTTTGTTTCCTAAATTTTGTCAGGAAACGGGCATGCATCCTTAGAAAACATAATATCGGTAATTGTTTTAGTTTGAAAGCATGTTCGGTTTGGGGACCAAAATCTAATTTGAAATGTTTATGCTTTTGTATGTTTAATTGATTCTTTATTTGATTGATTGATTGATTGATTGATTGATTGATTGATTGATTGATTGATGTGTAACCTGCAGCAAGCAATATTCAGTCCTTTTTTGGGCGAAAACAAGTTTACAAAATATCAATCGTGGAGAAAAGGATAGAAAAATGAAAGCAAAATTTTATCAGCCACTAAACCCTCTTTGTAGCATTGGAAAGGAATGGCGAATTTACCTTGTATAGCTGCTACAATACTCTCGAAAGCCGGACCAAACACGACGGTTGGCGGACATGTTTTTTCGTATTATGACATGACACCCCAGCACCCTCCCAACCAGATGACCATATTTCCAAGACTTTAAATGTAAATCTATGGTAAATCTTCCATACAAATGTTACACAAGTTTTAACAATAAGAAACATGTTTATCTTTTGCGATATTTGTACCAAGCTTTATCTCGTGTAATATTCATAATATTTATCTGCAAATGTCAATATCAACATCCATTCAGATATTATACGTATCACCTCGTACGATATCTTGTAATATACCCCGGTTAGTACAAGATAATATTTAATGCTTATATACTGCATGCTTCAAAATAAAAATATTTATTTTGTAAACTGTCGGTTGAGATTGGAATATGTTTCTTTGTTGTTTTAGTATCACATTAATAGCAATAACATCTGCTATATTAGATGGTAAGTGAACATAACTCGCTGAATTCACACCATATTTAATAGATTTTTCGAAATTTCGTCCTATTCATTTATGGTGACAATGCATCACATCCAAATATTATAACAACAGACGTTAAAAATGTATGCGAAATAAATCATAGGATTTTTTATTGTGATTAATATTATTATTACATATATGACAGGACTAACGTTTTTTTTTCTGTAAAATGCAAAAATGTCTTGTGATAAAGTAGTTTATTGTCGGTTTTGATTATATAAGATTTTCTTCTTTTTTATAACCAAACCAGTTCGTATTCAGGATATAAAACATTATTAGATTTAAACATATAGTCATTTCAAACTTATTCCTCTAAGTTATTTGTCAAAATGGTAAAAAAGATGCGAAGTTTAAAAGAACAACACAAACGAAATTCAACATAACAGTTGTTGTAGTCATGGGTGTGCCGAATACGCACTTATCTACGATTTCGTTTTTTATATTATAGTAAATATTGTTACGCCAGATCCACGGTCAAGATGTCCACAGACTTTGCCAAGAAATACTTATCTGCTGTCATATATAAACGAAAGTGTATGTATTCAGTTGAATCACGATGAACATTCATGGAATGTTTCAAGAAGTCTGTGTCAGCGCTATGGAGGTGACTTGGTGGTTATACAAAATCAACTGAAGCAAACGTTTATTGAAAATGCATTCAAACAAACGCACTGGGACCGCAAGGGGATCTGGATTGGTGGAACGGATCTTGACAAAGAAGGAGATTGGAAATGGGTGACAGGTAATTCTGTTTTTATATCTTTTTATGATCTGTTATTTAAAAGCGCAAACAACTATTTGAACATATGTACTGCGTGCATAGGTAAAATGATTTTCAAATGTCGCCTCGACTTTTGTACGTAAATTACGCTTATGAAACATATATTTTTATTTGCATGACGCTGATTTTAGACAATTTTGGCTATTTTAAGCTCCAAGTAAATTAATTGGTGGATTACCTTGTAAGAACTCCAACTTTCGTAAGGATAACTGGTCAGCCATGTTAATAAAGTTTAGAGTCGAGTGCACCTTATCTGCAGTCAGACGCAAACTCCCAACCTTAATACTAGTAGTGCATGACTATTCAGAATATAGTGCGAGTAATCGTGGTCATATTTTACTGCATCATCTAGTACCTTAAAACCACAGAAATGTTTTATTATTATGATTATAAAATTGCATAAAGTAATTAAGACGTCGTGTAATTGCTTTATGCCCATTAGGAGAACGTATGACATGGGGTAATTGGGACCGAGGCGAAGGGCCGTCACATTCTGGATTTCTGTTCTCGAAGGCCAGTTGGGAAGACTGTGCAATGATCCGAAGAGATATGGGAAACAAATGGCATGACTACCCATGCGCCGGGATTGGCACTAGTTACAGTAGTATTTGTGAATACAGTAAGCAGTTAAAAATATTTGTAATAATTTGTAAACTTTCTTGTACATCTGCTCAAGACAATATTTTAGTGGTTTTTTTTCCAAAAAGTATTGAAGTTTTTTTTTAAAAGTTTATTCGTTTATAAATTCATAATGTGTTTGTTTACATAATGATAGCTAGTTGCTATAATTCTCTCAAAGTTATTATTATTTTTTAGAGATGGTACCGACAACAACACGTGCACTCGCAACAAATAATTTTTTGACTACAAGAACGACCCAAACGCCAACAACCTTAAAAGTTAGTAGTACTAAATTAGCTTGGAATACAACTCCATCACAATCAACGTTTTTGCTGACTAAAACTTTCCCCACCAGTAAATTCCAAACTTCTACAACAAGACAGCCAGTTACTTTTTCGCCGACACCAATAACAACACTCAGGCCGACGTCTGCAACAACACAAACTGCAGTGCCGAAAACTACATCATCACAAACTAAAACAAACATCAAGCCGACAACTTCGACGTCTCCAACAAAAATGACCGTGAAACCTACAAGTAAGTCTGCAGCATTGACGACTGTAAAGTTGACAACAAAGGCTGCTTCAACAACAAAAGCAACGACCGCAAATTTAGGGACTTCGTCTTTAGTTATGACGACCAGTAAGCCTAGAACTATGTCAAATGCAACAACAAATAAACCGTCAACTTCTTCAACAACATATAAGAAGCCCCAGTCAACTGTAACGACAACAAATTACAGTCCAACATCTAAGCCTTCCAGTAAGAGTGTTACGTCAGGTACGAAATCAACACAAATAGCTACCAGGAAATTAGCGACGGCAAACCCGAAAGACACGTCAAATAGTCCAGGAACACAAAACAAACTTGGACAGGGGAATGGTGAGAAATTTATTAACTTCATTTAAACGTATTTGCTAACAGTTTTGTAACAAAAATGCTTTACCGATGCTTCAAATGTTCCACCAAACGAAGAAACTAAACATGTCAGAATTCATTAATGATTCGGCTTTAATTTAAATATGTTTTGTGTAAAAACGGAATTGGTAGTTGTGATAACGAGTTTTACTACTCTCGTTCTGTATTTTACTGAAAATACAATGTGAAAACCTTTGCTGGTGATTCAGTTGAAAAAAAAATCTATGATGTCAAGGTTAAAGTTTGCTGGTGATTAACAAAATATCATAAATAGTAAAGTTAAACGAATCGATAAGATATCAGCTTCACAACGATTGAAAAGTAATACACAACGAAGTTAAATTTTTACTAACATTAGCAAACTGTAATTAAATAAGAGTAGAAAAATAATTTAGAAAAACGACAAAACACGTACCTATGGACAATTTTTCTCTTAGCAATTCAAATTAATCGCCTATGCATACGTCATGCATGTATATGTATATTTCAGTAAAGCCATTAAAGGAAACATCATATACAGGTAATATTAAAATTTGATAACGTACTGATAAATACAGTTAAGTGGGTGGATTGAGTCTGCGTAATCTATCCCTTTTGGGCGAAAACAATTGATTTCGCCATTGTACGACTTTGTAAATTTACACAGAAAATGTTTTTGTAACAGAAGACAGAGAGAATGCTCTTACATGAAATGTGTGTATTACAATGCACTTGTAAACAATGAACGAACGACGTCTAAAGGCATGTTTCAATGGGAATTTACACTATCATTTTTCAGCGATATTATGGCGTCCTTATTATTATGTCGTAGTATCTTGTGAAAAGCCGCCAACTCCGGCAGGAAAACTGACATTCCTTTTCAATTAAGTTTGGTGTCGGGCACACAAGGTCTAAGTCATGCTCGAACTTGCAACCTCAGTGTTGATACGCCAGTGAACAAGAACAGATGAATACCTACCTAAACCACTTGAACACTATGGCCCCTCAGTTCGAAGTTCTAGTTAACTATGTGTTGATGCTTTCAGTGATTGAAAACACTTTAACAGTTATAAATGCACAATGAGTATCGACTAAAAAAGTTACATGATTTTATTTACTGTTTTAATTAAATTTTCTTTAATCTCGGTTGATTTATCTGAGGTAAATTTTGTAGGGTATATAATTGGCGCTGCAGTCGGTGCAGTAGTGGTAGCTGGTATACTGGTAACGATTATCGTAATTAAAAGGTAAGGACAATTCTTTTTTTCAGAATATCGATAAGAAGGAGATGCAGATAATATTATGGTTTTACTTTTTCATACTAACGCTCAGCGTTTACAAGGTATAACAAGGATTTCATTAGAATCTGTAACGTCCAAATGTTTTGACACTATTTATGCAGCGTGCTCGAACAGGTAAAATCAAACTAAATTTGTCGCTCTAGTTTAAAAGCAAAAGAGAATAAATCAGCAGAACCTATATATATATATCGCGCGATGGTATATCGAAATAACGTGTGTCATGCTGTTTACAAAGCCACCACTTCTAATATATCATAGAATTTTAACACTTCACCGATTGGGTTTGTTTCGAATTTCACTAAATACTTGCAATTATGAATAATGGTTTTTATAGAACAATATTAACTTTTAACTTTATTTATTTACCGTTAACATTATTTTTTATTTTAGGAAAAGGAATGCAAACGCAGTTTCCAATCGAGATGGGTTTACCGGAGATAATCCTACATACGACATCATGTTTGGAAAAGATCCATCTCTGTACGCCGATGTCGAAACTAATGAAATATATGTACCGAACAACATAAAATTAGTATTCGGAGAGTCGTGTTCTTAAACAATCTTTAAAATGTATTATCTGTGTCATTTTTGTACCTCCGAAATGTCTAGACCTATAAAATAGACTTGCCGAAATGTCTAGGCATAAAGCATAGACTCGTCTAGCTACACATATCACAAATATTCTGACTGAAATCAGCGGGATAATTCCACTAATGATATATGGGTGATTGTGTGTTTAAAACACTTATTGAAATAAACAGTACCCATAGTATTACTTAAATTTATAAAAAAAGAAAACGATACTTGTTATGTTTTAAAATGTTTTGAGTCCAGTGAAAAAAATTGTTTCAGTTAATGAATATTTTAATTTGAAAGAGTCTTATCCATCAACCTTCAAGAAATCGTAGTATCTCCGCAATTACGACTAGCGGATAAATTGCTTATGATTAGAATATTATTTAAAGGTTCCATAGACAGTATGATATTTTTAACGGTTACAAATTAAATGAAATGATTAAGCATGTGTGAAATTTTCACTAATCATCGTCATGACCAATCCTTTAACTGTCGCATTTTTATCTCCATTTTCGCTCTTTGCATTCGTCCCCCTAATCCCTTTTCCATATTTGCCAAGTGCAGCTAATTGTGTGTGTGTGTATGTGAGTGTTTTTCTGTGTGAACATGCTCCGAATTGATGAGTTTTTCAACATAGCTGTTTAGCAGTTATCAATTTTTGGCCATATTGGTTAAATATAAAATCAAGCAATTTAAAGCATTTTGTTTATATGCATGAATTGTGTACATATTTTATTTATACTGTTTTGCTTTTTTAAGTTGTGTAATTTATATTATTTTCTAGTCATTTATATCATTTGTATGCAACATTGCTTTTTATATCTCTGTCCTAAATGATTAAAAAACTATTTTAAAACTATGTCAGGCATTTGGAGTCTTTATACTTTAAAGTGTTTGAAAATCAAAAAAACATAAATATCAGTCGAATCTAGTAAGAATATGAACTTTCCCTGTGTTTTGATTGGTTATTTACCAACATCTACAGCCTTACAATGGTGTAAAATGCAAGCCAGAATTTATCGATGTGAAATTCACTCACACACTTTGTCTTAAGTCCAATGGATTGTTTTGATAAATTATATCATCGTTTAAGGTGGATCAGATTAGAAGACTAAATGACTACTGGCCAATATACAAAAAAGGTGATTTTTTCCGATTGTGTGCTTATGACATAAAGAATTATTCCAGTTTAGCAGTATATCAGCTTTATTCAGCATTAGTTAACAATCAATAAATCTTGAAATTCATCAATTAATTACAAGTCCCCTGTCAATAATAAGAAATTAAATAAATGGTGCTTTAATGAACATACTATCCTTAGAAACATAAAAAGCCGGTCAACAACGTACGGAGACCCATGACGCGTTCCAAACAAATCGCCAATTGCAGAACATGTCTAGGCTTATAGTATTATATAATCTTACCACCACATTGCATTTAATAATGCCATATAGAAATTGGGAAATTTGGAAAATAAGCGACGATTTCAATTTGCACTATTTTTTTATATACAAAAGGAGCATAAGCTCGATCAAAAGCAGTTTTCAATTGTCTCGCAACACATAAGGATTTGTTTTAGAAAAAAATGTATTTGTGTTATAAATATTATCAAACTTCTTTGCTACTTTCTTAATGGAATTAAAGTAACATTGATTGAAAGTCTATGTAGTATGTCAGCTATATCAAAAATGACAAATATTTAAACGAATTCTTAGGCCACTGGATATGTATGTAGTATTAGTGAAAGACAATTAAAATCTTTTTGTAGCTACTACATTGCGTCTAAAACGAAAACTATTACATGTAAAAAACAATGATGTATTCGTACATATTTCCAAATATGGTCCAAAAAGAAGGTATCTCTATGACGATGTGGACAGCTCTGCTGATAAAGAGTAAAAAGTAATTTACAAATTTTCATTGCTAACAGTGTTCTTTTCTACATTTCAATATGTCACTGCACTCTTTGAAACAATGTTCGCTGCATTAGTTTTGTTACCACATAATATTGAACACCAGTGGTAATTCAAAACATCATGACAATTTTATGATTTAAAGCATTTCACAATGCCATTATTACATGAAAATCTTGAAAAACCAACATTGAACAGCAGCTGCTGTTTAGAATTTAAAAAAAGACAAGAAACGAAGATGAAATAATTACCAAAGGTAACAGATGGAAACACAATACATTTCGTGCTAATATCAGGTTTATGTCAGTATTTGGCATTAATACATTGGCAAGAATAACACTATAAGAACAAAAGAATACATCAGTGATAATATATTATCGAAGTTCAAAGATAACGTGCAGAGAATACTGGGTGCTGTCGACAAAGAGTTCTCTCTGAAGATAAAATAATGTTTGTTGTTCTGATATAAATCTGCTAACATACTATAATAACTTTAACATATCGTCTTTATAAGAAGAGAAGAAATAGTAAATTATAGATATAATTATAAACATCAAATGATTACTCTTTAGCTTTACTGTGAGATAATATATTAATAAAAAATTACAAATACACGTTTATGTTTAGGTTAAAGTTAAGAACAAATATTGTCTTAAAGGACATAACACAGAGTAATTTATCGAAGATGATTTTATTCCTACTTCCTGCATCGGTTATAATATGTGTTTGTTTGATCCCATATATTTCTTTCTTGTATTTCAGATTTTCAGCCAGGAACTACATGTATATAAGCTAGCAAATACAAAACAGGAATTTGAGATAACTAAAATTCTGCCTGTCAGTAAAAAAAATGCGGGCAAAAGGACTGGTATCTAAAATACCCCGTTTTTGACATTTTTTTTAATATAAGTTGAATATCTTCAGTTTTCAAAAGTTTGCTATGTCTTTGGATCTTTACCACAAATAATTGCACGCCAGCAATAACTCGAGGTTCTAAACGTAATCTGCGGCTTACTGGGGATGTTGCAATATAAATAACATTGTATGCGCCACCAATAGAAGACAAACCCATAAAACCAACAGTGAACAGCAGCTGCTTTATTTGGAAATTTAAAAATTGTTTTGTATAGTCAGCCATCATAAAGGATAACACATTACATAAAACAATGATCTCTTTGATTATATCATGAACATATCACTTTGGATTTTGAAATCAATGTAAATAATACCTATATGTCATCGTCAAAAAGAAAAACAAGAAAATCTTAGAATTAAATTTGTATCTATTTAAGGTTCATTAATAGCTATGATGCCTCATTTTTTCTCATTCTCTAAGATTAATATTTGTTTGCCATTGAAATGTATAATCTATGTTATTTATGTACTGTAATAATCATACATGTGCTGTATTTGCCCCTCGAGGGCCCGTAATTGACCAATAAACTTGTATTCTTGTACTCTTGTATCTTAATTACACAGACAAATTAATAAATTCTATATAAAGAATGATTTTGGCTCTGTCAACACAATTTTCTCTTTGAAAACCAAATATTATTTCCTGTTTCAGACATATATCTGCTTACAAGTTAAAGTAACATCACATATTAACTTCGTAAGGACTTAATAAAGAGTAAATTATAGATATAAATATTAACATCAATCGCTTATCTTCTAGCTTTAATGTGACATACGATATTTGCTGAATCACAAATAGATATATTGATGTTACAATCTATTACCTTTTAAAAAGGGGTTTTTGCTTGATTTGAAGCTACTTTTAACACAGCTGGCAATCGCGCTCATGCACCACTAAATGTGATGCAAAGAAAATCGCGAGAGCCATTTCCAGTTATGCAAAAGTGGAATAAAAAAGTGTAGTTTTGACACGACGATGTCAGGAATATCGCTATATTCACGATATTTTATCTTTTATTGACAAACCGGAGATGAAATTCTGTGGCCTATACATTTAATGTATTTCTATTGGCTTTATTATGAAATCTTTTTCTGTAAATTTATTTAAAACAATTTGTTTCACGGACATGCGAAGGAAATAAGCAGCGCAAAATTATTTATCTGCCCTCGCCGATGCAATAAAGTAAATGTTGTGCAGGAGAGTGAATGAAAAAAGAGTGGTACATAAGTGTGCAAGTATTAGTTTAACTTGGTTGAAGCTTGGAAGTTGTCGTACTTTGCAAAGGAAAAATGGATTATATTGATATTTGGTAAAAGAAGCATGCAAACCAAACCCCAAAGAGTTTCAGAAATTGATCTTTTTCTGTAGTAAACTGTTATCAATATATTCCGTCCTCTTAAAATTTACTGCATAAAAAATCAATTTTGAATCTGTTTTGTGCTTGGTTGGCACGTTTCTTTTACTAAATATCAGTACACTCGATTTTTTCTATACAAAGTACGGCAAAACCTTATCGTGGTTTGCTTAATTCTAATTCCTGCTCCTGCTACCTGTAGCAGTATGTAATAATATGTTTATTTTATGCCGTATAACGAGCAGTAGTTAAACTAGTGTGGACACAAGAACCAGTTTAAGGTATTCGACCCATAATTGAAGTCACGGTTTAAATTTAATGCAACTAACTTTTTTCCACAAAACTGTTAACATTGACTCAAAGTAAAAAATATATGTACTTTGTATCATTGAGTAAATAAAGCTGCATTTATTGAACCTCTCTCAGTAAAAAAAATACGGGATTTAAATTTTAATCATTTTTGCATTTAGGCAGTACATCTTGATTGAATGGCGATTGAAGGTGTTATTTTTATGATCAATGAAGGTAATAACAAAAATACCGAACACAGATGAAACTGTCAAAAAAGACAATCCACAAATATTAGTCCGAGAACCCGCCGAACTCCAAAATCAACAACCAAAAATACAGAAAATACAGCAACGGTCCTAAATTGGTACAGGCAATTGAAAAGAAATTGTGGGTGAAACCAGGTTTTATGGCATGCCAAATAGCAGCATAGATAAGCCGGACATAATTATATGTGAATAGAAATTCCTACATTGTGTATTACTAACAATTTTATAATAAAATAAGGAAATGTGCATACAACTGTATACCTGTAATTTCCGTTTACACTCACACTTGTGTATTACCGGTAATTGTTGCCATCGACTTCGCATTGTCTTACCGGTCCGCTCTTTAGGCATGTTTAATTATGGCACTTTCAACGAAAGCGTAAATAATCCAAAGGAAAACTACAATCAAAATAATCCTATTTAAGGTATTTGGCTATATAATTTATGTTTATAATTTAGAGATATCACTGGCCTCTTTTTTCCTTGACTCTCGACAGGATCCAGGATCGTGTTCCTTAAAAATGAAACCTTAACAGTCTCAGATTCTTTTCATAACACTTCGCATCGCTATTTTGGGGTAAAGGGAGATAAAAAGTATGCACTGACGTCTGTTTTCAAGAGTATGAGAGATTTCAAGTTTGACTATATAGCTGATAATTTTGCTCATGTATATTCGTGGGAAAATGAAACGTCTAAGGATCTTTGTATTATGTCTTATAGTTATTTTAAAGCTTTAAAAAGAGCAAGTTATATCTGTTTGTAATAGTATGAACCACTTGGATAAAAAGAAAGATTTAAACAATTATAGTCATCAACAGGTATTAATTAATTCCTTACAATTATTTTTTTAACTGGAATAAATAACGTGTTTTTTCACAAATTGTAGATAAACAGCATGCCAAAACTCTTGTATTGTCTATCTTAAAGTGCTTGTAAAATGTAAAAAAGAATCGCTGTGATAGAAGTAGAAATGAGTAAGTCGATGACAAAAAATATGTAGATGAAAACGAAAACAATATCAGATGTTTTAATTTGGTTAATAATTTAACACCTTAAAACACATCAGTGTTCAAATTTGACAACTGAAACCAACATAAATAAAGCAGCAAAAACTTTTGTGTAAATAACTTTCAATAGACTGACCTTTGTTTTGTCACATTTTGGTGAGGTTGAGTGTTGATTAGTCTTTATATAAGTCACTTTGATGCCATGATATATTTTCACTAAAATATGTTCCTTTACAATGAAACGAGATCGCTACAATAACAAGTGTCTAATTAAAAAAAGACAACCCGACTAAATGTAATTACAAGTATGTCCCGTATAAACTAAACATTCATTTTTGGTCATAATAGCTCTTTGGAAGATGTCGATTAGGTAAAGTTGTAGGTTGCTGTTGCCGCTACAAGAAAAAAGGTTTCTGTCGCTGACTACTACTTTTATACATTTATTCTTACAGTTACATGTTTCTATCCATTAGGTCATTAAATTTTCAAGAATATATTTATTGTTTATGAATTTGTTTTTGTCCTGAATATAGCTGAAATATTGCATGCAGGTTAAGCTAACATTTAATTAATCAATCAATTATTAAATCTGCTTATTCCTACCAAATTGTATACGCTGTTTTAATTTAGTACATTTGATGGTGTTCAGACATCAAGACACTCTAACTACACGACTTTTGTGTAAATAACTTTCAATAGACTGACCTTTGTTTTGTCACATTTTGGTGAGGTTGAGTGTTGGTTAGTCTTTATATAAGTCACTTTGATGCCATGATATATTTTCACTAAAATATGTTCCTTAACAATGAAACGAGATCGCTACAATAACAAGTGTCTAATTAAAAAAAGACAACCCGAGTAAATGTAATTACAAGTATGTCCCGTATAAACTAAACATTCATTTTTGGTCATAATAGCTCTTTGGAAGATGTCGATTAGGTAAAGTTGTAGGTTGCTGTTGCCGCTACAAGAAAAAAGGTTTCTGTCGCTGACTACTACTTTTATACATTTATTCTTACAGTTACATGTTTCTATCCATTAGGTCATTAAATTTTCAAGAATATATTTACTGTTTATGAATTTGTTTTTGTCCTGAATATAGCTGAAATATTGCATGCAGGTTAAGCTAACATTTAATTAATCAATCAATTATTAAAGCTGCTTATTCCTATTCCTACCAAATTGTATACGCTGTTTTAATTTAATACATTTGATGGTGTTCAGACATCAAGACACTCTAACTACACGACTTCAACTTTATTCCATATATACCACAAACCTAAAACCAACTGTATATATTAAAACATATGCAAACTACTGTTTATCATATAAGATATCTCCTTATTAAGTAAATTCTTTGTCTAGCTTGCCAAATGATTTGTTAATAAAAATCAATAAAAGAATGAATATAAGAAAGATAATATAAACCAAAGAACACGTATTGCATTGTGTACTGGTTTGTCGCATTGTCTACTAATTCAGAAGTAATATGTATTAAAAAGATTATTATATCAGAAGGCATAAAACTAGCATTGCGGCCTTATTTTGTTTTCGAGTGATAAAAAATATTTTAATAAATAATACCAGAACATTATATTAAAAAAAACTATGGACTTGTACAGTGACACAACCAGGATCATCTGCCTAGTAGTTGGATTTGTATTGTACGTTACTGGAATATCTGGTAATGCATTGATAATTTGGACAACAGTTCGTGTAAAGCGTCTGAGAATTGTTCAAAACGTGTTTGTTGTCATCCTTGCCATCATTGACTTTATAATAATTGGATATATTATGCCATTCGCAATGTTAGCCGTGATATTCAACAAGGAATACTTACCTCATAACGTTTGCATCTTTAACGCCATTTTCGGACATATGTTGTTTTCTTCCTGTTTGGAATTTATTACGTGTATTGCAGTTAGTAGGTATATCCGAATATGTCACTCACACATGTTTGACAAAATCTACACATCGAGAAATGTATCATTTATGTCTGTCCTATGTGTTGTATACTGGCTCATATTTTTTCTGCCGGTGATCGTTCTGAAACGCCCTTTTATATTTGACAAAGATTTGCATGTCTGCATTTTTAACAGATTTGAGAATATGACGTATACATACATCTATATTGTCTTTTGCTTGATAATACCGATAATTATCACAGCGTTTTCGTACATTAACATTTATATTTATGTGCGTAGTGCAAAACTAAAATTGTACAAAAAATGGAACAATGGTTTGGCACGACGTAGGCTATTGCATGAATTAACTGTCACACGATCTCAGTTCGCAATTTTTGTAGCCTATTTAATATTGTATTTTCCGTTCGGAATAACAACAATGTTAGGCTTTTACACCACTTTGGATTTATCATGGATCAACACACTCGGAATGTACATGGGTTTTGTTAACAGCTGCATCAACAGTATATTGTATGGTTTGATGAATTCTAACATAAGGGAGGCTTACTTTGAAGTTCTACCATGCAAACAGAAGAAGAAAAAGGTGCGAATTCGTTATATCAATTTAAACGGAACAGTGTCTAGTACAATTACATCTTCAGTTTAATGATTTCAAGATATTATGATTAGACGTACACATTAATGCATTTTCATGTAAAATGAGTAATGCTTATTTATTTGTTGTGGAAAACGTTATAGTTTGGTATATTTTTTGATATAGTTACAGTATATCCCCTGTAAAATAATTTGTACTGAGTAAGGTGGTGTGTAATAATATTATTGTGTGTTCATAATAAATTCTAAATGTTCTAAATATTCTATTGTGTACTTGAATTTTAGTTTGTGGATTACTGTAATCTTGTTGATTTTAAGCTGACGTCATCTTGTATAGCGATATATTTCTTAAACTTGAAATACGACAACATTCCACTAGTTAGAGGTGTTTAACACCCTTGAGTTATTTTGCTATTCAATCATAATGATTTGTATGTATATGATTTAAAAACAGATAATTCCCCAATACATTGTTACATGTTTGTTATTGTATCAAAAACAAATAAAATATATTTATAAATTCAAATGTTACTTAGTTTAAAAATTCATTACAGTTTTAACATGCCACAGTAAATTACTAGCTGAATTTGTTTTATCAATAAAAACCTGAATGATACAACTGTGAACAAACAAGAAGAATATGTTCAGTGGTATTTTACACTTAGTTTACTTTTCTCTTTGACCTTTGACACTGCGATGTAATTTTACACTTAGTTAACTTTTCTTTATGACCTTTTCTTTTTGATCTTTGACACTACCTTCACCAATAGATATTTAAGAACAAAAACACTTAAGTAAAAAGTTAATATATATTACGTTTTAAAGATCAACCCCAAATTGTATCGTGTATGAAGAATTTGTGTAGTACCTCATTTCAGTCAAACATATGCCGGAAATTATCAATTACGAAAAAGCTTTGAAAATCATCTTCTATTCAAAGTAGTTTGGTTAAATTTATTAATTATGTACTCGATAATAAAAGGATTTCGTATATTGAAAATATTATTCCAAACAGTGGTGCTTCCAATGTTTGGCAGATTCATGAAACATTTTCAAAAAAGAGGAACTTGTCAGAATTAAACTAAAATTAACAGAACATTTTTTAATAGTGATCAGAATAAGTTATTCAGTCCCTTACACGTTTATATTGTCATTAAATTTAAAGCTTAAGTATTTAAATTTGATATACCCTATATAATTTGATACTTTTACAATAGTAATGTGCAAATTTAGCTTAAGTGACCCCGATTGTCAATGGAAACAGGAAGATGGAATATTATGGATAGAATGGATTGGGAATTTAACCTTTGCTCATCAGCTGCAATAGGTGATGAAGTTTATTACATGTTACAACGTCGACTGTTTAAAAAGTTACACAAAAATATTAACCTGCATGTTGTGGATCAAATATATACAATTTTTTGTTTTAAAATATTGTTGATTTACAAACATTGTGTAAATTCTCCTCTGGTAAAATTACCTGATTAAAATATTGTTGTTTGTTGTTTTATTCCATGCATGCAAATACTATACGTATTATAAAAAAAATGTTCTCTGTAACTATGTATTGATTTTACGAGAATAAAGAGACACAAGATGTGATTGTCAGTACTTTACACTTTCACCAGCCAACTAGTCACTACATGTAGGTACATTATTATGAATGCAGTGTTTTATTTAAATAGTTATATATGTTTTATTCAAATAAATACTACATGCTCTAACATCAAGACTGAAATGTTTATTCTCATTTTCCAGTTTTGAAATTTTTATCATTGGCTTTTACATCTAAATACTGAACATTATCACGTTTATTATGTTTGATGAACATAATTACTTGTTACCACGTCAGGGTGCGCTTTACATCTTAATTTCTGACGAACCTGTGTCATCTAATTTATCAAAATAACGTCGAAAAATTTAGGATATTTTAACTAATCGATAGCTTAATTTATGTAATATTTAAAAAGACTGGTCTATAAAAATAAATGATAAGCAACATTCATTAAAACTTTTTTCCTATATACTTTAAATACGGAGAACTAATGTTAGAGCCATTTAATGAATTCAGCAACAATTTATACATGTTTGAAACTGCAGAGAGTTAAAGAATCTTTCCAGTTAATGTATGTGCTCAAAATGAAATCATTCGTAATTGAAATCGAGTTCTATTCGAAAACGACCATTCTCCATTAAAACCAAACAGCTTGGAGTAGAACATAACTGTATTAACTTAAAAATTTCCAGTACAGCTGTCAAGCTGGTGTTGAAGATTGCTTGCTGACTCGGCCATTCACATTGTGTCATCGGCAAAAGGAATAGCAAATATCCAAAAAACCATTAATTTTGTGTTCTCGTTCATCTGAAAATTTTTTTAAGCCAGTGATATTTTCTTTTATAAAATATTCTACTTATTCATTTAAGTATTTAGCAAATAGAAAAGATGGCAAATATTCTCCTTGACTATCTCCAGTTCCAGGAAAAAATTATATGACAATTATAGAAAAAACGTGACTTAATATTTGTATACATATATAAAATTATGATAAAAATTTTCACTAATATTATTTAGCAACATTTATACAATAAGTCGTCTCGCCACACTTTATCGAATGCTTTTTCAAAATCTAGAAAGGCGCAATACAGCTTCTTTTTCATACGTCTCAAAATACAAAAAAGGGTTTATAATAATAGAAACTTTATATGTTTTTTGTAATTGGAGCGTAGTGCACAAGCATTCCTTAACAGACATGAAAATATCTATTTTTCCGTAAACCGATAATTTGTACGTCCCGACTTCAAAAGACTATCCATTGTTCAATATCCAAATCCAATCAGAACGTCTAAAACAAAACGTTACCATATCAACTCTCTTCATACAGACATTTGGCTTGATCCCGAAAAATTAAGCTCACCTTCGCTCGGAAATCGCCTTTTACGGTAGAATAATATGTTCAATGGTAATGGTACTGTTTACTGTAATGCCACATTTTACTTGTTTAATCATAATGTCTAAAGTATAAGGTTTTCGGTTTGTCCAGATACTTAAACTAGTACAGTTACATATTTTCTATTTCAGTTTTTTGTTATGTTATTAAAATGATTAAAACATATGTATAAGCAAATAAATAACATTGTTCATAAACAAGTTAATCGCACTTGATATTGATGATATCTAGCCCTGATTCGGATGAGTAAAGTTATGAAACGTAGATGAAGGTTTCTCATTAATAAATAATTTACATTCTACCTTTAAGAGGTTACAGTCTTAGACATTTAGAAGGAAATGTATTTATTTTAATAAGTTGTTTTTAGTATTGTGACTTTAACATTGTAACCAACAAACAAAATTCTCATATTCTCACAGACAAAGAACCCCTGCATTATTGTTGTGAAGATCTGACAAAAACGTTTTATTAGATAAAGAACATCTTGTGGTATTATTGTATGCATGTAGAAAAAACTAATAAGGAAATCGTATGTAAGCTTAAATAATGTTATTCATAAAAAGTCATGTATTGTAATAGGTTTACCGGTTTATAACAATTATGTAAACATTCGATCTTTAACATCAAATACTACCTGACATTTTACAGTAGCATTGGGTAATTAGATAAAGACCTTGATTACAGCAATTTAAATTAATGTTTGGGATGCTACATGTAAAACCGTTTTAAGATACGTTAATGTGTATATTCTTTTTACATTAAACATCTGTCATTTAAATTGACATTAATAGTTTTCATACAACTTTTTACATTCAATATTATATTCAAGATTAAATATACTTATAGACATTGATTTTGCACTGTCTAAGTCCTTAGGAAATTATATAGACATTTCCGCTCTTGTCTCCGTATAGACAGTTAAAAACGTCTGTATCGTATTTAATTTAAATGTCAATATATTACTTTGAGGTTTGTTTTTAATAAACAATAGGCGGGTAACTTGGAACCGTTCACTTAGCCCTTGATATCAATATACATTCATCACAATTTCTAAGTTTTATGTACAATTTGTAATAAGGATAAAAAAGGACCAAGGCGAATAACATCAAAGACGTCCTTATTGAATATAATTGACTTACATTAATTTCGCGCTATTAATTTGCTGTAGACATCTATTTACAACTTAAATATTTAATTTAAAAAGTGTTATCCATTTTAAAAATCAGAAAACAGAATAACTGAATATCGTAAAAGGTCAATTACTTTCGTTGACTTTTCTTCGACACTTCAGAACCGATTTAAATGAAAAAAAAACAGAAAACAAAATCAGATGCAAAATAATATTTGAAACTGAAGCTTATATATGATTTTATAATTCTTTAGTCTGTACAGTGATAAGATCAAATAATAGTGAGTGTTAATAGGATGATTTATTTCATGAATGTAATTCTGCTTACCGGTATTACAGTAAGATTGAGCTAAGACTATTGCTCAATTACAGTTTTAATCTGCAGAATTCTCTCGTGATAATTATTATTATTTATTGAATCTAAATCTACATCAAATATCATACATACTATTTTAAACGAGGTTTCATCCATGCCAGATTCCTGTTTGGACAAAGTTTTTTCTTACTGTATTTTTTACTGTCAATTCTGATAACCTGTTTTAGAAAAAAATATGTTTAGACCTGATTTATTCGCAAACCAATCTATTTTTTCTAAAACCTCATCTATTGATTCTTTAGTGCAATCTAGAATACGGGATTATCATCCGCAAATTGTGACCGCTTATTTTCTTTTGATGTAACTGGTTTCACAGCTACGTAACTGTTAATGGGGGTTATGCCCCTAAGTATTCATCAAATCAGTCCGGTCAAAACAGAAGAAAGTTGAGTCTTAATGAGATGAACATTTTTCAAGTTTTTCTTTTAGTCTATCTTTTACTGTTTTCAAGTTATAATGATATAGATGATCGAGGTCAAAGATCAAGGTTATCGGTTACCTTTGACCTTGAGACCGTTTTCAAGTTTAATATGACCAATTGTAAATATCCCAGGTCTTTACGAATTATGGTTTTGATGTTTCGGCCAATAAATACTTTATAGTAAATGTCCAAGGGAAATATGTCTTATGAGGAGTCGTCAAATCTGTTCGACTAAAACACAACAGAGTTGCTTGTCAATGAAATAAACATTTTTCATAATTTGACCCCTATTCTATCTTTGACGGTTTTCAATTAGAGACCTGAGATCGAGGTCTAATAAGCTTTGACTTGAGATCATGTCATGAAGACTTGTCACAGAATGACCAATAATGAAGACCATAGGTATTTTAGTGTTACAGTTTGTGAGTTAACTTTCGAAGAATACTGATCGCTTCCGTTGGTCAAAATTGTTGACCAAAATAGTTCCCAAGGCTGTCTCAAAATTTCCGTAACATTTCCCACGGAAAACCTTGTTTTTGGAGATACCTCTGTAAAAACGCATTCGACTTCCAAATCGCAGTCTGTAACAGAGAATATACTCCGGGTATGTTATTCAAAGTTGCGAATTGATAAATAGCGAACCCTCAGATAAATGATCAAAAACGTGGCGGAGGACGAATAAAAATAGAAAATAAAAAGACCTTAATAATAGTCAGAAGAAAGTCAATAAGATCTTTCCGTGAACTTGGAATAATAATAATAATAATAATAATAATAATAATAATAATAATAATAATAATTATTATTATTATTATTATTATTATTATTATTATTATTATTATTATTATTATTATTATTATCACCTTAATAAATTTTATTTTAACAGAATAACAGGTAATTTTCTATTTTGTGACTTACAGCATCGCATGAAATATCCAAGATCGCGTTTTTATATTTCACTTTTGTCGCCCTTTTATTCACAGTTCCTAGACTTTACAAGTCCATTGTTGTCTAATATACAGATTAAGGTATAAAGCAGATCACACTGTGTCATAATCTTCGGCTCATTGAAAGATGTTGTGTAACTTCTTAGTATTTTTCTAGGGACCATGGCGGAAGGGTTTTCATTGCTAAAAAATCTCTAACAAATTACCTGTAATCTGGTAGCATGGGAATGAATAACGTTCCTGTGCCTTGTTTGCATAATAACACCTGACATGTTTTGTCGTTTAAATTTTTTCGAAATCTTTAACATTCAAACTCCAATTATAAAAACGGGATTTAGGATATTCTTGTTTATTATAGTCATTTAAATTTCCGGTGCATCATCAAGCAACGCCGTAGCATCTTACATGATTTCCTGTATTCTTTAGGTTGCTGGCAAAATAAAATAAATCATTACCAAGTTCTTTCATTCTTAAAATAATTTAATTTCTTGATATGAATTCGAGATAAAGAGACATTGTTGGTAAGCCTATGGATAATTAATGCTTCTATTTACATGTAGGCCGAAATCAATAGTGAACATTCTGTATACGTCTGCGACATATGATTGTCATATTAGTTGTGACTCGTTAACGCTGAAGTATTTTGTTGTCGTATCCTGGCTGTTTAATTATTATAAAAAGTTCCATAGACAACAATTATTCGCGACTACAGTTGAGCTGTGATCATGTGAACTCATGTAGCCATCGTACATTATATAATATTATGGATTTATATAGCGACACCACACGGGTTGTTTTACTTATTTTTGGATTCGTTCTTTACATCATTGGCATATCCGGAAATGCTCTTATCATATGGACAATAGTTCGAATAAAACGTCTACGTACCGTTCAAAATGTTTTTGTTGTAAACCTCGCGGTTGTTGATCTTCTAATAATTGGATATATCTTACCGTTCACAATATTTCTGTTAATATTTAACAAGGAACCAGTATCGTACAAAGTATGTATTTTCAATGCAATAATGGCGCATTTATTGTTTACTTCTTGTTTACAGTTTATCACGTGCATCGCCGTTAGCAGGTACATTAGAATATGCTATTCACAGATGTTCGAAGTTGTGTTTACCGCATGAAATGTATTTATTATTTCCGCATCTTGTTTCTTATACTGGCTCATTTCATTTTTGCCATTACTAGCCCTTTCACAACCATTTCTTTTTGAACATGATATGCATGTTTGCATATTCAACAGATTCGAAAGTGAGACATATACACTACTTTACTTGTTTTTCTGTTTAGTTCTACCAATCAGCATTACAGCGTTTTCATATGCAAGAATATACCTATACATCCGACATAGAAAGCTTAAATTGTACAAAAAATGGAACAACGGATTAGCACGACAACGGCTCATGCATGAGTTGACAATTACACGATCTCAGTTTGCTATATTTGTAGCATACTTGATTTTTTATTTTCCATTCGGTGTATCAACAGTACTTGATTTCTTTCCAAGTGTCAGTATCGGATGGATCAACACGTGTGGAATGTACATGGCTTTTGCCAACAGTTGCATCAATAGCATCCTGTATGGAGTTATGAATAGAAACATACGAGACGCCTACCTTGAAGCTTTACCGTGTTATAAAAGGAATAAAATCGCATGTGTTCAAAGTATCAATGTACAACATTCGCGCACAGTGTCTACACATGTTTGATTTAATTATTTCTTTATAAGTTTGTCGGTTCCTCGGACTTTGATTTGTGGATTGTCTTTTTTGACAGTTTCCTCTGTTATCGGTATTTGTTATTATATTCATTCATTGTGGTTCTAACAAAAATCATAATAATTATGAAAAGGCGTTTCGGATAGATATGCCTAACGTAATAGTGATTTGAAATGCTGTTTAGTGAGACGAATAACAAGTTAACCTAATTCTCTTTGAATACAATTGACCAACGTTAGTAGAGGAACAACATAGCTAAAGCACCAGAGAGACCCAAAACTTCGTGGAACTTTGAACAGATACCTGGAATAACAATATGTCACGAATACTTTTATCAAAGTCTGCATTCATTTTCTTTTATTTTCTTATATCTAATAGTGCCTCCTAAATAATGTTATCTACCTGCATAGAAATAGTATATCAACTCGTATTGTCGTTGTTTGAACCATTTCGGTTTTCTTTATTGTAGTACAACTGGTATCTTGTGGTTTTTATAGTTTATTGCCAATTTGTTTTAAGTGACAAAATGGGAATTCGAAATTTAATATTAAAAAATTACGCCACCACTCTCCGTACATGGTTATAAACATGTTTGTCCTTTTCCAATTTATTTTTTTTATAATTGTTCTTTTTGTTTTGATTTGATACTTGTAGAAGACACATCATTACAGAGCTGATGTTAATCTCCTTTGTTATCTTGTCATTGCTTAATTCACCGGTTGTTCTAAACAACAACAAAGTAAATGTTTATATGAGAATTGTGCCCAGTTAGCTATTTACTATTGATTAACGTAGTACGAGACAGACTTACTCTAAATTTAGCAAACGTAACAAGAATTGCATGTTTTCCTACAGAAAGTCGGAATTTTCCCCGAGTACTTTGGCTTCCTCCCCTAATAAAGAAATCTGGGCGTCATGATCTAGTTGACATCAATTGCTGAAATGGCGATAAACCACATTCTAACAAACAGAAATCAAAATAAATTTAAATTAAACAAAATTCATTTAAATACGCAAATATTCAAAAATTTAAATATGCGTTGAATCTTATAAGTTTATCAGAAATCAAATCCATGCACTTTCATGTTACAATGTTTATAGGTTTACCAGGAATCAAATCCATGCACTTTTATGTTACAATGTTTATAGGTTTAAATGCTTTTTGCTTCTCTTAAATCCCCCATCACATTGTATCAATAGTGACTTAATTATTATTCCTTTGGTGTCGATCGCTTCTTTTTTATGTAAATTACCAGACATTAACGGTAGCCTCTTTTTCTTCTTTTATTTGCGTATGTCTGTATTGCACTTCTTAAAAGACAATTTGTGTATATATTAAAGAGTTTTGTGTATTATGTTCTTCGATTTTATGCTATTATTGTTGTATGACTAGAGAATACGATTCCATCTAATAATGACTTATTCAAAGTATATTTACTTAATACAATAATATATGTTTTAACAAAACTACACTGAATTTGTAAATATTTGCCAAACAAATTTCATGATTGAAATAACAGCAAAGAAATCGAGTAAACAATTAAAAGCATTTTGAAGGAGACAATTATGTGAATGCAAATAACCGTTAAGTTGATCAGACAAGGACCGATTCCAGTTCCTATTGGTTCTGAATTAAAAAGCATACATTTTTATAGTGGCACTTCAGTTATTATTCAACTTACAAATGATCTAGTAGAGGACTATACTGTGATGCCACAATGCTGAAATCACAGGTCTGTCCGGAAATACTCCTCACTGGAGTTAAAGCAAACATTCAATCAATCAATTGTAATTATAGCTGTTGTACATTGTCTAAATTTTACTATACATATGTTCCAATACCCGATTTAGACTATAATTGATCATCAATTGAATTTTTTTCTAATTACGCCTGTCGAAGTCAAAGATATCCTTCAAATAGTTAACTTACATTAACCTTCTAGATCAGATTTATCAGTCATCAACATATAACAAAATACAAGAAACACTCTCTCCGTTCCGTTCCGTTCCGTTCCGTTTCACCTGCCCTGTGGAAAATCTTAAGAAAACTTAAATTCGTTCTGAAATGAAAACACCTGGTCTGAATTTTGGTGTGCTTATTCTTCCATTGACGTGTAACGAACAAAACGTTTTAATATACAACTATTTACATTCAAAATTAAGTAGAACACTCTCATTACTCCCGTTAACAGTTTTTCACTGTGCAGTATGTTTGTATTTTGTTTGTTTTAGTGAACTGCCATCCTATTGTATATTTTCAAAAAACCTTTTTTTTGTTTTGAGAAATACCTTACTAGTAATGTTAAAACTTTGTGAGAAATATTCTTTCTTATATTAGCAAATAAATTTTTTCAAACACATATTTTTCAATATTGTGAAATAAATTATCCGGATTTCCATAAAATTAATACATTTAATATACATGTATATTGCAAACTCAATAGATTACAGTTATATGATTCTTTTTAATTTCTTTATCAGTTTAAACCACGGTTTTGTGTTCGTGTTTGAAAAATTAGATTCATCTACAAAGATAAAAAAGAAAAACTAGACAACAACAAAAAAATCATTTTACAAATTAAGCCAAGATAGTAACAAAATCTAATAAAACATTAAAGAGAAATTTTGCTTTCATGTCAGACGCAATTTCGCATTGAAATTGCTACCTAAAAGCAAAGTATTAATTGGTTTTGACATAGTAAAGGGCTTAAATAATAGAACCAGTCAGCCTTCTTTAGTATCTTGCATTGATATTTGTTCTTAAGTAAAACCAAAGCATGACAGCCCGTTTCTTTTATGAAAAGCATTCAACAATGATAAATATGCTGCTTCGGATTAGATTTTAATCTTCTGTCAGACGCTATTTTGTATCGGAATTGCTACCTAAAAGCAAGGTTCTAATTGGTTTTACAAGAACAAAGAGTATTATTAATATAACTAGTGGGCCTGTGTTTATCGTTGTGATACCTAAACCTGAAGGGATATAGCGAAATATTATTTCCTTATATTAAGCTTTCAACAATGATTAACAGACGGCTTGAGATTAGATTTTTTTAAATACCCGTAAGATTTAGATTGCAAATGTTAGTTATTGGCTGCTTATTTGTAAAATTACAATCAAACTCGTACTTGAAATAGAAAATTTTAGTATACATTTAAATGAAGTTGCATCGTTTACAATTATCTCCAAGGTTAAACCCTAACCAAGTCCGAAACGAACCCACTAACAACACTTGGCAGAAATAAAGTCTCGGTGTGCTTACCATAGCTCATAGGTTATGACAGAGTGGTTAAAATCTCGGAGTTCATAACAAACTTCGTGAGATCCAACCAATATTTCTCTATACAAACTTTAATACTTTGACGTCGTAGAGAACCAGACGACACACAATTATATCTTAAATTGTGAACCACGAACCGCGTGTGAATACCATTTAGCAGTCTGTGTACAATCAAACATGGTAGACATTGTTGACCTGGTCCAAATTCGGGAACGTTTTTACATTGTAAATTCTTATTTTAATTTGATTACAACTGTCGCTGGTGAAACAATTTTACTGTTCTTAAAGATAATAAATTTGTAAAAGAAAATATCATTTATTATGCTGTTATTTCTTTTTTTACAATTTTAATCCCTTTATTTGTTTTATGTATAGCTATTGCGCAAGATTACACTTTTATTATATTTCAACCTGCTGTTTGTTATTTTTAATATAAATTTATAAATAATTCTTGTCTTGAATATCGATCAAATATTGCTTGCTCGACGTTAAGCAGTAATCAATCAATCAATCAATATGTGATGGAATGTTATTGTAGGAGAAGTTTGTATATAGTTCGTCTACCAAACAAAGCAAAACGGAAACAACCTTAAATACTCCGTATTGTTCCGGACTATGCAAACTTGCTAATATGGATATTTCATAGATAGACATGTATACAGCGTTATTGTGTGCTAATATGAATGTAGGCGCAGCCTAAATGCGAGCATCGCACATTGTACATGTTTACTTCAGAGCCCCCTAACAGTGCCTCTACATTCCATTGATGACGTGACGTCTTTTCTAATGTGTTGGTGACGTCACAAACTAATTTCAAATACAGCGTTTAAGATTGAAAAAAAAATTGTCTGGCATTTTTGTAGTAATTTAAAAAATAAACACTTTAATTTTATCGATGTCAAAATTATTTTAGTCTACTTTTATATTATATATTTTTTCGTTCGTCTACAATATTTTCTTCGGATAGCTCAGCTACCATCTGAAATGGATTTGTTCATATGGATCACGTGACTTTTTTTTACACACACGCATGTAACCGTATAGCTCGCATCTGCGATGCTCGCTATTATATATGGAAGCGTGCGTACTCTTTCGAAGCACTCCTTAAGAGTTCTTGTCTCTTGCTTTCTTTTATATGTTGCTTTGTTCTGTGTTTCGTGTAGGTTGGTCCATGGCTTTGCATAAGTGTTATGGTTTTTTAAGTTTGATTGCCACTTAGATAGTTTTTTTTTGCTTATTCTAGTATTCAAATTGGAAGTAAAACGGTATGCATAAACATTTCTGCAGAAATGATAACATTGATCTTTTATTTTATTTAGTCAATCTTTTGAATATATAATTTATAATTAAATGTCATCAATATGCTTCAGAACAACAGTCATAAAATTGGAAGAATGGAGAGTTGAAGTTTTTAACATACAAGTTCAATTTAGCATAGGAGCACTATCACATAGATACTAACTTATCTAGGATTTTGTTCGTGAAAAAAGTTTTATGTCTTAACTTTTGGAATTAACTTACATATGTTGACCTCTCGGCTAACTACAGGTATAAGTATTGCCTATCCCGGTTAACGTTTTCAAGTTATACTATTCAAAAAGCGTATTAGTTCAAAGTTGAAATATTTCAATTTTCAGTTAAAATTTAAAAAATAATTTAGAAAGATAATATGTAAATAGGTGTGTGACCTATCAGGCGAGCGATATCCTATCAATATTGATCCTAGGGAAGTTTTCTATAGTATTATATGTTTTGACCTTACATTGATGCATGATTGTTGAATAATTCATCTGCAAGTTTTAAATTATGTGCACCCCTCCCCCTTTTTTTGAGGCCACGAAATAACATAATGTCAAATTATCAACTTAATAAGTTATGTGTACATCTAATGTCTACCTTCAAAAGGATAAAACTAGCTCAAGAAATGTGTTACAATATTTAAAAACTAGAGGCTCCCAGGAGCCTGTATCGCTCACCTGAACCTGAAATCAAACAACCCTTTTTTATATAGAATTTCGTTCCTATAAGGAATTGACCAACACTTCTGCAAAAGTCATTAATTTTGACCTTTTAAGGGAAATAACCCCTATAAGGAGGAGCTTTTGATGCTTAGGATGGAGGTTCACTTGAAATTTGCTGTACCTGTTATACTTTTTTAACTATCAGCAAAAAAATTCATTGACCCCCCTTTCTATTTTAAGCCAACGTAGCTATGTAGGTAGTCAGCTGTAATGATTTGCAAAATTTTGGTAGAGGACATCCTAAAGATGATGTGGGCAATGTTTCAAAGCATTGGTTAGAGGAGAAGATTTTTTAAAATCAATTAAAATTCATTAAAAAAAAGGTTCTAAGAGAATAATTCCTAAACGGTTAATCAGACAATCTTGACCCTAAAGTCATTTTTGTAGCCCTCATAGAGCAGAACAATTAAGCAATGCTAATTTTTTCTCCAGTTCTAAAAAGTTTCAAGATTTTGTGGCAAAAATAGCAAAAATAATCAATTTCGACAATTAAAGGGCAATAACTACTACAAGGAGTCGTCATACGACTTTGACCCAATAGAGTGTTTTGTAGAGCTTTCGATGCTGGTGAAGGCTGGTCTCTTCAGTTTTCCTGTATCTGTCATACTTTTCGAACTATTATATATAAGCCAAAAACTGTATTTTGCCCCGCCCCCCCCCCGTTCTATTTTTAGCCATGGCAGCCGTGTTGGTTAATCTGCGGTCATGGTTTGTGCAAACTTGGTTGAAGACATTTGATGGATAATGTGTACAAAGTTTCAAAGCAGTACTTTCAGTGGTTTCAGAGGAGAAGATTTTTAAAAATCAATTAAAACCGAATAAAAAAATTGAAGAATGTGTCCATGGGACACGGATGCCCCCGCTAAAGGAAGTCCCAAACAGGAAGTAGTTGTCCGACAGGTCTGAAAGTCGCTTAGGACGTACAACTTGTGATACTGAACTACCCTGCCAAATTTCAAATTGTTCTTGTGTACGGTTTCTGAGAAAAGCTTGACGGAAATTTTCATACTCATCTTAACACATTTTCATATCGGCCCAGTCACAAACAGGAAGTAGTAGTCCAACAGGTCTGAAAGTCGATTAGGACGTACAACTTGTGATACTGAACCACTCTGCCAAACTTCAAATTGTTCTAATGTACGGTTTCTGAGTAAAGCTTGACGGAAATTTTCATACTCGTGTTAACACATTTTCAAATCGGCCCAGTCGAAAACAGGAAGTAGTTGTCCGACAGGTCTGAAGGTCTCTTAGGACGTACAACTTGTGATACTGAACTACCCTGCCAAATTTCAAATTGTTCTGATGTACGGTTTCTGAGAAAAGCTTGACGGAAATTTTCATACTCATGTTAACACATTTTCATATCGGCCCAGTCCCAAACAGGAAGTAGCTGTCCGACAGGTCTGAAAGTCGCTTAGGACGTACAACTTGTGATACTGAACCACCCTGGCAAATTTCAAATTGTTCTTGTGTACGGTTTCTGAGAAAAGCTTGACGGAAATTCGTACGGACGGACGGATGTACGGACGGACGGACAGACGGACGGACATGAGTAAAACTTAATGCCCCCCGACATGTCGTCGCGGGGGCATAAAAAAACAGTTCAAGTGGAATAATTCTTAAACGGTTTATCAGACAATCTTGACCCTTAAGACATTTTTGTAGCTCTCATAGAGCAGAACAATTAAACAATGCTAACTTTTTCTCTTGTTCTAATAATTGTCAATATTTGGAGGCAAAAATGGCAAAAATCATCAATTTCTACAATTAAAGGGCAATAACTTCTACAAGGAGTCGTCATACGACTTTGACCCAATGGAGTGTTTTGTAGAGCTTTCGATGCTAAAGAAGGAAGGCCTCTTCGGTTTTCCTGTATCTGTAATACTTTTTGAACTATAAGCCAAAAACTGTATTTTGACCCCCCCCCCTGTTCTATTTTTAGCCATGGCGACCATGTTTTTTTTACGAATCAAAAATCCAAACTATAGTTTGGTAAAGGACATGCTAAGCAACAATCATGTAAAGTTTGGTTGCATTCTGTCAAGTGGTTTCAGAGAAGAATATTTTTGAAAAGTTGAACGGACAGACGACGGACGACGGACGCCAAGTGATGGCAATAGCTCACACGACCCTTCGGGTCAGGTGAGCTAACAAGGGTTAATTAATATGGCCCCCGCCTTATCGTCGCCGGTTTATGGTAGTTAGTCTACTATTAATGATTTGATCACATGGTCTGTCTACCATGATGTTGAGGTTTCAAGTCTCACTGCTGGCAGGGTGCACTCGACTGCAATATCAATTGACACTGATTGCTAGTTTAATACCGAATTTCTGGTTTTTCTCTAAGTACTACAGCTTCTTCCCCCAATTTAAATCGGACGCCATATTATAGCTGAAAAATTGCTGAGTGGCGATAAACATTCAAACAAACCAACCAACCATCCTTGTAATTGTATACAATTATGCTATTGTTCATTTTATTTTATTAATACCATAAAGGAAGAAGCAAGTAAGAGACTGCTGTCACTATTGGGGATGGTACCAATGTCATCCGTAGATTTACTGTAACACTGAGTTTGAAGAATAGACTTTCAATGTGGGCAATGCTCACCTGCTATTTCAGTTGACGAGGATTAAATGTTTTCCTACGAAAGGTCAGGTACTCCAGGTAATTAATTTCATGGATTTTTTCTTTCAGTGGTCACTTATTCCGTTGCATTGATTACATTAGTGTAATGTATTTTTATACCCCCGCTTCGAAGAAGAGGGTATATACTGTTTTACCCTTGTATCTCCGTCTGTCCGTCCATCCATTCGTAATAAAAAATTCCGTCGCAGTTTTCTAAGCAACTATAGCATGCAGAAGCCTAATATTTTGCATATTGCTTTATCGTATAGTACCACGATTTCATGCTCGTTGGTGATCTACTTCATGTTTACCGAAAATCTTTTGGTGTGGGTATGACTAGTGAGCATTCGAACACAGATACACTTGTTTGAGACATTTTTGGCAAATTTTTCGAATGATAGTGTTTAATTTGATAGCAATTTTATGAATTTGTTGAAAAAAAACTAGTACTTTATAATAATTTTGCTTTTAAAATGTGCATCACACAATTTAGACTCTTTTTGAATAACTGTTGTGGTCCTTAAAATGGCCAATTTAATACATGGTTCATCATTTGTATCATCTATGCTGCTGCCGCCAACTGTTGCGGATTGTCCAGTCCTATAATCAGTTTCAGCATTTGTATTTCCTATTTTTATATATGCGTAGGTTTTGAAAGCAAGTGACTATAATTCCAGAATTGCTAATCCTGTGTCTTGCTTCTGAAAATATACAGTTTAGATTTAACAATAACACAATAAAATTATTATTAAATTGTACAAGCTGAAAAAGAGCAATTTCTTAAAAAAACATTTTGTTTCTTTTAATTATATTAAAATACAATTATAACATAATAATGAGTGAAAAATATAAAGTCACAGTAGTACCAGCCTCTTTACTTGTTGTTTGTTTGATATTGTTTAACACCACTTTCAGCCACTTTCAGCAATTTTTCAGCTTTTTATTAGGAGAGGAAGCCGGAGTTCTCGGAAAAAACCCCGGACCTGTGGTAGGAAAACTGGCAATCCATGTTATTAAAAAAGACGAAAAATAATTCACGTCAACTATTGTATAACATCAAACGATGAAATACTTTTGTTAAAGAATAAATGTTTTTATAAATATAACATTAAAAAAATATATTTTGTCTATACATGTATTTTGTTCTCGTGTCGAGTTTTGCATTTATCTTAGTTGCGATACACAACTTACGAGAAGTCGAGTAAACATGGAGGAAAGAATAAAAAAATATTAAAATTAAATCTTTCACTTGTTCCCCATTTTTGTTATTGGTCGCTGCGTTACAGCGGACATAGCAAAACGAGGGAGCAATTGAAAGATTTAATTTTAATATGATTGGAAAGAATATATCCTCCAAACAGAAGAATACATTTTTGAAGGAAAAACATTTGAAGTTGTGTTCAGTTTTTTTCTTCATACCTAGACCCTGTTTGTTGCACACTTTTCTCCTATAACAGAGATTTTTGCGATTTTTTGTAGAAATTGGAGATTAAATTGAAAACTTCCAGTGCGAGAATTGTTTACAACTCTATAGTCTCCTAGTCGCGAGGATATCTCTAATATTAAGCGAGCGATGTTAATGCATGAAAACATTTATGGTATTAGTAAATGTTGATAATTTGTTTTTATTTAAAACATTTAGAGGAATTATAAATAACGTTTAGTTATTAAGACGTAGTGTTGATATTTTTTATAAAGCTTGTATAATTTCAAGTAAGATTTCAATGGAATGTATGACGTAAGGTGGTCTACAGCAGTCTTATCTATTTGTTGGGCCTTTTATAGGACATGAGGACAGTTTTTCATTGCACTAAGATGAATTATGATGAATATAAGATGTTTTTTAATAAATCTATCTTCCGGTAGGTGTAATACAATATGTATTCAGCGTACTTCCTCTGTCATTTGTTGTTCGAAACTAATTATGCTAATTATGTAGAGTCATTGTATCTATCTACGTGTCGCACGTTTTATTACAACAAAATAATGAACAGCAGCTAATATAAGTTTAAAACGACACCTTTTATCCCAAAGAACATCAACGGAATAAAACCTATTCAATACGATCTATAGAACATAGCAATAAGAAGCTAATGCTACTGTATGTATAGTCAAAGAAATATCACGGAAAATATCTCGTTTGCAACGGAAATGTTTTGCATAATAAAACAGTTATTCAAAAACATAGAATTGTTTATAGTAAACATTCTCTAATTTTTCCGGAACGCTTTGGTGTAAACTCTGAACTTGCGTTTGAACCAAATAAATGTATTATAGCTGAAAATGATATATTTCCTATTTTATACGAGGGGTGGTTTCCAAATTTTTTAATGGTACCCTTTTGAGAAGCTGCAGGTTTGTGAGGATTATTTTAGCCGCCTTCGCAGTTGAGAAACAAATCCTACTTATTTAATAAACGATGTATATTGAGACACTACGTTGCCTCGTCAACAAATAATAAACTTTTAAAGCGTAGCTTTATTTATCACCAAGATAATCCTATTGATGCAGTCACTAAAATTGATTCTTCGTGCAATTTTATTTTATTTCTATTATGTGTGTTTTCATTTATGAGAAACAAAAAGAATGTCAGAAATCCTCATCTGTGTCATAACCAAGAGGGGAAGCTGCAGTTCCTGTTGAAAACCGCCGACTTTCGAAAATAATTATCGTTAAGTTAAAGTTGGAATAGAACAAAAAAAATTGACGTCAAATTTCAGACACAAGATTGATTTTTTTCTCCACCATTTATTGTTATTGAGATTTTGATTGGGTGAAACAGTAATTAAAATTCAAACTCAGATTTCTTTAGAAGTCTTCCCAGGTCGATAATTGTATTGTGATACCACTTATCTCCCCTATATCATAACTCGGTCCATGATGAGAAGAGATTTAAATATTTAGTAACACAAAATATATCACCATTCAACATAGAAGAAAAAGATGTACCACGTTCTAAATATTTAATTTTAAAATCAATATCATCATTTGATACATTATTTCAGACCTTCCAAAAACAATACTATCATACCATGGTATCAAGGATTTAACTTCATCAATATTCGGTGGTACGAATACCCGTGGGGAACTATGGAAGCTCGAAGACTCATCCAAAAACCGATTTTTAGCTAAAGATAGAACACCTGCGTCGAAATAATTAAAATGAAAAATTTTAATTCTGACGATATTTTTTTCTCTTTTTTTGTATTCTAAATGGATTGCAGTGTACCTCCACGTGTAAAGGTCAATGTTTTGAAATGCACAATTTCTGGTGATATAGGTTGCGGTAATTGCATTTGACAACATAATTAGGAACCCAAAACCTCTTTAAAAATCCTGGATAAAAACTTGATCTCGTTTTAAGTATATATGTAACACATCAACAATAATTCTTACAAGATAAGTAATGATAAATGTGTTCATGGCTCACAAATTGTTTTGCAATGTCATCAGAACACAAATTGTTGCTATTTTCAAAAAATATTTAACCTAAAAATCAATTTAATGAAAAAAAAAAATAACACCAGTTTACAAATCAATAATATTTTGTTTTACGGGTATGTCTGTAAAAATATCAAACTACAATATGATTCGTGCGTTGCTTGGTAATTCAATGGATGCTTCCAATATTTAGATCTTTGTTACAATACAAAGCTCATCGGGTCTTCATACAATTGGTTAGATCGTTTGTTTGTTAAAACGGTGTTTAAAGACACTTTCAGCAATTTTTCAGCTATACTTGTATATCATGGCGTCCAGTTTTTATCTTAGGAGGAAGCCCGAGAAGCCGAAAAAAAGAATTGGTTACACATACAGTCCTAAATGATTTAATGGTTATTAAAAAATTATAATCGGTTTATTCTACATATAACGCAACCACAAATACAGGTTATGCGGCTTCATTTAACTACGGGAGGCCTCGGTGGCCGAGTGATTAAGGAAGTTGGTCTACCTTTGATCACGTGGACTTTCAACACTGAGATTGCAGGTTCGAGCCTCACTGCGGGCAGGGTGCGTTTGATTCAAGTATTAATTGACAAGGATTGTCAGTTCTCCTACCGAAGGTCGGAGATTTTTTCCTGGTACTCCGGCTTCCTCTCAAATAAAAACTGGACGTCATGATATAGCTGAAAATTCCTGAAAGTGGCGTTAAACAACATTCAAACAAACAAACAAAAAAACATTTATCTACGTCAATAGATGTCGTTGTTAACGTTTGGAGTAGGAAGAATTAGGTAAACAAAGATAATTTCAAGAGAGTTTCACCGGTTACTACAGTAAAAACTGGACTCGATAATATAGCGAAAAAAAAATAATGAACCTCATTTCCTTGTATTAAGATGATCTGGCCATCTTAGCAAAAGCCGAACCACAAAGTTTTGCGCTCTGATATACACCATGTGTCACAAACTTTAACCACAGCCACATCTGCCACACTATGGTTGCCGCCATGAGATATATCTTTTATGACGGGTAAGCGTACAAATGCCGTAATTTTAATGTAAAACTGTTTAAAATGTGTATGGATAGACTACATAAAAATAAATAAGATCGCGTGTATGATTTTACAAACATCATTCTTTGTTTACAAACTTCACGGGCAGACGAGAAACGTTGTTCCGAAGAAAACGGGGATTACGTGTTTCGGAGGTTACCAGTTATGTTTTCGGTGACGGGTGTCACGCGTGGAACAGGAATTGCTTACCATTCCGGAGCACTTGGACTCATCACTACATTTAAGCGGGGTTCGTATAACTATATATGTTTTGGTTTTTGTGATGCGTTTCTGTTTGTTTTGTTGTCGCCTCTTTAGTTAGCCATGGTTTTGTCCGTCTTCGACTTAACGTTTATATAGATTTGACCCTGTCGGCGGCCATATTAATTAATAAAACAAGACTGATAAAATCTTCAAATCTTGATTATTAAATATACAAAAATATAACAATAAAAGAATTATAAATTACAATTTTTGTAATGCAATGATCAATTCTTGGATATAAATTAAAGTTTGACATATGACCATGATTTGCATAATGCTACCATGCAGTATGACAAACGCTTATGTACAAAACTTTTGAGATATAATACAAAATGATTTTGATTTAGAGCCAATTACGAACATCGGCAATATTATGAGTAAAGAAATGATATATGGTATTAACAACACGAAATGAGACTTCATTTTCTGAATTTAAAATGTGAAATCGACAATACTAATATTGGATATCATAAAGATCATTGTATAACTTCAATATCGATTAATTTTAGTTAGAATTAAATACAAATAACAAATTAAAACGTTGTTGCTACATTATTTGTGACGTCGAATCATTCATGTAAGCTCTAGTATGAAAAATCTGTCATTTTTCGCGTGCACATATACTGTGAACCTTTCATGAATGCTAACATTCCGTGAATTCTGGTGTAAAAAGTTTAATCGTCTGCAAGGCACATATTGAAAGGTAAAAGTACCATTCATTGACAAATGCGTAATTCATCGAGGTTCAATTCTCTAAGAAAGAATTGATCAGAGCCCTTGTACAAGTCGCGTGTACGTTAAAACAGTTCCACATACGATTCTTGTACTGTTTTCACTTAAAGTCTTCTTTCCCCTCCTATATGGGACTATTTGATCGAAACAAGATGATTCGTTTACAGACGTGAAGTTTCCTCTTTTGGTTTTTGTTTAGTCGATATTGCCTTTTTGTTCATTTCAATTGTACAGATTGCAGGTGTTTCTCCACTCTTTTGGGTGTTTTTTCCTCGGCTGTCACTAAACACACCCGAATCTGAATCACTGCTATGTTGTTTCTCTAGATGAATAAAAATTCCATTTGTAGGTTCCTTCACATTTTTAGCAATTTCGAGCAGGTCTTTTGAGAGTTCATTTTGTTCTCGCTCGAATGTTTCTTCCAGACGAAAACCGCGGTTGTCATAGAAGTCACCTTCAGTTAATGTACGGGTAAATAGATGCGCGTGAGGATGAATGTACGGTTTGTGATCAACCACCATGTGAGTTGCCAGTTGTGTTTGACTACCTTTCTCATTACCAACTGCTTTGGGCAGATTTGCAATGGATTCAGCATGACTTCCAAGTTTGAAAACTGGCTTGCCACTTCGCAATCGTCGTTTTGCTCGGACTACAAATGGAATTAAAAGTGCAAATATAACAATCAAACAGACCAGTACCCCTGCAAACACAGCAGCAGCTTCACTGTACGTAGAACTTTCGGCTACTGGCTTTTCGGCACGAACAATAAAGGGAACTGGATTTGATACAACATCATCGTCGGCAATCATCACCACCTAAAAGAAATAATGAACGAAATTAGTTGAAGAATATAATAGATTTTCACATTTTTGTTTAGCGATTGTGTGAGGGTGTGTGTGTGTGTGTGTGTGTGTTTGCCAGGCAAGGTATATGTTAAGTTACTCAGATCTGCCGTCAATGGTAAATGAAAATAAAGCATCCGCCGAGAAAACCTGAGGTCTGGAAATAGACTTGCGTAGGTATCATGTGGCAGGAACGGGAGATAAAAAATGGTTTGGTAGAGGTAACACATCTGTTACAAATCTTTTAACAAAGCTTTTTAAGAATGAAGTGTTTTAAGGATATCTTTTCAGATAGTAGCTGTTTGTTTTGACGGTCTAATTCACCTATCAACTGGCCTATCCAATGACTGTGTGTTCTCAAATTGTTGAATGATTCTATGCAGAGCATAGATGTATAGAGACGAGTGTGCGTGAAATTATCTTAACTCGGTCATCTTGGCCAGAGATAAGATATTTACTTACGAATTTTTATTTCTTTAGTACAGTTGGTTGAATGGTAGCTTACGTCCCATCACAGTAAATTGCATACAAAATATGTATCTGTTTTTGTTAGTAGCATGTGATTACCAGTTATAAACTTGCACATGTAATCTATTTTTTCTGGTCGAATATTATTTAAAAACACATGAATTTACGTACATAAAATTCCAGTTCGGCACCAACTTCAATGGCACTTTCAAATATTTCTGTATTATTGATAACGATATATCCGTCTCCGTCGACGACAAAGGCCTCGGTATCTACAGCTATTAGCACTGTCTAAAATTGAAATACAACGCCAATTAAAATATAAATATTATGATATCATCGCAGATTTCATTGTAACATGCCAATTTCAAATGAGAAAAAGAGGAGACCATTGCCTATTGTCAATTTAAAGACAATATACATGCAAGTTGCAGAACAAAACTTAATCTGCTTAATGAATAAATCTACACGTAACATAGAATTTCTATGGTTTTTTACGTTTTACCTAAACACCATAAAATAACGATATATTTAAATTTGGCTTTGATTAATGTCAAATAATGTACAGCATTCCAGGAACTTTTGACAGTCAACGTTTCGGTGTATATGTATACACATGTAACAACAAAACTGATGTATTTCCATAGCTAGAAGTTTTAATACGGAACAACTAGATGAACGCATTCCTGTTTTTTTTTCATTTTTTAAATACCAACATTACAGTCCGATTTGTGGTGACATCGAATTATCTCCCTTCAAAATATTCATGAGATGCAGTCACTTGGAAAGACCTCCATTTTCGTATTGACGCGAAGTTTTTGACTGGACTTGAAACATGTACACAGCTAATACAGTTCAACTCAAGAATACACAATACAATGATATTATAAGACGCGAATGCTTCCTCTGTCGAGCAATGACAGCAGAAAATTACAATCCATCTAAAAAAAAGTAGCAATAGACATTTGTCCATCGTCAAGGAACAACTTTAGAAAATGTTGGCAGACCTTTGAAAATTTTTAAAACACTGTTCCCGATGTAGTCACAAATCAAATCTTCTATGGGACAAAGGTAATTATATATAGATTCGTTTTAAGTTTGTTTGAAGTAATTTTAACGTGGTGCAAAAACTCGCAGCACTTAAATGTGTCTGTTGTCAAGTAATTAAGGGAGACAAGTCTAAAAGTAAGGTAACGGTCAAGTGATTCCATCCGGTAATTGATTGTGGTATGGCAGGCCGTGTAGGCTAAACATTACTGAGAACTTTAAAATACTTTGCATTCCCAAATTACTTTCAGATCCCAAAATTGTCCTTTACTGTTTTTTCCTAATTGAAAACCTATTTTTTTGTAGAGATGCTCTGTAAGTATGTAACCTGCAATTTTATCAAGGTCTGGAGATGGTTTATACTTGAAGGCGTCATCATGCGCAAGCCTAACTAGCCATGGTTGTATAGAAACCACTTGCACCACCTCTTCCAATCAACTTTAATACTTTACTGACGTATTGAATGTGCTTGAGAATGCATATTCATGAGACTGTCTCATGCAGGAAAAAGATTGTGCTTTCCAAAATTAAAAATTTGAACAGTTTTGCAATGTTCTGATGTGCTATTGTCTTGCAGTATTGTTCATTGGCCTGGTCGTTTTATGGTTTTATGAAAAACCCAAAGGTTTTAGAACCCCCAGTTTATAACGGTGTATTTAATTTTTGAATCAATTGACTATGTTTAAAATTCACTTAGTGTGCTTTTGTTTAAAAAATCTACTTGGAAACAGTTTTTTGCAAACTTTAAGCAAAGTTGGTCTGAATTATTCTTATCTAATGGTGTCCAGTATAAAGTCAGATAATTTTTTGTAGCCACCAAACAACAAAATGTCAATGATTGAAAATAGAAAATAAAATATAAAATGCAAGTAATTGTTTCATTTTTTTTTACAATCTTGATAGATAAAATCTGAAAAAAATGCATGCACAAAATAATCTGATCAAATTCATTCAAGTAGAGCATAACTGTTAGATGACTTCTAAAATGTGTTGCTGGCATTTATGACTATGTGTGGGTTTTTTTGTGTATTTAGCTATAATGAATAGGGAGAAACCAATCTACAGACAGCAGTTTTAGAGTACTTACGTAGTGGGAAAGTTTTGATAATACTCCATGGACATATATTTGTGGAAGATTCATGATGCAGATTTTGCAATGTTATTTTGGACCCCCCGCCATAACCATGCGATTCGGAATTTCAGCAATGTTAAATATCACAATTTCAAAAAACCCCTCTTGAACAAATATTGTATGCAAAATTACATGTATATGTGTTTGTTGTACGTTTATTTTCTGGTTTATTTTACGAAGTGGGGGTGGGGGTAGGCAGATTTTTACTGCTGTTATAATCCGAAGTTAGTTTTGGGATTGTCGGATTAACGCCAAAAAAAGCGAAGTTATTTATTAAAGAAATATACAGCAAGGAGAGCAAATCACTTACGTCAGTATGAATTGAATTTCTTTCTTAAAATTTAGATCATTTTGAAAGGTTTTGTCTTGCGACTTATTAAGTCCGTGCCACGTTTTGCACATAAGATGTTGGTCTTCTAGTGTTAATTTTTCTGACTTGTTGTCCCACGTTAACGTACAAATGTAGCATTTGCAAAAAAATAAGTAGTCCGATAACCCTCTGCCATCCAACGCTCTTATAAACGCCTTTTTTGCCTATGCTAATACAGTTTAACTAAACTAAAAAAATAAGTATTAATCATACAGGGATCGCTGTTCTGTGCCATTTATGCGAACAATTATTTTATCGAACTATTTGAAGAATTTAAAAAAAAAACACTTTCTACCCACATATTAGCTATATACACAAGACATTGTTTATTTTGAGTCTTAATTTGACGCATTTAAGATACGTACAAGACACGTCAGATTAAAAATGTTATAAAAACGTTCAATGAAATGTTCGGTTGTTATAGAAATTAAACTGCTAAAATATTTTCAAGACAATCATCGTGTGATAGAAAGCAATTTAGATCGGAAAAGAGGAAACGATCCGGGGTTTGAAGTAAATTGCTGATATTTCAATAAATTTTAGTGATAGAGAACTAGAGTGAATAATCCTACCCTCGTACAGAATGTGACGAATGCTACTGTGTTGTGCGCAAAAACGCTTATTTTTATGTGTTATTTCATTTAAAAAAATAGATATTATTGTCATTATATTTCACTCTATTTTCACATTTAAACACCTTTAAAATAAAATGTACCGCACTGAAACGAGACTTTACATAACCCGATGGCAAATCACACGCACCTTGTTCATCTGTTTCATATACGAACACACCAAAAATTATCACACATGAATGAACAGCAACAGAAATAATGCTCGACTGAATTTTTTTTTCTCGAAAACGAAAGGTCGTCACAAGTCAAAAGTTACACATGTGAAAGATGAATATTTTAGAAATCTATGGAATTTTTTTCATCGAAATTAAAATTGGTGCATTTTTTGCAGCACTTAGAATACACCCCCTGTTTTTCATGTTTTCTGTTCAAAACAGAGGTATTTAATATCCGTTGTTCTTGTAACTTTGCAAAGTTGTCTTTAATTTTAAAACGAATAGATAATACACGAAAACTTTTATCAGTCAATGTGCTAAATAACTTTTAATTTGCATTGCAACCGAATAAGCATGGGTACATAACTTATGTACCTTGTATAATAGAGAGCTCCGATTCTATTGTTATAGTTTCAAAGGAAATTTGACTGCATACAATCGACATTACCCAATTTTTGGTCTCTTTGTTTTATTACTGTTCAACGCCACTTTCAGCAACAATTTTCATCTAATTGATGGCGTTCAGTTCTTTGTAGGAGAAACAGGAGAAGTCCCCGACCTGAGGTAGACTGGCAATCCTTGACAATTAAGATTGTAAACCAACACACCTTGCCTACAGCGAGACTCGAACACAAAATATCAGTGTTGACAGGCCACGTGATCAAAAGTTGATGACTTACTACCTTAACAGCCGACATAACAACTAGATGTACGCATGTCTGAAGAATGCCGATTGTTCTGTTGCTTAATTTTATCTTCGAACATTTCATTAGCTATCGTTTATGACATAAACATGTTTTCATTATTTTTTTTAATTTGGCTCTAAATACCAACATATAATCATACCTACCCCATTTTTTGGTCTGTCTATCTTCCTGATCACTACCTGAAGATATGTTACCCCCATGTCATTTTCAATGAACTCTTTGTCTTCCATTCTCTTTACACGAACTTTATCCCCAGCCCTACTTTGTGAGTTGATATACCCTTCAAATGCTTGACCAGCACTGTCTATGATATATGCGTAGTTAGGAGCAAACGCGGTATTTACTGAAATAAGTAAATGTAATTATTATATAAAAAATAATTTAAGCAATGTATGTTTTACTGTAAAATGGATATTGTGTTGTACTAATTTAAGACCTCTGGTAAGCCATCATACTCTATTCTTTTTTACCGAGCGAATATAAAGGCCTACCCCGTGTTAAATTGAGTATATATGTTACATCATACAAATAATGAGTCATTTCTATACTACTACAAAAACAGTCTTGTTTTTTTTGTTTCACTGTTTCTTTGTACTCTCCCGTATGTGGTTCTGTGAACATTATGCAATATTATGTTTTGTGTACTTAAACCATTTCAAGGGAAATAATTTCTTTAAAAATCATTGGACCGGAGCGATATTCAAACTTGATCTGTGATTAACTATGCTTGACTTACATACTAATTATCAGCTCAATAACTTCCAGCGTTTAGAAAAAAAAAAGTCCGGAAAAAAATGTGATGGACGGTTGGACGGAGGGCAAACCTGTATGTCTGTAATGGACTATTAGAGTAAATTCATACAGTTTTATTGTATTATTTTTTTCAACACAACAGATCTTAACACGGTAGAGGAAAATTGTAAATGTTCTAAACTGAATAACTCTATTAGTCCATATTTCATTCTTGTACTTATATACCGATTCAAAAATAAACTCACCACACGGACAGGAGTTGAGGTACATAAACAGCAGTACGACAAAATATGGAAGTCTGTTCATCTTCAAGTTGGTGATCTGAAAACAAACAAAAATAATGTACGTATCTTCACAAATAACTGTGTAACTTAAGCAAAAACAAAATACGAGTCTTACATGTGCCTAATCTTGAAACAATATATACAGTACACTTGGCCAAAAGTTAAGGACCACCAGGTTTTGCTTCAAATAAATAAAAAAAATAATTGTTTCAGGTTCTGTGTACATATTTTATCAACAAAAGCTAGGTTTGTAGTATCTATTGTTAGAATTTTTAAATCGCGATTCACGATACAATAACAATAGAGATTTCTACCCTCAGCTTTTGAAAACCAGAGGTTGGCGCCTTTTTTCATTTCATCATGTAGTAAAATGCACCATGTTTTGAAATCATTTCAACATAGTACGTCGAAAACTAGCAGATGCAGAGAGATGGCAAGCAGTTGGTATGATAAGGGCTGGAATGACACAGCGGCAGGTTTCAGATAGGTTCAATGTTAGCCATTCTGTCATCAGTAGGCTAATAAGACGATATAATGAAACAGGTATTGTTGGGGAAAGGCCAAGATCAGGGCGACCGAAGAAGACAACAGAGAGAGGAGAAGACAGACTACTAGACAACAACCTTTTACTACTGCAAACAGGTTGCGAAGTCGATGGAATGTCCATGTTAGAATCAGTAGACGGACAGTAAACAGAAGGCTAAACTGCGGGAGACTTCGAGCACGGGACCTATAAAGCAACCAGCACATACAGAAAGTCATAAGGATGCCCGGCTGCAGTGGGCGCGTGACCATATCGAGTGGAATATTCGCTCTTGGACAAGAATTCATTGGTCCGACGAAAGTCATTTTCTTCTGAAACCAGTTGATAGTAGGATGCGGGTATGGCGTCAACACAACACAGCTTTTGATCCTGCACATGTTCTGGGAATTACAGCTTTTGGTGGTGGCGGAGAAACAGTTTGGGGCTGCTTCTCATATGACCTGATAAGTTATAAGTTAGACTTGTATCCATTAGATGGTACACTAACTGCTTTAAAATACAGAGATCAGATCCTGTTCCCCCATATTGTGCCCCATTTTAATGTGAATCCACTTGGAAACAGACCCGTGTTCATGGACGACAACACAAGACCTCATAGAGCATGCATCGTCAAAAGATTATCTTGCAAATGAGGCAGTTGAGACATTACCATGGCCTGCCATGTCTCCGGATATGAATCCGATAGAGAATATTTGGGACTATCTCGGCCGGAAAGTAAATGAACGTGACCCTCCATGTCAGAACATTCAAGAATTGTGCGATACTTTAATTCAAGAGTAGCGGCATTCCCTCAGCGCAGACTTCAAAGACTTGTCCAGAGCATGAGGAGACGAGTTCAAGAATTGCTCCGGTAGTGTGGTGGATACACACGATACTGACTCTTTCTTGTGAATAAATGTTTAAAAATGATTTCTTCTTACATCTTAATAACCCTCAACCTGCCAACTCTTTGTATGTAACATTATCAGCGGTTCAAACATTAACTTTTTTTTTAGTTATGATTTTGCAGTTTTATGGCATATTTTTACAAACGACATCTTGTTGGTCTTTTCTATACACTTTGAATAGTAAAATCATCAACTTCTTAAAAATCGTTGACGAAACGTGAAATGAACAATAGATGGAGAGATATTGATAAAAATATTGGTTTTAGAAAATCACCTGCGCTAAAATCCTTGTGGTCCCTAACTTATGGTTAAGTTTACATATAAAATTTCTGGAAACGAAACAAAAATACAAAAACCCAAATTTTCAACATAAACAAGAATTATTCATACTAGTCTTGCATGCACTTTATTGAATAATGTCAAAACCAAAAGGTTTTTCTAAGTTTTTATAACTCATAAAAGTTTAAAACAGAAATTTAAAACAGTAATTATAATCAGACTTGTACGTAAAACTCCGAAAAGGTTCAAAAACGAATATTTTTGGCGTGGAACATAAAGAAAAAATGGGGTTACTAAATATATATGTCTACCTTAAAATGTAAAAAAACTAGATATCAGTGAGATGGTACCCTTCTCCGTGGGCCCGCGGACCTTAAGGTCAAAGCCAAAGGTCATCAACCATGGTATGCAACACGTCGCCTTGATATTATCTACCAACATTCCAAATATCAAAAGCCTACCTCGAAAGATAAACAAGTTACAACCCGGACATGAATTTGTCATTCAGAAAGCAATAATGTGCAAAGTTCAAGGTCAGCAACCATGGTATACGACACATTGCCTTGATATTATCTACCCACATTCCAAATATCAAAAGCCTACCTCAAACGATAAAAATGTTACAGCACGGACAGCAACCATGGTATGAGACACATCGCCTTGATATTATCTACCCACATTCTAATTATCAAAAGCCTACCTCAAAAGATACAAAGTAACAGCTCGAACACGATTAGTTTCGGACAGCGCGACGCACGGACGGACGGACAGACTGATCACTATAGAGCGTCCGCATCAAAGTGGCGGCGCCCTAATAAAACTTTTCCCTGAATCTTCGTGGTAGAAAGAAGTGTGGGTTTCACAGCATATTTGTTGACCATACTTCGTGTCTGTGTAGAGCTATCTTAAAGAAATCTTGTTAGTAAACGTTTGATTTGAATACAAATATAAGAAAGAGATGCGGGTTCCACTGTGTGCTTCACCCAGATTATGTTTTGAATAGAGGGATTATAAACATCACTTAGTAGACGTGTATATGTCTATACTCTGTTATAAAACACCATCACAATAAAAGTTTTGAAGTCACATGCGCGTTTAGTCTCTTCAAGACAGTTGTTGAAACCTAACATACTGTTTACAAGATTTTTCACCCTAAATCTTATATATCAAATATGAAATAGTATTGTACTGATATTTATAATAATAATAATAAGTTATTAAGTATTGAAGAATTGGCTCGAAAATATGAAAAAATGGTTTTGCTCAATTAAACATATAAAAGTTTCTTTAAAAAACTCTTGCAAATTTGTATTCGTCTCTTAATGAATTATTTATTTAATACACGTTTAGTAAAATTTACAGATGAAGAGAAAACAACTATGCGTTTAATTTTAATTATCCTAAAAAAATAAAGAAGCATCGCGTCATAAAATTCAAAGGATATCATTTTTAATTACCATTATTGAGGTTTGAGTAATACACCACTATTATTTATTTAAACATCGATGGCACTTTGCCGAGTTCCACATTAACTCTGGGACCATATTGGGGTTGTTCCCAGTGCTTAAATAATAGATCTGCCTAGCGCGCACCTGAGGTAGCTGATAAAAAAGGCCCCCCTTTTTGTGGGGTTGTCAGGTCATAATACGAAAAGCTAGCTGGCAATTAACGAACTACATTTCAAAAAGTAACGTGTTTGGGGAGTGCCACGCTCCTTCAACATAAAGACCCTTTTTAGATTTCGAAAGAGTAGGCTCATTGTTTATGCTACATACTTTTCCCGAGGCTGTCTAAATTATATTCACATTAGTCCATCATTTCCTTGTTGATGTATTGTGGTTTTTAACTTGTTCTCATTCCAGTTGTAGCTGAACTATTGCTCACTGGATGTTTAAAACATTTAATGAATCAAAACAGTCCACATAAACATATACTCTAACCCATTATCCTGTTTTAATTTGATTAGAAGAAATTAGAAAATATTTAATTGGTTATAAGCATATTAAAGTTTAATCGGAAGTATAGCGAATGTACATGACGTTAGAAATATATACCGTAAAGATACCCCAGTACCTTTAGAATACTACACGTTCTCATTTAATAGCTATCGACTATGTACAGTCCTTTCAATGGTTCTTTTATCAGTCATTAAGTACTGAGGCCAAAGAACCGACGCATTACAGCGTTGACTCAACTTCAAACCTATAAACGTTAATTTTACTTAAGTAGAAATGAAACTACACAGAAATACCAACCTTGCAAAAACAGTCTATTAATGGCCTACTTTGTAAAAGATATTTCATTGTTTAATATTTCGTATTTATATACCATCACTATGTTGTGTTTGTTTTTGTGTTCACAACACCGGAAAATATTGAATATGTTGTTATTAGTTCTATTGTCTTGGTATAGAGGATCCTCGTTGGTTATTTTACAAGTTAATGTTTTGTAATGAAAAACAGTAATCATGATATCTATTGTAGTCAATTGTAGTATAATTTTCCTTGTGGTTTCCGTTCCGTATACGTGTCGCACCCAAACACCATGCAGGACATCCGTACCTAAATTACACTGTCTATACAAGCATGTGCCTTCATAGCGTGATGCCTAAGGGTGGGAGTTATAGCCGATTTTTGTGTTAACATGCAATCTTATAATTGTAAGGACAACTATGAACATCTTTAATGAATGAAAAAGTGTTGTAGTAAATTCCATGTACATCTATATATTGTGGTCATTACTATTTCATTGACATACACAATTGTAAATGCATGTAAAAGGCCATCTAAAACCAATACAGAACATTTCCTTTTATCAGAATTATAATGACCTGTCCTGTTTACTGTTGCGTGCTTTGTTTATTTCAATTGCCACTTTTACTTTTTTCTATGTGGTTTAAAAATTCAATAATTTTTCAGCTATATCGTGGCGTTTATTTATTATGGGGAAGGAAAAACAGGTAATCGATGAAAGTCACCGACCTTCGTTTGGAAAAACTGTCAATCCTCCACAGTTAAAAGAATAGAGTCGAGCACACGCACAACTTCATTGTTGACAGGCACGAGATCCATAACAAATGAGTAACTACCTAAACCACTTGGTTACTGAGGTCACACGTTGCAAACATTTAGGTAGGCAATAGCCGATATGATTCTGCCTCCGATGCCTACCGACCCCGACCACTTATTTTTCTTTTTTGTTAGCACCCTTTTGCGATGTGTCATACCATGGATCAGATACCATTGGCTTGTTCGATTATTAATTTTTTTAAATGTTGCATAAAATGTTTAAGTAGTCTTAAATTGTTGTTTCCGACAACTTTATTTGGCTCATTTTCTTTTCCTTTGTAAATCTTTAACGAAAATACCACTCTAATAACAGCGAGAAAATATTTGTCACTTTAGAGCTGGGAAAATTATAGGGTGAACATGAGTATTATTCAATTTATAGTGTATTTAAATTTCGTGTACGTTTTATTGACTTACAAGACAAATAAAAGTTAAAATTTTTGACATCCCGAATCACTTCTTCTATAACGGCCTTCAAAGCCTTGATTAGTTCGAGTTAGGGCCTGCAAAGCGAAGTGACCTTGATATCATCCCATTTAACGCCCTCTAGAGCAAAGTCGTGGTATTGGTTTATGTTTGGCTAATATCATGCATCAGCAGTCAAAGTACAATACAAATGTGTGTACATTAAAGTCACTGAATGCAGGTTGTTGCCAAAGTTTCACCAATATATAACACCGTAAAATAAAGTTATTTATCATTTATAGTTATGTTATCGATGTAATCCAAATTAATAGGAAGATGGGAGTTGTCAAGCAAACATGTTTTATTGTTAAACAGACGCTGTACTTGTGAAACGTTCTTTGTTAACATTTGATTGATTTTTGACATTGCAAGTTGTTGTCGACGAAAACAAACACTTCTACGAGGTAAAAGAAGATTCCTACACGCAAATGTCAACAGACTATTCCGTAAATATTGTCATTATTATTATTGATTATATCTGTACTTTTAAGACATATTCAGGCTTTATTAACGTTTACCCCACCCCCCCTTTTTTTCATTAAAATGTAAGTGATATTGCAAAAATATCGCATGGTCTTACCAATTTTCGCATAATATTTGTTGTAATGTCATTCTGCTACACAGCAATGTACACATATATGTACACATTTTTAAGTATACGTACTCAACATTCTGTACAATTCGCTTAGCCAATATTGAAAGTATTTTTATCCCGATATATGCTATCTTATCGTTTTTTTAATTGTCCATAGTTTTTGCAAAACGACCGCTGTTAATATTCAGGTCATAGTACCCTATATATTGAATTTCTACCCGAACTACAGTGTGTAACGAATTACATCGAACAAAACCTTCAAAACCTCTAGACTCGTGTATCTTGCTTGTCCTGGTCGAGTGTTTTAGTTGAGAATGGGTTAAGTACTTCTCAAGTAGTTTATTGAAATAAAATGCTACTAAATTTTTTTTTCAGATTAAAATTTACACATCAGAATGATAAGCAGATACTAGGATAAATATAGTAGAAAGAAATCCGCAATGTATATTCTAAACTGTTAGAATTTTGAAAGTTATAAGATTGATACAATGAACTGAGTGAAACGGCTTTAACCACATTTTCAGCAACTTTTCAGGTTTCTCGTGGCATTCTTGTTTGTGGAAGGAAGGCAAGATACCGGAAGAAAAATCCATAACTGGGAAAACACTTTACGCTTATTCCTACTTATATACAATACTGAGTTCATGAATATAGTATTGTTGTCCATTGAAACTATTTTTAAGGAATGGATGTCGTTCGTAACCTACTCGAACAGAAAGGTTATTTTTTTAATAATTAAGACATTAAGGAATTTAGTAGCTAATATTATGAAAAATATCAATTGAATTGGTAAGAGTTTCAAACAGTAACTCTTACGTTAGTGTATTTATATATTTCACATTTTATTGCAATTATACAACGGAATGGGACACAAAGTATGTGAAGAAAAAACATACATGTAGTTTTTTCTTTAATAATATAAGTATGGACAATGTTATCTATATATTGATCACGCAAAAAAAAGTCAGTTAAATTTAGTTTTAAAATAAAAAAATTACAAATGTCGTTTAACAAATAAACGCATTGATAAGACGTGTATCAGAGAAAGAAATTTGCATTATTTAAATATGTTATTTTTATTTATTTATATATTTATAATTTGATCACATGTCAGGTGATCAATTTATACAGAAAGTATTTTAGTGTATACAATGCCAAGTTGGTTCTCAAGCGACCTCTATAAAAATTCATAATGTTCTATAAGTACATGAAATTTATTTTAGGCATTAAGGTATTCAAACGTGCAGGAATCGTTATTCATTATCACTATAATTTAATTTTAGTTAAAAGTAAAATGTAAACACAAAGATCCACAACAACGAACACTAAAAGTGCTAGATGTATTATTTTTTCTAATGTATATGGTCACCAATAATTCCCGTCCCCCATGATTAAACGTCAGCAAAGATCGAAAGCCTAATTTTTATCTAAGAAAAAGTATGGCACAAAATTGTTGGTGACCTTGAAACTTTTAACCTTCGTTAAAATGTTGTATAATAAGCGGCTAGAATCAGTAATTTTACGAGACACTTAAAGCGGTAAAGAATTTAAATCATTATTTCATGTAGCAAATGAATTTATTTATAACAGTTATGACTTTCAAATACATATCCTACTTAAATATCATGTTAGAGTTTTAGTAAAGTGTTTATACATTTTTACCAAATACTTACCACCTTAAACTAGTTGTACAATGTCAATACAAATCGACGTTTTTCCTCCACAGATGTAGACAATCACTTTGAATTTTAAAATTTAAATTGTTACTTTTAATATTCGCAGTATTTGCCGGCGATTGATTTCTTGCTTCCATTATATATTTTCAGTCGTTTAAATGATTTATTGACATTTTACACTTTTAATTTTCAAATGATGTAACGTCACATGTATCTACATGTAGTATTTAACTGTTATTCGTTAAACTTGTACGGAGCAATGAGTAAACATAAACACAAGTAAAGGCCGTTTAAGCTTTAAGTTTTATTTAACTAAGAACTTTTAGAGATTATTTCAATTTTGTTCAACGATGTGAAAAAAATATGTTAATAAATCACAAAAAATTACAAACTCTGGTGTTTTCTAAAAAAAATGTACCAAGGTTTATAACGAATACAACGTCAAGTTAAGTCCTAAGAGAACTATTCTAACAAATAAGGCAGGTTTCTTGACGTCGATCAATCAGATGTTTCGTGGGCGATTTTTTCAACGATTAAGTTTTTTTTTCAATGACATGATTAAATGAAGGTTATTTACAAACTTCATTTCCTCCTTGACCGAGACTATTTTCAAGGTTAAATACCCGTTACTTAACACTATGGACAACAACAAATAAAGGTCAACTGACTAACCATGCCCTGCTGGTCTGGTTTCTAGACAAGGGTTTATGCTTTTCTAATGACAGTATAATCTTAAAGACTAAATCTCCCTAAACGTAGCAGGCAGTTATCTAATTAATACTAAATCTACCTAAAGTATCGTATTGTCGTATCAAACAATCGATGCGTAAAATGTATACAAATGGCCATGCTTTTTATGCTTTTATTATAGATCAAAGTGTTAAAACAGCTTGTCACGAAACGACTAGAAGAATAAAACAACACAACGTTACAAAAAAGACCATGAAAGATTTGTCTAATCGGAATTCAAAGAACTTCAAAAGCAAGCTATCACGAATTATATGGTAATAGGACCCTAAAATAGAACAAAAAAATTAACGGTGTTTGGATTGTTTTTGGTCCTGATTTGCCAACGATTGCCAACGATTCCAAATCAAATTTACCACATTTACGTTCTACTACTTTTGACACACTGTAAGTAATTAGGATCAATTAGTGCAAAACTTGTTTTTCTGTCTTGTGGAATTAGAGATAACATTTATAGAATAGATGAGGGGGGAAAGGGATGAGGTCCAATTACAAGTTAACCATTTTTTATATTTCCCAAAACAGATAACAGTAAATTTTAAATGACGATAACAGATAAAAGTAATTTACATGTGCACACGGGTAATACAGGTATGAGGGAGTGAAACGACTATTATAGGTATATCCCTTTTTTAATAGGAAAACTTAATTGAGATTTTTAAGAAAGCGGGTAAATAATAAGTACAAAAATAACATAGAAAACTCTGTTTATAGCAAATGACCAGAGCACATTAGCAAAAAGACCCCCCCCCCCTTTAAAAAAAAAAAAATTTTTTTGACCGGGTTTGGCGGGCGGGGATATTCAGTTTTCAACCCAGATCTTTGAAACTTTACAGAAAGATTGCACATGCATTGAAGTTGTGAACCTCATATTATGGAAAAGTTTCATGAATTTTTTTCCTAATTTTCCAGCCTTAGAAGTTAGTCATTTTTCAGACCATTTGCATAAGACGGTACATATTTTGTGTAATCAACTCCTCCTACAGTTTTCAACCCAGAACTCTGAAAACTTCACAGAAAGATTGAACATATTTTGAAGATGTGCGCCTGCTATTAAGGAAATGTTCGATTATTGTTTTCCTAATTTTCCTGCCTTGGGAACAGTCATTTTTCAGAACACTTGCAGAAGACGGTACCTATTTTGTTTAATCAACTCCTACATTTTTTTACGCAGATCCAACCTTCCAAAAAATTATAAACCATTCTCTTTCATATGTATTAAGGCACTTTGTTTGCAACCCGGCCATTTCAGACTTTTGCGATTTTTTTTCTTAGGAATAATATTGCTAACAGAAGTTAAAAAAACATTCAAGATAAGCGCGAATTAATTAAATAGTTTTTGGTGATAAAGGACTTAAAGGTCAAATTTAAACTTACATCGTCACTCATGATTGTCATGATAATAAAAATTTATATCGCATGATAATATATTTTAAGTTGCAAATTGTGTCGTCGTTTAAATAGTTTCTTATCTACGAAAATCTTAAAAATACATTAGTACAAATGTTTGTGTCAAACGCCAATGAGAGGCTTTCGTATTTGCCAAGTCGCACGTACCAAGTCTATAAAACTTAAAGTACTTACGTACTATAATTTATTTTAATAAACTGTATATGTTGCTCCACTAAACTAATTTTTATCTCACAACCACCCAAAAGTGCTGACAACACGGTTGCAGAAAAACAAGAGGGGACGCGGACAAACAAACAGACCGAACCTATTGGCGCTTCGTGAGTAATATAAAGGTCACAGACGTTCCATTTCATTACAAGGAATAACGTTAGAGCCAGATGATACGGGGTGCTTCTGTATAATATACCATAGATTATTTGTGTTGATATGAAGATTTACTGCCAGCTACGATGTCCTAAATCTGAGACGCACGATCTAGAGTTCCCGATCAGTTGTGAAGCATTAAGTATATATGGAAATAGTTAGATTTTGGCTAGTAAACTGAAGCAGCGAATGTCAATCAGAAGTTTTATTATTGTTATCCTATTCTATTACATGTATTATTGCTACGTGTGGGTCCTTCAGATTTAAAAAAAATTACATCTTAAGCTTCAAAAATGATCAATAAACTTCGTTTTTGAAAAGAACATACGATACAGTAGAAAAAATGGTTGGATGTTAAGGAATGATTTTATCTAATAAAACGAAGTTTCTACAGCATCAAAGCTCAAAAACAAAAAAATATCTAATGTAACATAATTTTAGACACAAGTTTTTTTTTTAAATATACCGAAAGTAAAATTGCAAGCACTTCAATAGCAAACCAATAAACTTGTTTCACATTTTCATATTTGTCGAGTTGTTTTTGACGAGCCAGTATCCCCGTTGGAGTCAATCTTAAAAAAAATACATAAAATATAAAGTTGACATGTTTGTTTGACGCTGACTACATATAATATAGGGAAGGAAGCCGGAGTACACCCGGAACTTCGACCCTTGCCAATTAAGGTAAGAGGCCAGCAAACCTTGTCCAAAATCCTGTTCTGACCTCACAAATCCAGTTTTCACTAGCAGGTAATTAACAACACAGATAATTCGGCCCCCGAAGCCAGCATAAATATAATACGTGTTTATCGTGTCAGACAACATAGACTTCAATATAACACCCAAGTATCGACTTTCTAGTCTAATGTCACCGTTATATGATATGTAAACAAATGATTATCGTATGGGATTTCATGTAAATATCTTTGGCTTAAGGTCTTTTTACGGGAAGAAAAACTAAGTCTGAATAAAGAATTTGAACAAAGAACTCACTGCTTTAATATTTTGCTGACAATTTTATTACCATTAACAAAAACCAGTGTTGTTAAACTTAGACATGAAAAAACGTTAAACTAGGGCATACCACATGTTTCGGGCTTCTTTGTTAATATATCGTTGTGTTCCGGGATCAATCATGAGATTTTATGGGTGGATCTATACTGACAGGGCTTGTTTCTTACAAGAATGAAGGACCCGTGCTTTGTAAATATAAGATATTTGACTTAAGTCGTAAATCTCTGCTTAAATACATGGGCTATGGGTCGAATTTATAGCTTTTGATCTGCTTTTAACAACAGATTTGACTCGTCCGTTGGCTATTTAACCCCCCCCCCCCCCCGCCTCCAGCCTAGATTTTTTTGAGAGACCCATCGAAATCTTAAAAAGCGCAGAAGTAACTTAAAAATAGAAATAGATAACAAATTTTCGCATTTTGCTTCATTTGTATTCCTTCCTAAGCTTTATTTATTGTTAAAGCATGTTCATTTTATTCAGCTTGTATGTAACTTGCATTGAGTATTTGTGAATTTTAATCACTCTCCCACCTCTGACGAAAGCCTCCCTTGTTTTATCAGTGAAGTCATTATACCAAATGGACAGAATTAAAATCACATCTACTTCTTTAAAAAATATTGATAACAAAGACGGTAATTCTGAGTGTTAAGTTAATCACACTTATATAGTTATTCCGAATTTAGTTGCACTCTGACGAGTAGTTTCAGAAGCTAGGATCATAATGTAAAAATGTAGAAAAACGCAGAGCAATACCAAGTCATCAAACTCAATTTGTGTAAGTCGAGCTAAAAACGTCCGGGTAAGACTACTGGCTCACTGGACGCCGCGACCTAAGCAGTAAACCTAAGACAATAGCAGGTCTAATTTCAATTCGACTCTACCATTTCGGTCCTTTAACTGGTTTGTTATGACGTTTATATCCTTCAAAGTGCATATAACTAAAAGGATGTATTGGACTTGTTGAACAGTGTAAAGAGTTAAGTTACTCACTGGGTTTGCAAATAACTTTACTGGATGCAGGTTTTACTAGAAATCTCCGGTTAAAATGGGTATATTCTTCTTAACTATCAAACTTCTTATCTGTAAAAAAAATTTAACTATATATCTCATGTTAAACCAACCTTGTACTGGGGAAATACAATGTATAAAGATATTGTTATTGGTGGATATTTTTAATTTTTAATATTTCGGCTTGGAGTGACACGATCAGATTTTTATTCTATTTTTAGAAGTAGAGTTGGCGCATTTTTCCAGCTGTACTGTGAAAGGAAAAACGTTTCTACCCAACTCTCAATGCTTTTCAAGAGGATGTCAAATTTTACCGCCAATTGGCCATGTCATTTTCTAAACTGATTTGTTGTTTGTTTCATCTTAAATATAGCTGAAAAACATCACATTCGTTAAATTGCCTTTTAGTAAGGATCTGTTATCATATTAAATCATTTCAATATATATAATTATTCCTCTTTCTGTTCTGTACTTGATTAATATGGTCAATGTTATCATTTATTTGTGACTCGGTATGTTGTCCATTAAAATTTAAACTTGAAAGTCATTAAGCACATATTGAAATAAAGTTTAAAATACAAGTTTTTTTATCCTTATATTTTTATAATAGAATATTTAATTACACGTTCAGAGAATGGCGTTAAATGTACGACTCAATAGCGAAAATAAAAGAAAAAAGAGACCAAGAACGTCATAGTAATGAAACACCCAGAACACACCGTAACATCGTGACGAATAAGGTAAAACGAAAATAATGAAATCTTTAAACAAATCTGGAAAAGAGTAGATTTTTTCAGATTACATAAATCCCATATTATACCCAAATCCTGTTTTCTCCAGAAATAATCAATAAATAAACAACAAAATACATTATACATCATTTTACATGGCCACTTAATAACTGGAATATATTCAAAGCACATGTTTTCTTATTTTGTACATTCTGTGGGAATTCGTTGTAAAAGGTAAGTGTAAGAAGTGCTTTGAATAGTAAAATAATACCATGTACACTGTGTTTAAAAAAAAAATATCAATGCTAGTACATTAAAACCGATTGCCTGCTTAATAATTTGAAAATAATGCTAAACTCATTAAAAATCCAATTAAACAAGTAAGAATTTATCCTTTTCGTTGTTATAATAAACCATTACAACTTTCAAATAAACAACTATATTGATTGTACCGGATGCAGGACACCATCCGTCAGTTTTGTGACAATCTCAAAAATATATATCACATTGATCGTAAAATTAATAATAATTTCTTTCATTCATAACTCTCAATATCCTTCAAATTGTAGATTTACACCATTACTTTAACAAAGTCGGTATTGGTAATAATTATGAAAATATGAGTTAGAGAGGGAGTTAGTAATAACCAAAAAAAAAAAAGCAATATTTAGTATTTGTTAACCAGTTATTTCGCAATATACAAACATTTTATTCAGAAACACTATTGTAAAGAAGATCTAAAACCACTATTTTTATTTTGAATTATGATAACTTGTATTAGAAACTAAATGGCAAGTGTGAAGAAAATTATATATATAACTTATACATAATTTATATATCTTAATTATCTACAACAAATACTTATATACTACAACAAATTCTTAATTTTAAGTTAATATTCCACTTTTGGTAGATGTTATATGTACAATATTCGTACATTGTCAGAAAAATATTTAAATATGCAGTTCTGCCGAGCACTTCTCGGCGAGTACAAATAAACATATATTTTCTGATAGTACACGCCAGCATCCCTAAAATACATTTTATTTTTATACTAATGAAAAACAGAAAAAAAGGCGCACCTCTAACCGATTTCTGACTTGAAATTGTCGGTGCTTATTCTAAGTGATTGCGTGACGTCACAAATAAGGGTCTTTTTCGACAACATGCCGTAAACCAGAACAAAATACTGAATATCGTTAGAAGCAAGGACACGGGTACAGCAAATGTAATGATTTCATGAAAAAAGGCTTTTATTTGAACATTAATACCTTTGACTGATTAAAGGTTTGCTGAACGTCCAATCTAATTAAAATTAAATCTTTCACTTGCTCCCCCCTTTTTGTTATAGGTCGCTGCGTTGTAAGATCTAACAACATCGCATTACAGGTCACGTCAGGGGTCAAAATTTTTAATTTTGATCGTCCAATCAAATTTTAGTTCGAGTTGAGTGATTCGACCAATCAAATACTGGTTTGTATATCACACTAGGCTTTAGTGTCAAAATGGCGATGTCCGATGCATTTTTGCGGTCTGAAAAGTTTTACAAACTATTTTAGTACTCGAGAACTCAAAGAATGATGTTGGATTGTTTAGAGAAGGAAATGGTTGCGTTGCCGTTCTTCCTAAAGCGTTAGGGAAATTCTTTCCACTTCAATATGTATCATTTACATTCCAATGAAGAAAAAGATGAACAAATCGTCATCGCGCTATTTGAGAGATGTTGGTCTGCTGTTGATGTTGCTTGTGCAGAATCAAGTAAACAGAAGTTCAAAATTGAACGACAGCATAGAAAGGTCAGTACGTAAATTATATACGAAAATATGAACTTTTTTTCACAATAAGGAGCGAATTTTTTAACACGAAAAAAGGGGGAGGGGAATTACATACGATGAACATACAACATGGTATCAGTAAAATAGTACTAGTATATAAAACATGTAACTAACGTGGCTAGGAGATTGATAGGGGGAATTAATATTAAACATTTGACAAAAAACTATCAATAAACTGAATAAACTACTAGTAGACATGAATTATTCATCATATTTCCTATTGCTCCAGTTTTGATTGACATTCATGACTCGTGAGTGTCAGTAAAAATTTAAGGTACATTGATCACCACTAATGAAACGCCATCTCATTTGTAAAACAAAGTTGTGGATTTTTTGTTCTAAATATTATTTGTCCAAAAAAGGTGTGTGAAAATCAATGCTACAAATAAAATAGTTATATAGTTATTCAAGTCACTTAATACATGTATAAATTAACATTATCAACAAATTCATTTCAGATTTCTGAAAATATCACAATATCAAAGACAGATTTATAGATATCATTTGTGCAGCACCGAGTCTAGCTGGTGACCCTGTATGGAGAAGCAATTTTCAAAAGTTCCAAGTTTCTGTTCAAATTAGATGAGTTTCACACATGATGCCAACTTGGTAAGTGGAATGTTTACATCTTGTTTTTTTTAATCTACTAGTACAATGTATCTTGTAAATAAAAGTTTCAACTTGTATAGATTTTCATAAAGTGGATTGTTATTTATAAGTAACCTCACCACATAGATGCATTCTTATATTCTGTATGAAAGTACTAGTAATTAAAATGCAATATTAATAATCAAGAATTGAAAAGAGTGCAGTGACATGCAGTTTAAAAAAATTTGCATTTAAAATTTATTCACAATACTAAATATGGTTTACATTTATGATGTGACCATTGTTTAGATAAATACATGTACCTTGACTTATAACAGCATAAGGATAGCTTGTAAACTTAGTTCATTGGCTACATGTATGATTAAAGGTGCTAATCAATTTGTAACTTTGAATTAAAATTATTGAACCATTTCCTGTAAAGGTATGCAGTTGACTGAATAATAGGGAATAAACTTGATACACATAAAGAATTTCTTCTTTACAGAATGTTATAGAAAATTTAAGTTCTTTTTTTCTTCCAAGCGACTGCTCTTATTTTCTCATGTTTTCAATTGTTTAAACAGGGAAGAAGATGATCATCACTGGCTTTTCTGTTCTGGTCCAAAGTGCTACATGTACTACACACAAATACTCACAAAAGAGTTAAAACAGATGAAAGAAAAAAAATTAACAGTATATTAAGATATCAGTGTCATGACTTATACACTGTAGATGGATAACAGTACCTTAAAGAATGCTATTTTTTCAAAATCTATCATCTATTTCACTTCAAAGGGATATACATGTTTTATACATGTACAATGGACAGGAAGAAATTGGAATTCTTCAGTTGCTTTTATTTTATATTAAAATTATCATCTGCATCAACTGACTTTGAAATTAAAAAATATTTTGAAAACAAAAACTGTTGTATGATAGTTTTTTGACAAACAATTTTATAAATGCAATGTACATCTGAACTAAAGACCTTGGAATAACATAAAAGTGGAATGCCTGCAAAATGCAGTTGCAAATAATGCAACATATGTTTTATCTGATTCTAATGTCGGTATGGAGTCTGATGATGATAAACAAGAGTACAACTAGCCTGGCTATAAAGATGAAGAAAACAAATCTTCAGTATTACTTGATGATCAAATACATTTGATTGTATGTACCTTTATGATTATCAAGTACCATACCAAATTTTCTTGTAGAAATTAGTTTGTGTATTTGAATGGTATTTAATGCCACTTTCAGCAATTTGTCAGTTATATAGTCACATCCAGTTTAATTGGTGGAGCAATCTTAAGTACCATGATGAAAACCACGACCTTTTGTAAATTGTGATTAGATTTGAGCACACCCATAATTAGACTCGAACCTGCAACCCCAGTGTTAACAGTCATGTAACTACATTGTACTTTACCAATTTAAAGTAATGTTTCTGTCAAGTCTGGCTCTAATTACTAGTACATACACCCGAATACAATTTGAAAATGAGAAAATGTGTATCGATGACATTTAAGTCTGGATTAACACATATTGGTTAACACACTCATTTTTCTACTCTAAGTTCACTCTAGCTAGAAAATATTTGGCAAAACACTATAAAAATTTGCCCGTGAAGAGATATCATTATGTTGTAACTGTGTGCTAAGTATCATAAAGATGTGACATCATCTTCCTAAACAATGCTTCAGCTGTGCAAAGGTAAACCTGAGGTTGGGTGGATGAAAAAACGAGCCAAAAATCTGTACATGTATGTCCCCAACAGGTGTACATGATAAAATGCAAATAATGTAGACTAATACTGGATGCACTGAAGCCAGAGACTGGGGCATTTGACTACTATTGTGGAAACTAAACTAGTATAGGCATATATTTAACATATTTGACATATTGCTCATTTTAGTAATGTACATGTTGTACATGAATATTACAACTTTAGTTTACCTTAAACACTGTTAAAGGAGAATAAAGAATCCTTCCACCTGTGCCTGCTTTTTAAGGTAGTCATTCTGGATTGGTCTTTTTGGCCTATAATTCATTTTGTGTACATTTGTAACAAGAAATATAAAAACTTGACTCAATCAAATTATAATTAAATGTTTCCTCCTTTGAGCAAAGTCAAACAGGGGTTGACTCTTGAATCTACAATTGATTACGTGGTTGACGACTACCTTAATTCACAAGTCAGCAGAAGGTTTGAGGTTTACTGTTGGGTACTTTGGTTCCTAATAAAAACTGAAGGTCATGAATTTGATGAAAGTAGAAAAACAAAAATTCAAATTGGAAAACATACCCTACCATGATTGTGAAATAAAATCACATCTGGAACACAAATTTTTTCAAATGGGAAAATTAAAAAGGATATGCCGAAAGTTTTACTATAGGAAGTGTGTAAGCTACATGGTTCAGTGGAAGAAATTTCAGTAACTGAACATGCTGAAGCAATTTCAAATATGAACACAAAGTTTAGGTAAGGTGTTATGTTTATTGTCATAATTGTTAATAAACAATTAAAAATGAATAATGTCTAGAGTGATCTCTAAGTCAATAAATGGGTTCCTTTAGTTTATGATGGTGTAACATTACACAAAGTAACAAGTCATATATAGGCACTGCCAAACAGATTTGGCTCAAGCAATCATAGCATTTTAATGACCATCTTGGTTTTCTTGTCACTAAGTCCTTTCCACTTCTTTCGTATTTTTTAAAGAAATCTTCATGTCTGCGTGAAATTTACTGTTCCTGGTTAAAATAATACGTATTTATCCAAGTTTAAACTATAATGCAGGCCTTTTTAGTTTTTTCCATCAATATCTTCGTTGGTGACAGTTTAAATTTAAATTGGAGGCTGTCAATTAGTTTTGTAACTGGGGACATCTTCCTTCATTTTTAATAATACAAAGCATTTCAGCCCGATTCCAGTGTGTAAAAATGCTTCCGTTCGATTTCACGTTCCACCTGGTCCTGGTACGGCTGGTGAAATGGGCTGGTGTAGCTTCGATTTGCACGAATGAAACTCCACAAATAAAAACCACATTGTGATTTTAATCGTATGTACCTGTTGCAACGTTGTTTATTCAGTAGATTCCATATTTGTAAGAAACTTTGCTTCGATTTGGTTTGTTTACATCTCCGGTAACAATCTTGTTGACGTATTGTAATACATTTGGTACACTTTGGCGTCGAATGGAAAATCCCGATTTGCCGATGTTCCGAATGTATACCCTAAGATTGGCCAAGCTCGATTTTGATTGGCTAACAAAAAATCTATGCATATGACCCCTGACGTGACCTGTAATGGGATGTTGTTAGATCTACACGCAGCGACCATAGCAAAAAGGGGGGAGCAAGTGAAAGATATAATTTTAATTAGATTGCTGAACGTCCAAAAAATAAAATTGAAGACACTCTTTAATTAAATTTTTAGCACGTTCCTAAGAACCCCGAAGAATTCAGCACAATATATACAAAAGAACATGTACAGGACCTATGGTTAATTGAGGGATGAGATTGTTATTGTTAGGGATTATAAATGTCCTTGCAAATTTTTGGTGCTACATGACCTTTAAAGGTAAAAAGCGCACAATCCAAATGCACATTCGAACTACAGTGTCATACTAAAAAAAAGAACTGATCATTTAAATTGTTAAATTTCAATTTAGAGTTTAATTCTGTATAATAACTATATTAATAACGTCACTTTTATTCAAAAAATACCGCAGGTTATTTGAAACATTTGTGTATTAGATGGAAATAAATTATGTCTAACTGATTTCCGTAACAAAAATACTGTTTAATACAAAAGTAGATGCTGAAGTTAAACAACGTTGTGTCTATCTTTATTGAAGCATGTTCACAGACATTCAAACTTTATGGTTTTTATCTAATTCAACGCATTGAACCTAACTTTTTAAAATAATTTCTTTACAAACAAGCGTCAACTGGCAAACTATTGTGAAAAACTAGAAGAAAGCCTTCTTAGCTTTTGAGAGACAAAACTTGTCAACACAAACGCAATTAAAAATCAAGAGAAAAGTGTTTCTAGATTAACTTTCAAACCCTTATTTCTCGAGACCATGCTATCGATATATTGTTTGCTTATTTTTGCTTTTGGGCTTTTCAATGTCTTTACAAAATCTTAACATCTGTTGAAACCTTGCTATTTAAATCTGATCAGCAAACGTTAAATGTCTCCTTTAAAAGTACGTTAATAATTTCTATATGCAAATTTATAGAGGTTAAAGTTGAAGGGAACTTTGCTTTTTGAAAAAAATTCAATTGATAATAAACTATAACTCATATACTACAATGACCATAATGGTTTTAAAGTACACAAGTGATGTGACGAAATCACACCAGAAATAGACTAACTTTTCTAATATCAATATATTAAAATGTGTATTCTAGCAAATATTAGACAGTTTACTGGCAGGTTGTGTAGTGTATCGAGACCTCGAATCTTCAAATAATTAATACTTATACTTTACTCTCATAAACATACAAGTTACAGATAAATTATTTAACAATTTTAATACAATAGTATACGTGTGAGCAAATAACACTACATAATTAACTAAGAGTCACGGCCTTTGATTCTTATAAAATAAAATGCCTGAATCATGGACAATTGGAGTTATTCACCCTGTCTATAAAAATAAGGGAGATAGAAAGAATCCGAATAATTATAGACCTATTAGCTTAGTAAGCTGTTTCAGTAAAGTGTTTACTAGCATAATTAATAATAGACTTACCGCTTTTTCCGAAGAAATAAATCTTATTAATGAATCTCAAGCAGGATTTAGAAAACTTCATTCTACTCTAGATAACATTTTCATTTTGGATGCATTTATAAATTTATATTTTTCTAAGAAGAAAAAACTATTTGTTACTTTTGTAGACTTCAGTAAAGCTTTTGATAAGCTGGATAGAAGTAGTCTGTGGACAAAAATGATTAAATCAAATATTCAAGGTAAATGTTTTAAAATCATAAAAAATATGTATGCAAATGTCAAATCATGTGTAACAAAAGATGGTATAATCTCAGATTTTTTTGCATGTCAAATTGGTGTTCGCCAAGGCGAAAATCTTTCCCCCTTCTTATTTGCGTTATTTATTAATGATTTAGAAAAGTTCCTTGAAGAAGCAGATGTGTCTTCCTTAAATTATGTTAATGATGTATGTTTTGATAACTTAAATATGTATATGAAAATTTACTTATTGTTTTATGCCGATGACACTATTTTATTTTCTGAAACACTGGAAGGTATGCAAAACTTGCTGAATGTGTTTAATGATTATTGTACATTATGGAAACTTGATGTTAATACTGAAAAAACGAAAATTGTCATTTTTGCCAAAAGAAAATTCAAACCAGAAGTTACACTTAAACTAAATGGTAAAGAATTAGAATATACAGATACATACTCGTTTTTAGGTATTCTTTACACTTATACTGGTAATTTCATGACAGCGAAAAAAAGATTAATTGAACAAGCCCAAAAAGGCTCTGTATGCTGTCTACTATAAAATTAGAAATCTACAACTCCCTATTGATTTACAATTGAGGATTTTTGATTCCCTTGTGTCCCCTATTCTATTATATGGTAGCGAAATTATTGGCATTGGCAAAAATGACAACATAGAAAAAGTTCATTTACAATTTTTAAAGAGAATACTTGGTGTAAGAATAAATACACCTAGTTGCTTAGTTTATGGGGAACTTGGAAGATATCCATTAGATATAACAATTAAAATAAGGATGTTGTGTTTTTGGAGTAGATTATTGTCGACTGACAAACTTTCATCTAAAGTTTATAGACTTATTTTAAGTCTGCACATGAATGGCGACTATGATTTCCCTTATATTAAGACTATTTCAAATATTTTTGATGAAATTGGTATGAGTTTTATTTTTCAAAATCAAATTCCTGTCAATATAACGTGGGTAAAGACATGTGTGAAGCAAGTGCTTATTGACCAGTTTTGTCAAAAGTGGCGACATGATATTGCCAATTCCTCTCGAGGTCAATTTTACACACTTTTCAAGCAAGAGTTTAGTCTAGAAAATTATTTACTAAGGTTGCCGGTAAATTTAAGACAATTTATTACAAAATTAAGACTCTCCAACCTAAAAATTCCCATAGAAACCGGCAGGTGGGATAATATAAGTCCAGAAAATCGTAAGTGTACAAAATGTTTAGGAGAGTATATAGGTGATGAATTTCATTATTTTTTTATTTGCACTCATCCAGAAATCCAGGTTCTTAGACTGAAGTATATACCAAAATATTATACTAATTTTAGCAGTATCGAAAAAATGGCAGGAATGTTATCTATATGCAATGTTCGATTACTTAAAAATGTAGCTCTTTTCATTAAAGGTTTATGTAAAATATTAAGTTAAATTAGCTGTCAATCTCCATCTACTGTGTTTTTTTTTCATGTATGTGTTTCATGTTTATTTGTTGTTAAACTGTATATATGTTGTATTGTTTGAATGTTTGTATGCTCATGTTGCACACTGTGCCTGAGATATTAAATAAAATCTTGAATCTTGAATCTTGAAATCTTGATAATTTTTCTATTACACTGTTACATCTGTTTAACAAAATAGCTGATTAAATTTTAAGGTATTTGCATTTTTATGACAATAAAAGTTTTTCCTACCGATACTAAAAAGGTTACATACTAAAATGTTATGGTATTCATCACCAATTTCATTAAGGTTACATAAACTGCACATCGATGCGTTCATTTCTCTGTATTGGAGTTTAAGATTTTACCCATACCAATGATCAGCAAATAATATACCGAATTAGTCCTCACATAAACTGATAAATTATACAAGCATGGTCTACAGTTAATCTGATAGTATATCAGAAGAATGGCTCTATGGCAAATATGATATTAAATTTTTAGTTTATCGTAAGACATATCTTAGGACATGCTCATGCTTCGAGATTAAATGCGGGCAATACCAAAATTTATCAGACTTTTGTGGTGATTGGGTCAAATAATTTTAAAAAGAGCCCAGCGCCATAAAACCTACTTGAGTAAAACCGTTTTGCTCAGCATGAGAATTTACTCAACTACCATGACAACAAAGGAAAAAGACAGATTTGATTGGATTAAAATGAGAATAAATAAGTTCTCAGCAAAGAAAATGTTTATGGCGCTGGGCCCAGGACTCAATTTTCTTAAAACTTCGCAAATGAGATTTTTCTCGAATCCGTGTATATCACATCAAATTAATATGTCAAGCACTTTGATTGGACCGTATTTTGGTTTAGAAGAACTGAAGAAATCATCAAAATTTAGGATTTTTTTATGAAACAGGGAAGTGCTACTGTTCTATCCCAAGAGAAACTTAAAATTAAAATTAAAAACAATTATGTCTGTGCGCTAGTTATTCACAAAAATATATGCGGGTATTTTTACGAATTTACCGCGGAAGATTTTTTTTCCATGAAAAGACAATCCCGAAATATAGAGTCAATAACTGTCCGCATGTAGACTAATTACGTACAAACTTTCAAAAATCTTCTTTAAGGAAATGTATGTCTAAAAAAAATAAACACTACAAACTGTAAGATTAAAGATTATTTTACTGTAATGCAGATCTATAGGAAAATTTCGACCATTTCTTTCAGCCATATGTAAATCAAAGCGTACACTTTTTCTTGGAGGAAGCCGGTGTACTTCATAAAAACAAACATGCCTTCGGCCAGAAAGCTGGATTCCTTAATAAGTTTGGAGTCAAACACACCAAGTCCGTAGTAAGGCTTAAACTCGCAACCTCTAAAAATTTGACATGTTCTGTAATATTATTACGATATTATGGTCACTGCTGAATTAAATGTGTTGTCTTCAATGCTAGCTTCTTACTATGCTCTAATTCCAGAAGATCGACAAATGCATTTTTTCTCGATACTGTTCGAAATTTGATTAAAAAGAATTTAAATAAATTAAGAATGTTCATGCATTTGCGTCCAAGAATCTCATACGTAACCCCATTTTCACGAAAGCCGTTCTTTAAATTCCACATTTACCTAGATTTTGGTAATATTTTCATATTCTTTATGAATCAATAGACCACGATCAGGACCGGTAACTCCGGTCAATTCCTCGTTTTAGTCATTGAAGTAAATCTTTCGGAAGATAATAAACGGAGATTCAGTTCCTTTTTGGATAATATGTACAACCTCTACAAAATGTAGATATTAACAAATGCATGTATTTTTTTAAATATATTTTTGTGTTTTCAGTATATATATATATATGTGTGTGTACATTTTCAACTGCTGTTAATGGTAATTAAAGAAGTGTTTTACGTACTAGGTAAATAATTGAGAAGTCGTGGTTGTTTTTTGTTTTTCGTGTATTATGAATACCAATCGACATATTCTTAACATGTCGGATATATCTGGTAAGTTTATTTTTCGAGCTTCATTTTAGAATAAGTACGGGATAATTAAATGTGGTTTATAACTGTTAAGAAGATGGATAATTGCTTTTAAATTATTTAATTAAAAACACTTGCTTCATTATATCTTAGATTTTAATGTTACTAATCGACCAATCGGATCCCTCGTACCATTGATGTTACAGTTTACTTTATGAATTCGATAAGAATAGTGTTCTATCGCACACAATTATCGTTCGAAGTTTGAATTCAAAAAACAATAAAAATTATTGTATATGGAATCCGGATGCAGTCATTTTTTTTACTGTCTTTATGTTTGGTTGAGGCAAAAAGCGACATCCGCAAAAATCAGCATAATTTTAAAGTAAAACCTATAATTTAAAAAAATAACAAAGAAAAACAACCAAACAACAAAAGCCAAAAATCAAGGGACAGTTACAAATCCGGATATAGATAAACATACACAAAAAACACAAAAATAGAAAGAGAGTAAACCGAACCCAATAAAAACATAGAGTGTACTAAATTTTTAATTAAAAATGCGAAGTCATTATTTCCCCTTTTCTTTTAAAAATGTCGATTTTTTTCATCCATAATTAATTTACAAGACAAAAAAATAAAAATAGTCACATCTAGATATATTTGAAATTATACCGTGCAAAAAAATCCTTTAAGCCAAAGTATAATATATTTACATCTGAGTTAATCTCTCCTAAAATCGTCTTTTACTGCCATGCTAAAAAATATTTTAAGGAAAAATAAACAAAAAAATTTAAGACGCAAAGGTTAAAATTATGCAGCGCTAATATTCACTGGTTTAATTCCTCTTACTTCAAAAAAAGGTTTTTGGTGTTTAAACGATATTTTAAATATATATCAATGAATGATATCAAATGGATAATTGATGTAAATTCTTTGAACTGGTCATTTAGAAATAAACAAATGTGGAAAATTGGTAGGGTTAAAAAGGAGTCAGTTATAGACAAATCTTTAAAACCCCTGTTTTATTGGGTTAGTTAGCTGCTAAATATGAACTCTTGAAATATAGAAGAAGTATTTAAGCCGCATCCATACTCAACGAAACTTTTGTGTATAACTTATTTGTAAATGTCGCATAGCCAGTTACAGCTATGATTTTTTTTCGTATCTTGCATTGAACAAATCTCCACTGTAGTGTAAAATATATATTCAAGATTTCAAAAGAAAGAAAATATAAATGAATATAAGTCACAAATAAGTAACAGGCTATGTATTGCAAAACGCATGGTTATAATTATGTCATCGAAAATTATTTGTCATAATATTTATATTATATACGAACCCTAATGCTGTCCTCCTATTCATGATCCTACTTACACTTTGACAGAATAGTATAGATACTATATCTACCAGGTTTACACCCTTTATATGGCACGTATGTGTTTTATATACTAAACGAAACTAAATATCAGTATTATTAACATCGCGATCATCAACTTCTTTGTGCTTATAAGCGTAACTGTAATGTGAGACCCCCCGCGATCAAATTAAAAGTACCCGTTTACTAAATAAATAAATGTGTTAAATGACCTTTGTACAGATATACTAACAAAACTTAAACATTACTAACCGAATTTGTATTATAATCTTAACATTAATTTAATTGTTAATTCAATTGAATACTTGTTTTACTAAGAACGAAATTTATCCTGCAACGAATCAGTCAGATTTAGTTTGGAGAAGTAATCAGTCAAAAATTCAACATATCTATGATTGACAAATCAAATTTGGGCTAAAGCCATAACTTCTGTAAAGACCTCTTTATATAAATAATAATTCCTTTGGTGAGCCCCAAAGTAAAAGCCAGAGGATTTCAACCCGTCTTGATAGAAAATCAGAGAACGCGATTAGACGAATAAATGGCTCTACAGTTCAAAGCGGAATAGACCGTTCCAAGTGCGTATATATGTCCGTGACTATGCAGGGGAAAAAATATATTAAAATAAAATTCCATATGCTTATCCCAACTTATCTTTGGGTTTAATATAGAACACTAAATCAATCTAAGTATCCTGAGAGTTTAAAGACCAAAATTTTGGATTCTTTAGTTACTTAAAATATGTCTCTGTATAATATATCTTTATATAATGCGCCAGCCGATAAATACATAGTCTGAAATTCAGATATATTAAATCCTTGTGATGTTGATTTAATATTTTAAATAAAATCTAATATTGCTATTCCTCGTACATAAATTTCTATCATGCAAAAATTTAAAGTGATTCAAACATTAGTTAACGAACCTTTTCATGACGTCATTAGTACCTGTTCCCCGGCATTACTTTATTTCAGCTATTGATTGACCTGATTGTCTATTGTGACGAGCTCTAAATGACCACCACACATTGTCGGTTATAAATTTAAATTTTCCTAAAATATACAATCTTACGTAATAGGTGTGAACCTGTTAATCCCCATTACTTATATGTGATTTAGATTATAGAGTACTTATACGATATAATTCCATCGTTATCATCATTCGTTTACACATAATTAGTTATAAAAACATCTGGTATTGTGAAACTTGTCACAAATTAAACACTAACAAAACTGGACGACTAAAGACAACCAGAAGAAGTTTGTATTTGTAAGCCTCATCGCAGACAAGCCAATCGTGCGCACGAATTGTGACTTGATTTTGAGAAAAGCCATATTTTACTTGATATGTATTGTTAGAAACCAGTTTTGTTTAATTTCATTTTCAACAGACGTTAAATTGTTTAGTTACTTTAGAAATCCAGCAGACAGTATACACATCACGTCAGAAATAAGAAATTTTGTAGTTAGGTTCAAGACCACCTTTGTGCGGTTTCTGAAAATGACGTCACACACAAAAACAACACACACACACACTCAAAACAGCCGGTTTCAAGTAGATATTTATGGTACATTATTAGGCATTTGGTTGTTTCTCACATTTACGCTGATAATGCCAAAAATAAAACTACAAAAAAGTACGAAACTAATTGTTAGTATCAGTTGTATGAATGTTCTTGTAACTATTTTAATAAACGTTTTCTTTATTTTGTGTTCTCTTTCAGAGTCTTATTTGACTTGAATTGTCCTCCACTGTCCGTCACCCGGGAACGCTCTGTCAGCTCTGTGTCAGGCACTGAGAACACTCCCAGTATGGTCCCAGATATCATCACGGAAAAAATTAAGTAATTCTACCAACACCGTTCATCGAATACTTGTCATCTTTACAACTGCTAACTGTCCTATGAATGGCAGTACTCCAAAATATATACGAATTGTAAATGTATAAAAAAAACAAATAAAAAAAATTCTTTCACAATTATCAATTATATCAAATCGTACCTAAATCAACTCTACCCCGAACCAACTCATACGTAAATCAATTCGTTTCCGAACTAATTCATATCTTGACAAACTTGAGGTAAAAGACAATACACAAATCAAGTCCGCGAAATCGGCAAACATGAGAACCAACCATCAAAAATACAGCAACTACAGCAATATTCCTGACTGAGTACGGACATTTCAAGACAAATTGTCTGTTCTCTTTCAGAGACTTAATTTGACTTGAATTGTCCGATTGACGGTTGGCGGAGAAATATCATAAATGAAAAAATCAATAAAGGAATGAATGAAGAAATGATTAATTGATTGATTGCGAGCTATGTTTCAGCTTTATTGAGGATGAGAACAACTTTACAAATAATACACCAATTAGGAAAGGATTGACACACGAGAACACGTGTTAAACTGCCACAGGAAAAGTATAGAGCATCGAGTAGGAACGGTGACTTAAAAAAAGAGATCGCCTCCACTGTCCGTCACCCTGGAACGCTCTGTCAGCTCTGTGTCACGCACTGAGAACACTCCCAGTATGGCCCCAGATATCGTCACGGAAAAAATTAAGTAATTCTACCAACACCGTTCACCGAATACTCGACATCTTTACAATTGCTAACGGTATTATGAAATTACAGTTCTCCAAAATATATACAAATTGTATATGTATGAAAAAAAACACAAAAAAAAAATAATAATGAGACATTTTCAAATTTATCAATTATATCAAATCCTACCTGGACCAACTGGAACCCCAACCAGCTCATACCTTAATAAACTAGTACCTGAACCAACTCATACCCCAACCAACAAATATCTAAATGAATTTATACCAGAACCAACTCATACCACAACCAACAAATATCTAAATGAATTTATACCAGAACCAACTCATACCCCAACCAACAAATATCTAAATGAATTCATACCAGAACCAACTCATACCCCAACCAACAAATATCTAAGTGAATTTATACCAGAACCAACTCATACCCCAACCAACAAATATCTAAATGAATTTATACCAGAACCAACTCATACCCCAACCAACAAATATCTAAGTGAATTCATACCAGAACCAACTCATACCCCAACCAACAAATATCTAAATGAATTTATACCAGAACCAACTCATACCCCAACCAACAAATATCTAAATGAATTTATACCAGAACCAACTCATACCCCAACCAACTAATATCTAAATGAATTCATACCAGAACCAACTCATACCCCAACCAACAAATATCTAAATGAATTCATACCAGAACCAACTCATACCCCAACCAACAAATATCTAAATGAATTCATACCAGAACCAACTCATACCCTAACCAACTAATATCTAAATGAATTCATACCAGAACCAACTCATACCCCAACCAACAAATATCTAAATGAATTCATACCAGAACCAACTCATACCCCAACCAACAAATATCTTAATGAATTCATACCAGAACCAACTCATACCCTAACCAACAAATATCTTAATGAATTCATACCAGAACCAACTCATACCCCAACCAACAAATATCTTAATGAATTCATACTAGAACCAACTCATACCCTAACCAACAAATATCTAAATGAATTTATACCAGAACCAACTCATACCCCAACCAACAAATATCTTAATGAATTCATACCAGAACCAACTCATACCCTAACCAACAAATATCTAAATGAATTTATACCAGAACCAACTCATACCCCAACCAACAAATATCTAAATGAATTCATACCAGAACCAACTCATACCCCAACCAACAAATATCTAAATAAATTCATACCAGAACCAACTCATACCTTAAGGAACTAGTACCAGAACAAAATTATACCTGAAACAACTCGTACCTGAACCAACTCATACCTAAATCAACTCAATCCCGAACCAACTCATACCTAAATCAACTCGTTCCCGATATCTTTTCCAACTTAAGGTAAAAGACAATCCACAAATCAAGTCTGAGAAATCGGCAAACATGAGAACCAACCATTAAAAATACAGCAACTACAGCAATATTCCTAAATGGGTATAGACATTTCAAGAGAAATTGTAGTTTAAAACAGACTTTATGACATGAAAAACGTTCCGCTGCCCTTTCTATAGCTTCTACTATCTTCTTGTCTTCAATAAGAAATTAAGTTTTATGAGAATACAGGAAAATTCGGCAAGGAGTGGGGCACAGTTACCACCCATTGGAGTTCTAATTTCCTGTTACACATACTCTAAAAGTTATAAATGTATTGTAAATAAAAAAAGTCTAGTATAAATCTGTTCTTCTGTGAAGCATAATTTGTTCTTTAGTAGAAAGATGCGTATTTTTGTAACCTAAAACTACATATTTGTAGGTTTATGTGGAAGCGAAGTTTTATGTATGATTCTTTAAGGTGGATGGGCCTAGCAGATGAAATTTTAGATGTAGATCTTGATTTTAAATTGTCCAAAAGTCTTTCTTTCACAGCAGACAATATCTTAGTCAACCGTATCTGCAACGTAGGCACGTAGATGATCCGACTATTACCTCTCTTTGTTATAATTGTATGTTATTTTGGAATTAATCCAATGCATAATGCATATATGGTTTGTGTTTCAACTCTTTGTCGTTACCCAGGATTTCATCTTTCTCAAATGAGGGAAGTTTGAATGTGGCGTTTCAAGAGCTATTCCTTATGCCTTGCTCTTTAACAGAACAAGTTGATTTCATATATAAAGTTAACCAGTAAGATCTAACAATATAGGTGACATTTTTGAGTATTTTCTATGAAATAATTTATGCCAAAAATTGATTATATTCAAACTAAATTATGGCTGCATATGGGTACTTATTTATGTCACAATTAACCATAAATTTTGTGTTGATTTTTTAAGGCGTAATGTGTTTACAAAATCTTAAATGTATAAATAGATTTTCATATCCACATATTTTTATTTGGCGCTCAGGTATCAAGTAACTGTTCAAAGATCTTGTCTAATTGATTGTTATTTATTATTTTATCATATTTTGCAACATATTTGCTTTAGAACACACTATGTTGTTCTAGCAATGCGATTGCGTTTATTTGCAAACTTTTGCGTTAAATCTCAAAAGTATTTCCTTTAAACTCAAAGTGTTTCGTATAATCACTATACGTTTTGCGTTTAATCGCAGTAACTTTTGCGTTTAAACGCAAAGTATTGCGTTTAATCGCAATAAGTCTTTCGTTTAATGGCGAAATATTTCGGTCCATCGCATTACCTATTGCGGTTCATCGCAATAACTAATGCGGTTAAGCGCAATATATTTTGTTTTTCAACAAAGTGGCCTGAACAAGCTTCAGTAGGGATTAAATATGGCTAGCTCTCAAAGTTGGAATATCGATCAATCAATCTAAATACATAAATTCTGCATCTTATTATACACTTCTTGCTTGGAAATATTTTACGTATCTTTTTACTACAATCCAAAACAGTAAACAGTTCACAGCAATCGTCGGACAAAGGGACGGTCGACAGGTGACAGACATGATTTAATGCAATATCTCTCATGACCCGTCTATGAAGGTGAGCTACATTCACAGTTTTGTTGTAAAAATTTATATCAATTTAACACCAACTCATTTTATGGTAGTTCAACATTATTACCTTGAAAAATACACGACCTTTAAATTATAATCATTTGATCATGTAAAAACAACGTGATTTTATGAATAATTAGTTTTAATGTTTGTCTTTTAAATGTAAATAAATCAAATAAAAGTGCAGAGGACTAATAATTGTTATTAAAATTAAGAAACGCAAAAGTAAACAATTCGGTTATGCACAAAATCTCTATTTCGTGACATAATAAAGGCTGGTCATTTAATGACATAAACCGATTTTACCAAGGTCATCCTTCACTTGTACCACGTGATTTCTTATTGTATCTCTACATGTATTACTTATAATCTTTTTTATCATATAATAACAGGCCTTTCACTTTAATTGGTCACGTCAAGCACTTTTGCCTATAACGAACCCGTTTATGGGGAAACTATGTATTTCGACCATTAATAAATTGTAATACTATGGGTATAAGGTTTTCATTATTATTTTTTTTAAGAAAATTAAGAGGTTTTAATGAAAGAAATTGTTATTAATTTTACCATAAATGTGATGTCTATTTTGAGATTTTCGCAACAAATGCGGATGGCGTCCTGCATCCCCTTAATTAAGAAAAAATGTATAAAATTTAAATTTTAAAAGGGCCAAAATTACAAAGTATACAAAAATAATGAGCATAAAATACCATAATCGTTATCAAATTTAAAAGCTATCAACACTGTTATCAGTAAAATTTCTAAATGACCTATCCCGGTGACCCCACTAAGTCTCCACGAGTGTATCTTTTGGGTTTGGAGTTTACTTATGTTAGCTATACCTGTTACTTACCATTCAATCAGTAAATATATAATTATTTGGAAATACAAGATAGATACCGAAACATCTACAATAGCTGAGATTTATTCTACACAACCTGGACTGCAACGTAACAACATATTGGTACAGTCACAGCGCATGTTTGGACTGGCAGAAAATTAATATAATCTTCTTTCAAACTTCACTTCTGCATTATGACATTGAATAAATGTAGCCGAGTGGTTAAGGTAGTTCGTCTACTATTGATCACGTGGTCTGTCGACAATAAGATTGCGGGTTCAAGTCGCGCAGCGGCAGGGTATACTCTACTACAATCATTATGGTATTTGACAAGGATTGTCAATTTTCCTACCGAAGGCCGGTTTTTTCTCTCCGTGTACTCTGTATTCCCTCTCCTAGATAAAAACTGGGCACCATGATATATCTGAAAAATTGCTGAAAGCCGCTTTCAGCATTTTTTCAGATATATCATGGAGCCCTCAAACAAACAAAATAGTATATCATTTTAAGATTGTACAGCACCAAACATGACGGGTAACTTATCGGGCGGCAATCTAAATTTATTGTTTATCCGACATCAAAAGAAGCAGTTACAGGGCATCCTTAAAATTGTTTCGGTTTAATGACAGAGGAAATACGCGAAGAAAGTCCAAATACGAAGTGAAAGTTCAAAATCAAATACGAACCCATGGGACAAACAACAACAAACAGAACAAAACAACACACAAATAATTTCGTTTAAATTTTGAAATTGTGATTTCGTTTGTTAAATGTTCAGAAGTATAATTTGAAAAAATATTCCCCTCTATGTCCTGATGCACAATTTTTGGCTATAATTATCCTAAACTCAATTGTTAATTTGTATTGTCTAATCTTTCGTCTTGTACATCATATGTTATCTAGAACTGTGAAAAACGTTTAAGGGATTTACTTTTCCCGAAATCTTACGTGTAAATATTTACAGTATTTAGAAACAATCAATTTTATCAGTTACTATCTTCACGAACATTTATCCATTTTTCAAATATTGTCTTTTGTTAATGTGTTAGAGCTAATTGTATAGGTTTTTGTCGGTGTACTTGTCAAGAATTTCTTCTTGATATAAGTAAAGAAATAAGTAAATAAGGGGACATTAATCTGCTAATCAATTATGTCTATTGTTAACCTCTTAGCACTAATTGCCTGGTTTTTGCAGAAATGTTACATGTTATAATGTTTTCTTTTAGAACACATGTTTATAGTGTGTTTATATTGATTGACTTTTACCATGTTGTTGGCGAACTAACCATTTCACGTGAGTGGTTAGATATCTTTGTTTACATACAGTACGTGATAGACTATTTTCCAAGGTCATTATCATGACGAATCACTAACTGATTCGCTTTGGTAATAGTTTTGTATATACGTATTGGTAGCTAAAATTAAAATAGAATTCTATATATAATTCTGGAATCTGTTTTAATGACAACTGTATATAACTAATATTTTTTTTACTTCATTGAAAAATCCTAGCCTATTTTCTGAAAAAGAGCTTCAGCGGCCGAATTGTTAAGGTAGTTAGTCATTCACTTGTGATCACGTGCCCGCCAACAATGAGGTTGTGCATTTGAGCCTTACAACTGAATGGTAAGATGTGCTCGACTTCAACCTTAATTGACAATAATTACCAGTTTTCCCTGCCGAAGCTCGAAGGTTTTCCCCGGCAATCTCAACAATTTAAACTGGACTCCATGATATCGTTAAAACAATTGCCGGAAGTGACGTTAAACCGTATGCAAACAGAAAATAGTGAACCAATATAAAAAGTAGTTGGTATGTTTAATGTCTCGTTTTAATTATAATGCTGTAATCTTGAACTTACACAAACTACATAGAGAACCAGGATTCCCCCCAAAAGACAAATATAACCATTAAAACCAACTGAATTTCGGCAAAAAAAAATTTTCCAACAGAATAAATACAAATGTGCTGTATATTAATCACGTTGAGCTTACAGTCTAGTATCGTGGTGTGAAAACTTAGCAAATCGTCAATTTATTAAAAATCTAACGCGAATGAAGAAATCATCCTGGATGATTATTTTAGGTGTCAAGACACTAAAGAGTACCAATCAAATTTAGAACATATAAGAAAATAGTACTTACAAACAAAATAGTCCTGTTTATCTTAGTGTATATTAAAAACTACTAACTGGATTTTAATGAATGAAAATTTTTTCTGAAAGGTGAATATATTGGAGAAATTTTGAGTCCTAACTTGCTCTGTTCTAATGGTGTTTAATATGTTTTATGTCACATTCACTACATGACCTATATACCAAGATTTTCTGAAAAGAAAGAGCTATTTTTTAGAGTGGGGTTTACCCCGGAAGCTGGTTGTTTTGGAAGGTTTTAAAGAGGTCACGAAATTTTGAGAGAACATAGGCCTATCACGTACGATTCTGGGTATATATGATGTCGGTCAAGTTGTACTTAAGGTAAAAGAGCTGCGCTCATTAAAAAAATAACAAATTTAGTAGAAAATCTTAAAGAATTGGATTAGTGTTTTCTCCCCTTTAATATACAAGCACCATTTTTTGATATTCCCTCCCTTTGCATGAAAATGTTTGAGAATGAAAGATTATAACCCATTAACTCATTTTAAATGCATATTTGGGTGAAAACCATGCTAGTGTCAAATTTCGACCTAAAAATGACATTATGTAACATTTTAGATTTTTTATCAATAAAAACTGTATTCTCTGCCTAAAACAGTGTGTTTGGAGTTAAAAAATATATTGTTTCAGTGTTTCACAGTAGCAGGTAAGACAGACAGCCTAAATATTAGGTCGCAAAGACATCTTTGTTGCCACAAATATTTAATATGGTGCCTTTTTTATGTTTAAGATGCGGAATTTGTCAGTTCATACTATAGGACAGAGTCATGCTAAAATTGTTCTTTTTGGAATTTTATTGTTTGTTGAGGTGCAATTCTATCTTTTTGAGCAACATGAAATATGAAATGGTTTAGTAGGAATGTTACAGATATTAAAAGTTTATAAGAGATCTAATATGCCCTCTAATAAAAGAGGGGGGCTGGTCCCCCAACCTGAAACTTCATATTTTTTATTTGTGAGATATAAATATAATGGATGTTTTTGTTAGTATTCGGTATGTTATACTGTAGTTATTGAAATTTACATATGAACTTAGGAAATTGAATATATTGCAAATAATGCATTACTTGATCTGCAAACACAGTTTGTGCTGATTAAGTATGTGCGCAGTCATTAAATCCTTTTCTGCAATTCTCCAAAACTGTTTTATAGAATGCAAAGAAATTTTAGGGTGTTAGTCAGATATATTTAGGCTACAAATAGACAAAATTTTGTACAATTTGATGGACAAATACAGGCTCTTCAGACAAATCCACACAACTACAATGTGGATGTGTTTGACGTCATCAAGGTTCAGTAAACAATTAGGTAAAGAAAAATCCATCTTACTTATTAAGAAAAAAAGAATCGAATATACCGAGGAGTTTTCATAAGAGAATAAGTCAAGGACAAACAAAACAAAGTAGAGAAGACAACAACAAAAAGAAACAGACACACATATAAATTATGTACGTGTACCAAACAGACCTGGATACAGTCTCATTCTATTTGTATGTTTGATCACATTATTTGTCTCATAAAATAAGCATTACAGTTGCCAGCACCATCACCATGGAAACGTACTGACAGTGAATCGCTAAAATATTAGTCCGCAGTGGCTCCAGACTTTACTTTCTCTGCCATTATAATTAAAAAAACAAAGTTGTGTACATGTAAAGTCAACTCTTGATTATTAGAGGTACAAAAATATAACAATAACAGGAGTATAAATTACAATAATTCCAATATGAAATTATCAGTATGTTTTGAATATAAATTATATTTTCAAGAAAGTTGTGCAACAATCTTTTTTTAAATTTTGGCATATATACAATGTAACTCTTATGTATATAATTTGCAGTTACAGAAAGAAACTAAGTTATTTACAGCTAATGATGACTTTCAATATGATGAACAAAGAAATATATAGTAATTACAAATAAAAAATGAGATATCTGCAATTGTCATTATTTTTAAATATAATATTGATAATAATAAGATTAGAGTAAACATAAACATGACATAACTTCAATGTCAATCAATTGGAAATTAAATAAAACATGAACAAAATGATGCCACATTAATTGTTACATAGAGTGATGTAATGCATTTCGTGTTATTATGTGAAAATTTGCAATATTTGCGAATGCAGATGTGATCATATTCTGTTGAACTTTAATCCGTGAATGCTAATATAACGGACAAGATCATAGATTAGTCAAATCGTATGTTCGACACATATTGTAAAACTGCTCTTACTGAACACATCGATTTTGTAAAAAGCTCAAAACTCAGTAGAGAATTGATCAGAACCCTTGTCGTATGTTCGATAAAATAGTATGTGATAAACTTGTCGCCAAACGAATCTTGTGTTTACTGTTTCGGCGAGAGTAATTGAAACACATCGTCTGAGAACGTCTCTGTGGGACGTATATATATGTATAAAATAATCATTTTTACAGATGTGAAGTTTCCTCTTTTTGGTTGTGTTCGTGTTTAGACGATGTTGCTTTTTTGTCCATTTCGTCTATTTCAACTGTATATTTTGCTGGAATTCCATTTTTTAAGATGCCCTTTCTCTTGCTATTACTAGACAGACTAGAATTTAAATCACTGCTGTCTTTTTTCTCTAGTTGAATAAAAATCCCATTGTCAGGTTCTTGCACATGATTCGCTATTTTGAGCAGGTCTTTCGTCAATTCATTTTGTTCTCTCTCAAATGTTTCTTCTAGACGATAACCGCGGTTGTCATAGAAGTCACCTTCAGTTACTGTACGGGCAAATATATGCGCGTGCGGATGAATATGTTGTTCATTATCAACCTGCATTTGGGTTGTAAGCTTTGTTTGACTACCTTTCTCATTATCAACTGCTTTGTTCAGATTTGGAATTGATTCAGGATGACTTCCAAGTTTGAAAACTGGCTTACCACTTCGCAATCGCCGTTTTGCTCTAACTCCAAATGGAATAACAAGTGCAAATACGACAATCAAACAGACCAATACACCTGCAAAAACAGCAGCAGTTTTATTGTACGAAGAACTTGTTTCGGCTGCTAGCATCTCAAAACGTACAACAAAGGGAACTGGATTTGATACCACATCATCGCCTGCTAACATCACTACCTAAAACGAAAATGAAATGTATTTAACGTACATATGTATGTATGTACATCAAACAAGGTCTATTTATAGTTTATTTCATCCATTGTCTTTAACTGTATTAGTTTCTGATCGATTGATTGATTATTTGATTAATACATTGATTGATTGAACCTTCCCAGAAAAAAACAGGAATCATTATTACCAGATCAAAGGAAGAAGAAAAACACAATAACAGAAATTAATAGGTTGATTTCTTCAATACTGTTTAAATACTCTTTTCGCGAGTGAAGCATAGCATGTGTAGATCACACTTGTTTTCTCAAACGTGCATGAAAATACCTATTGCACATCGCGATATCCTATAGACTTATCATTATGATCCGACATTTAATCGGAACGCCCGAAACATCAATGTTCAACATTAAGTTCTTGTTTCCGGCGTTTTGATTTTGACGACGCAACAATTACAGATAAGTGCGCGTGAGTTCACCTGTACCAGAAATAAGCCATTTACGGAAGAATGGAGATTCACCAAAAAACTTACCTATACATTTGTTATTCTTATTATTTTGCAAAGTTCTAATGTTTAGTTTTCTTACAATACCGAAATAATTGTTCAAATTTTACTATATATTTGATTTGAGAAAACTATATTTATTCAAACCGATTTCTACAAATTTACACCTCTGAACACGGTAGAATTTCTCCCTAAGCACTTGACATCAAGAACAGTATCTTTTATTATACCACTGCTTGGAGTGTGGTTTATAGTGATGGGGTTTCCGTCCGACTGTTACACTTTGGGCTGTCTATCTCTTATCCACAACTTTTCCTACACTACTTCGACTTTTACAAATCTTTGTAAAAACGTGCCATTGTGCACCTAACATTTTACATTTTGATCGTAATATTTCTTTGTGTTTCCTGTAGAAAAACAAGAGATTTGCTATTGTGAAGCTGGGTGTATAGCTGACATTTTTTCTTCGTTTGGTGTTCTTGTTCTTAGAATTTTTCATTAGTAACATATAATTAATAGTTAAATACCTGCGCAGTGTATTATATCTTTTCTGTCAAATATTTTAAGACCACTAAATTTACTTACATAAAATTCCTTAGTAAAGGTACGGTCAAATTTTTTAGTATTATTGACAACAATATACCAGTCTTTGTCGACTGCAAATTCGTCTGTATCTACTGCTGTTAACACTGTCTAAAAAAGAAATACGCCAATTAAAAATGAAAATTTAAGAACATCACTGCAACTTGCCTTTAGATTTCATATGCATTAGCGAATATTTACTAGTATGAAGATAAAAGCGGACACCATATCGTCTATATTAGCCACCTGCATTACATAAATATTAAGTTGAATAAATAACATCTCCACGTAACTTCTGATGTTTTTTTTGGCTCTATACTAACAACGAATAAGTACATAATTTTACTTGAACCAATCTAAAATATAAACTCAATTTTATCGTCAGCCATGATTTATGGAATATGCATTATTTTTTTCTTTTGGCTGTAAATATTTAAGCTGCTCAGTGAAGCTGCTTTGTAACTGAAATCTGATTGGCTAATTCAAATTGAGCAATTCATTATATTCGATAAATCTTGCGTTCGTCACATGACCTATTCTTACGCCATTAAAATTCAAATAGTCCCATTACGTCATCGACGTTTTTAATTTTAAAATTGTTAAAATTTATAGTTAAAATAAATTATAAGGAATATTTCTAATTTCTGAACAGTTTATACTCTATAGCCTGTTCAAAAAATTTGAAGTGATCCTTTAATAATAATTAAACCAACTTCACGTTTTGATTTTATTTTCTTCCTCATCACCACTTGTAGATATGCTATCTCTGTGCCATTTTCAATGAACTCTTTGTCTTCGGTCTTTATAACAGGAACCCTATCACCCGCCTTTCCTGTGGAGTCTACGTATCCTTCAAATGCTTGACCGGCACTGTCTATGACATATGAGTAGTTAAACAATTTTTTCGCTGAAATCCCTGCAATGTTTAACAAGTCTGTTAACCTAATGTGGCATGAATGTAATTATGCACAAAGAAATCAGTACAATGGTTTAACAGCACTAAACTAGAATGGGTTAACACGCATGTGAACTTGATGAATTTAATATGCAGTAAAACCAGTAGAATTTTTTAACGTGTAGTTATCTTAGTGTGGAATCAATTAAACATAAACTGAAATAAGTTAAATGTTTTATTTAACACGCATGTTAGCTTAATTTGGAAGAATGTACCACATGAATTCATGATATAAATTACACATGATTAACTCTACTGTGTTAGTAGTAGCTTTCTTAAGAAACAGCACATTTAAAAATAAACTAACCACGTGGACAGGAGTGCAGGAACATAAACAGCAGGACGACACGATATGTCAGTCTGTTCATCGCGGTGATCTGAAAAAAAACCCATTACAAATCTTTACAAAAATATATATTAATGCTGGTTTTATTTCTAAAATCGAATTTATCTATTGAGCCGTGCGGCGAGATGGTATATGAGTGGTGAATGTTACATATTTCTCTAGTTAAGAAATCCCGATATGGCGAGATAAATATCAAAGTCAGTAACTGTATGATAATGTTAACACACACAGGCATTTTATTATTTAATATTTGTAATACATAATACAATATTATTACATTGGTTTTCATATAACAAGAGAATGTAACCATATGTACTGTTATGTCGATGCTTCGTTAACAACCATTAAGACTTTGGTTCAGTCTGAACAAAGAACGAAATCTGTTTTCAGGCCCAACTGACAGGTAGGATCACGTGGTTTATGAGCAAATTTAATATAAAAAAAAACGTAAAGGCGTAAACTCCGATTTAAAACAAAAAACTTAAAACAGTTTAAACTGAAAAAAACAACAATACCAACTTCGTAAATTTAGAAATTTAGCCCATTAGTAGTTTTATTAAAGTCTTTAATACTTTGCTAGATTACATTCCTTCAACATTAATCCTTTACTTATGATGGTAATAAAGACATACACGAAAATTGTAACTATTCATAGTACACCTCCTATACACTAAGTGTTTTAAAAGAATTTAATCTCAACTCTGAGGCGTTTATTATTACAGATATAGACAATTAAAAAATTAAATATCAAAATAAAAAAGAACTAAAAAAATCATCAAAGAAATGCATGTACATACAGCGTTATCTTGATAAACTAAATAATTTAACAGAAGACTCCAAACTCTATATAGTCAACTAATGACAGATTTAAACATAGAAAATTATTTGAAAGAAACAAATTGTTTTAAACGAAAACTTATAACGCAATTTAGAACTAGCGATCACTGTCTATTTATCGAAACCTGGCGATACAAGAAAATTCCTAGACCAGAAAGACTTTGTAAATGTTGCAACATTCTTGAAGATGAATTTCACTTTTTCCTTAATTGTACATATAATAATAATTTACGAAATCTGTTTTTTTTAAACATAAAAATAACCATAATAACCAATTCCCCAACCTAAGTCCTATTGATAAAATTAAATTTCTATTAGTCCCTAAAAATGAGTTATTAGCTGAACTGTGTGACTTTATTCAACAGTCATTAGAATTAAGAAAAAACAGGTCCATGTCAGCTAATGCTTAATTTCACTTGATTTATTTTTATGTGATGATATTGTGTTATTGAAATTGTTTTGTTTGTTTGTTTAATTATTGTATTGCTTGACCTAATGGGTTTATTTTTTTCAATAAAGAAAGAAATGTAAATGTAGCCCATAAAATTAACTGATTGATGACCTTATTTGTTAAAAAATATATTGTGTGCAGTTTGCCTTATTATTGCGCACTTATAAACCATAACACATTATTTGTTTTATATTCTTTACAACAACAGAAAATATTTAAAATCGCGTTTCCTTGTCTCATTAAAGAAAAAAAAGAAAGCGATAATACTATCTAATCTATTGTAAATATAAAATCGAACATACCGACAAATGTTCATGAAACGATGAGTCGGAGACCGACAAAACCTTGGTTAAACATGAGGGGACAACAAACAAACACACACAATATCATAACAAACAAACCAAAAAAATAAGCTACACAAACACCAAAAAAATGATTCCAGGTGCTCCGGAAGTATAAGCCACTCCTGCTCCACGCGTGGCACCCATCGTATCACATTTGGGACATATATATTTTCTAAGTGATGAAGAATAACTTTCCTGACTCTCGTTTAGTTGTCAGATTCTAATACTGTAGGTAGTGTTGTGTGAAAATGCAATTAACATCAAGTATATGCCCGTTACTATTGTAGTAAATTACGTGCACATCCATTGTGATAAATACTTTTTCATTTACAAACAGGATGTTAATGCATGTAATTGAACATCTAGAAAAAAGAAAACATTTCCGTTATTTGAATTACAGTGACCTGCAATGTCAACATTGGCATGCATACATGCATAAGTGCGCAATAGCTTACATCATTCAGCCTCACTTATTAGTCAGGAAGTCATACAGCGGGACATACCTTCACTGAAGTTAAACTAGTTTAGATCGCTAATTTTAACTGTTTCTTTGTTTGTTTGAATAGAGTTTAGTTTTTTTGACAGAGAAAACTGAAGTACCCGACAATAATCAGTGACCTTCGACACAAAAACTAACAATCACTGTATTATATGGTCGGAGTCAAATTTACCTTGCCCAAAGTCAAAATCGAACTCGCGACCCCCGTTGATACATCGTAGCCATAATTAGATGGCTAACTACACAGACAACTCGGCCACAGATTTATAAGCTTTATTCACATTTAATGATAATGAGCTAGCCTCTAATGTTTTACACGTATTGAGTAAAGGCTGAGGCAGTATTTTGTTTTTACATGTGTCATTTGGTATATGGCATGTGCACATTGTATAATACGTTATTTTTTTACAAAAAATCACGTGAATTTTCTATCACTCGATCTGAGACTGCATGATGCAAGGTATAATCTTTGTATGATAATGCTGCTAGAAATAAATAAATACCTAAAAAACGAGTTCCAATTGACACTCGGAAACAACACATCATTGACTGCGTTTATATAATTATTCATTATTGCTTTTATCATAAACCAGAAATTATTGTGCATCATTTTGAGACAAAATCAAGTGATTTAAGTAAAAAGTAAATAAAAAAACGCACTACAAGGATGGTAAACAACTAGACGATTGCCCATTAGCTTAGCAGATTATATTAAATGTTCAAAATGAACATTTGTTATCCCTCCATAGAGAAAATATTTCTATAGTAGTTAATACTTATATATAAATAAATTTAAACAATTAAAAATGTTCAACAATTAAATTTATAAAATTAGACATTAAAAACTGATCAATACACTAAAAGTATCGGTGTTACGCGAAGTAATTACGTCACAGGATTTTTTTCTTCCAAAATGTGATAGTAAATATTTTCTAGCCCATCTAAAGTCAGTAATCTCGTCCAATACATTTATTGATAAATATAATACGTAAAATTGATGTTATCTTTCGGAAGGTCAAAGAACTTACAAAGTAATTCTACTTTGTTAGTTACCGAAAAATCACAACCAAATATATGCATTTACATTTTAAAAGGACAAATGTTCTCAGTGAAGAACTCGGTCTTCAGCATATAATAAAAATAAAATATAAAAACAACAATCAGCTTTGATTTATTAGAAATAAAATCGGTTTTGTTTGATATGACCTGATAAAGGATCGAATCTAAGATCTCCGACACTCCATGGATGCTGTCCCGTACACCTTGGTTTTCGACTCTATACGGACGTTGACAGTGTCTTGTGTTCGGCATTCCATGGGAACTGACTGACACGCCTTCATACAAGTTTGAGTATTGAAGAAAAGATATAAGCTTCCATAGAAACTTTGGTAATTTTACTGTAAAATTACTGTAAGTTCTCACGGCTGAAATCTTTAGGCAAAGTATTCCTTGACGAGATATATATTTCACTTATAAAGTTACTTTAGTGAAGATAGTTATTCGTTTTTTATTCACATATCTTGTTAATTATTATTGTGATTTATTTGTTGATAAATTCATCAGATACGACATACTGTACAGTTAACGCCGCCTTAGCTGGATAAACCAGAAGTTAGTTTATATATATATAATATATATAATTGATTGTACCTCAACATTTGGGTAATCTGCTCAAGTTATATACATAATATATCCTTTATACCACCATTATCAGTGACATAGACAAACCGAAGCTCGGAAGGCTTCCTCGTCGTTATGCAAAACTATCCCAATAATATTTGCACCGGATATTCTTATCCGAACCAGTTTCGGACCCATTTCCAAACTTTTCCCTAGACCAGAAAAAAGGCTTCCACGTCATTCAGACCATAGCTACGCTGCTGACAATACATGTATGTATAGATTTAATTGTTCCATCTTCTCGTTTTCAAAGAACGGGGCCCGGTTTCATTGAACATATCAAATTTGAGGATCTCCTCAACTCAAATATTAACCAATAATATTGCTAGAAAATTTAAATTTGACGAATTGCTCAATGATTTGCAGAAAATCTCAATTTGAGAAGTTTTATGAAACTAGGGCCGGAACGTTTTAACATGAATTAGAACGAAATCTACAACACAGTATTTGTTCGATTAATCGGGTATATATGTTGAGGCGACTGTACAATATGTGTTTATTCGGTAGTTGTTATTTTTATTTGACCATTGAAGTAGAAATTTACTTTTTATATACACGTTATGAAACTAAATACTTGTAGTATTAACACCTTAAATACCTTAATTAAAGGGTTGAATATCAAGTGATTTTATTGATATATGCGACAGTTACAAATTATAAATGTGGCTTGGCTTTGGTATTAAACACAACATTATTTTTGTGTAATTGCATGTTGTAAATCACTTATGTAAAGTTAGTGCTGGAAACTCCCCTTGTCTTACACCTGTTTGGAAACGGTCATCACACAAAGTTTACTTGAATATTATTTTAATAACTTTTATTTGATACCAGAACACATTACATCACCGAACGCTTTTTAAAGCCATTGTAATAATATTCATACCATCTGAATAATTTCTCATTTCCATCGTTATAAATGAAAATAATGTGTCAATCCAACCTGTTGGTCGGTAACGGTAACATTAGTTATGAAGTAAATTGTCAACTTATAAAACGTCCGATCTTTTAAATAATAAATATCATGTAGAACCGTTTGACTACTTTTTTCTTCTTTTTTTATGTTGTTGTTATTTATATTTATTTATTTAATGATGGCAATAATTCACCTTAAATGTAAGCATAACTTACCAGTGTGTGTCATCTTACAAAATTTAATCCATTTCAATATTCTATAATTTATCTTTCTATAAAAGGTCTATTCGATTAATACATATAAAAAACGCTGTATCATATATACAACATAACTATCTTTTATATATAGTAGAATTATGCAATGTACATATGTTTTATCTTGTTTAATAGTGTCATGTACATACTGAAAAAGACATTTTAAGTTGTATTACGTGTGTCTTATCCTGTGTTTGACAAAAACATGCTTAAACTTACACTTTTTAACAGGGTGTGTATAACTAAATATGTGTACTTTACAAGACTACATATATATTAGTAGGAGGTCTTTCAAAATACGAACATAAAAATGAATAATATTATTTTCTTTCCTTTTTTCTTTGTATTTTATTCCGGCAAAATATCTAATTAAGAAATAGTGATTAGGAGGCCACCATCGCAGTATCGCGAATTATTTTATAGTTTACCAGACGTGTATTGTAAATTGCAGAAATAAACATTACTGTGTTTTAATACAACTTTTTCGAAAACAAATTTTAGTCAGTTGTTATCTCATTTTGCATTTTCGATAAACTAACATTTTGTTAGTATGTCACTTGTTTGTCAATTATTATCAAGTTCTATGTCCTATAATTAAAAAAGGAATGAATGACAAATAGGGAAACACCATGTGATAAACATTTAAGATAAACCAGTCGTGTAAATAAATAACACTAACGTGTAATCAGAGGCTCTACACTTATTTTGCACTTAGTTAACGATTACAAAAAGAACATAAATTTCAATCGAAGGATCTTGTGCCACCGGCCACAGTTTCAAAAAAAATCGAATGCTCCAAATACCTGGATATCTTATATTATCAATAAACACCACATACAAGTGCATTCAAATTTTGAAAAATGACGCGTTGACTGCAGGGATTATAAAACACCCCCGGGAAAAAAACCAACAAGGTAAAAAGACAGTTGCCCCTCTTCTTTTAAGTGATTGATGGTAACAAGTGCATTCAGAATGTAATACATGTTTTTTTGTAAATTAATGACGTCACTGAAGAATTAATTCAACATATTTATGTTGCGAAGAACGTCAGTCGAACATGTAGTTAAAATAGAACAAGGTGAATCTGTTTGTTTTAATACACGTTTCTAGTTTGTCAGTTAATCATATTATACCATTTTACAAGTTTATGCGTGCTATAGTTGTCATAATCATAAAGGAAAATTTAAAATTGACACACCGTATCGTTAAGTATTAAAATCTGCCATGTAGGAGACAGCCGAAATCGGAGTTAGTTTTCACTAACTTCGGATTCTGAAAAAAATGAATACTTTTTTGATAACTTTTGTGTATGTATTCCTTAAGTTTGTTTGTTTAATCGTACTCATGCCTCATTCATTATTTAGTTCATCATTGAACGTCTAACACAAAGCCAAAGAGTACCTAGGAAGTCGTGCTATCTGTAGTAAAGTACGAAGTTTAAAAAATGCGATCTGAGTATCCTAGTAAAATAATCTTTTCCAGTAAGAATTACTAGTAAGATAGGAGTTAGATTGAAAATTAGACATTTGAAATTATTGGCGGCCGAGTGGATACTGAAGTTATCTACTTACATCACGTGATAGTTAACACTGAGGTTGAGGACTCCAGTCTGAATTGACAAGGATGGCAAGTTTTATTACCGAAGATCAGGGTAGGCTTGCCACAAGTCCCTTTAATTTTTTTTTTTGCTATTAGCGAGATAGATTTCTTATACTATCCACTTGTGTACAAAGTATAGGAGATGTTGATAATGAAGGTGTATCTCTCTAATAGCAAATTCAAAGGGACTTGTGGCAAGTCTAAAGATCAGGGTATCTCCGATTACTCGGCCGGTTTCCTCCCTCACTAAAAACTAGCCGCCACGATATAGATGAAAATTAGCTGTAATTGACGTTATACATTATTTTGATACACACGCAAAAACTCTTAGTAAAAAATAGCTAGGAAACCGACCATACAGCAAGTCATCACGTCTGTCGTAGAGTCTAGTGTAGTTTTCCCCGAGTCTAATTCTAGAAGATGGTCTAAGAAAGAGGCAGACCTTGGTGTATTGACGGTGTCCTAAATTTCAAGCTCGCTTGGATAAATTGAATGCAAAAAGTCATTGATGACAAAGTAAGTTCTTTCATTGCTAATTACAATGTACCGGGTATTCATATCGGCTCATTCCGTCTTTGTTTTTAGAAGCAGCATTTAATAACATCTATTAGCCTAATTTTAAACTGCATTTGGGGGATGGCCGCATAGAGTGTAGAAAAATGAAAGATTTAGGGGAAAGACCCGGACCTTAAGATGTCTATCAAGTCTTTAGCATTTTTTTATGGTCCACATTTTATTTATGACATTCTTGGTGTATTAAGTGGTAAGGTATACACAGGATAGAGACATAAACTTTGAGTCTGATTATTTATTTGACATCGAGATAAAGAATTTCAGGAGGAGTACATGTATTAGTGTTAAATAAGTACGTTATGATAATAAAGATAACTTTATTATGGTAAAAAAAAATATCAAAAACAAACGGACATTGGAGCAATTCTTTTAGTAATTAACATTTTTTGTTTTTGTTTTGTTTGTTTTTTCGTTAACTTTGATCATGTTGGTGTGGACTGATACGATTACAAATAAATACAAAAATTCCTTAAACGCTTCGTAATTAAAACAAACATGCATATTGTTATTAATAATACATATATAAAAAAACGAAATATTTCGTGCTAACAGGAAGAATTTTGCTTCCTTTTTTAATCCATTTTGCACGAAACATTAATTATTGAGAAAACTTATTTGTTAAGTAACTAGGTTTATTTGAGACGAAATGTGTAGAAATAAGCAATTTACTTACCAAATCAGTTGCTGTCAAACATAGTTGAAGTTATCATATGACGCGGACCGTCCCGTTAAGGTTAGGCAATACATAGATAAACTATTTATTTACTTGAATAGATATCACAGTGATTATAACCACACAACAACGGCATGCCAAGATGAAAGTGATTTCACATGTATGCAATATTATTGTATTGCTCCGTGGACCAGCATTCGGGACCATACTGGGAGGTTTCTCCGTGCTCGACTCACAGAGCAGCCCAGCGCGTCCCCGGGTGGCGGATAGGGGAGACCCTCTCGTTGAGAGGTTGTCAGGTCATAATACGAAAAAGCCTTGCCGCGGACCGTAGTTGGTAACGTGTTTTAAGAGTGTCGCGCTCATTGCACGATAAAGACCCCTTTTGTAGATTTCAAAAAAGAGTAGGCTAATTGTAGCTGCTGCAACAGGCTAAATTGTCAACCCTACTCAATAGTCCATTCTTTTTCGTAGATTTATTGTTTGATAACTTGTTCTCATCCTGAATATAGCTGAAATACTGTTTGCAGGACGTAAAGCAAACAATCAACTAATCGACGTCGTCTTAGGTCATGCGCTCTATATTTCGATGGAATTAAATACATGTAATTCTATACCGTACACTATTAGACAAACATAGACTAAAATTACTTCTCTAGTATCAGTAGAGTTCTTACTTATTAAAAATATTTTAATTTTAATTTTTGTATTAATTGTATATAGAATACTCGTTTTCAGTAAAATTTGAACTTTTTAAGTTGACTTTTTATAAGGGTCGAAAGCAGTCTATTTCAATAATTTTAAAAATATAACAAGTAACAGAGCGTTTAATGGTTTTATATTTCTTTGTGAAAAGCCTTTTAGTTATCATTCAGTTTCTGATTCTTTTTCGCCATGGTTTGTTTCGGAACATGTCGAAATACATTTTGTACCATGTACCGGTTAGACATTAGTCTTTCGTAGTTTATCCTAGTACACTAAGTCTTTTTTTACAGAGTTATCTCCCTGAATACCGAAAACTTTGTGTGCATATGATTTTCCCTTTGTTTCAACGTGGTCAGTAATGGATCGTGACACTTATGTGACAACGCAAAAAGATTTAACAGAAATCTTCATATGTTAGTTATTTTCTCTTCTTTATTGCAAGCTGCATAAACCAGATGTCTTAAAGACTTCGGGTCACACCACTGGTCATAAACCAGATGTCTTAAAGACTTCGGGTCACACCATTGGTCATAAACCAGATGTCTTAAAGACTTCGGGTCACACCATTGGTCATAAACCAGATGTCTTAAAGACTTCGGGTCACACCATTGGTCATAAACCAGATGTCTTAAAGACTTCGGGTCACATCATTGGTCATAAACCAGATGTCTTAAAGACTTCGGGTCACACCATTGGTCATAAACCAGATGTCTTAAAGACTTCGGGTCACATCATTGGTCATAAACCAGATGTCTTAAAGACTTCGGGTCACACCATTGGTCATAAACCAGATGTCTTAAAGACTTCGGGTCACATCATTGGTCATAAAACAGATGTCTTAAAGACTTCGGGTCACACCATTGGTCATAATGGACAGTCACCTTAAAAAACCCTGGATCAATAATGGTATGCAATAAGCCGAATCTTTTTCTAGATCTACAAATGCTGTCTTTATCGTGCAAGAGTGAGACACTCTCTAAACACATTACCTACTTCATATATGGTTACTAATAATGAGCTGACATCAACCAAAATGAAGGTTCCCATATCCGCCACCTGGGGACTCGCTTGACAGTTTTGTAGGCCAAGAACTGGGAACCCTTCCCAGATGAGCCCAGAATTATTGAATGCATAAAACCCTCGGTGTAAACCACCCTCGGTTTGCTTCATTACGAGTTAGTGGAACTATTTGTAGCTCCGTCCAAAAAAGGAGCTACATTATTGTAGCTAGTTTAAGTACGCCCGTTCTAACAACGTTTGCAAGCACTTCCAAGACTTGCATTAAACTAATTGACAGCTATGTGACTACAACGCGATTTTGTTGGATGCTCTTCCCCACCGTGAGCCACACGACCACTTTTTAAGACTAAATAATAAGACAAACATTTGACAGCAATATTTACATCAAGTAACTATAATCATGCTCCGAACCGTGGGTATTTTCTGTTATTGTTAGGCACAAAGACAGCTTGTCATGTCACGCATGCAGATTTTAATTGAACCATTATACAAACGAGTATCAATTTTATCTCAACGAATACTCAAACACATCGGATGATGATCAGTGTAGTGCTTATTATCCTTCAGCAAGTATTTATTTATATCTATGTTTTAAGTCAAATGAACCAAACAAACACAAATATAATTCAATTAAATATAATTCACTAAAAAGAACAATCAATTGCTCAAAGGTAACGAAAAGCAGAAAGGACAAGTGGCAGGTTGATGGATTTATAACATGTTCAAAGTTGAGCCTTAACGATACAGATAAACAACATTGATAAGTATTTGTCAATAAAACACCAGGTGTATGGCATTAAGAACAGCTTGTCAGGTTTGCAGCTAAAGTTATTACATTAATCAAGACAGTAACGAAAAACACTACTCTTGTCGCTTTGTTATTTTTAGCCGTCTCCGAAAAGTGGCTGATCGACTCCGAAGCGGACGTCCTTGTAATACGCCACGATGTAATGTTTGCTTTTACGCTGTGTGCATTCCCATATTATTGTCTTTTGCATATCGATTTTCAACATGACATTTTTTTTAAATGTGTTGCAATTTCTCATTAAATTGATATCGATTTATCAATTCATTAATAAACACTTAATAAATGGTGTTCGATTTTAAAGATAAAAGAAATTTTTACATCGAGTTTTTGGATAACGAGTAAGCGTATCTCGATACACATATAGATACATGTATTTCACAAATCGTCCTTGACTTTTGCTACGTGAATTTTACATTGCAACTCAGCCATTTTTTATTCTAAAGGGACGATGCGTTGTTTACAAAAGTTTGACTGCTGTCTTGACGTTCAATGGCATTTAGACAAACTGCAAACGACGTTACGAAAAGGATTTTGAATAGATAAGACTGCTCCTAGGTAACACAAACGTTGAAAAAATTGACATTTTTTGTTGAACACAGACCGCTGTCTGTCCATGCATCACTTACTGGCAACATAACTAGACCTCCGAAGGCGACAAAACGGGGCGTATTAGAACAAAATTGTTTACATCAGGTTTTGTTTTGATGCAAACAACAGAATGCGCAGCGGATTGCAGAGAATTAAAATAATGCTTGAACCGCATTGCAGAATGACAGTGCTTGCATATCAAAGAAAGATCATTTCTTTTATAGAAAAGGGGAAAGGAAAGTGATAGAAGCGTAGATGTAGAATCCAACTACAAATCTCATATATGGAAACTGTACAGAAAACACGCCAAGCAGCACACTTGAACAAGTGTAAAGATCCGTTGACTAATATGAAAGTCTAGCACAGAACAAATCTTTTGAGCATTGAGTCCGTGACTTATAAGGCCTACGTTTTTTCGATAGTCACTTTCTGGACATGGACTTCAATTGCATGCCACCCAAGCTTCGGAATGATGCCACTGAAAAGAAAATGTCTTTAAAAGCGCTAAAAGTGGTTATACCGGAGACAGTCTTTTAATTATAGCAACATCCATGCAAATACAAAAAGGATATTTATGGCGTGACTAACTTTTATCAGCTCTTACTGGGTACTCTGCTTTACTCACTTATCAAAACTGAACGTTTATATATAATTTACAATTGCCTATAGTAAAAACCGTATGCAGAAAATAAATCCGGAAAATAAAAAGTGGTTGATATGTTTAATGTCGTACTTTTATGATAATAATGTAAATTTGGACCGGCACTTACACAGACTACATGTACATAGGGAATAAGGATTAGGTAGAATTCCGCCCCAAAACAAAGATGTTTTTTTCTATTCAAACCAAATGACTTTCAGCAAAAGGAAATATTTTAATAAAATAAATACCAAAATATGCTTCATATTGATCATTTTGACCTAACAGTCTAGTATTGTGGTGTCTAGAATTAGCAGATCGTCAATTTTCTACCAACCTGACACAAATTGACACAAGATTATTGGTTAATCACAAACTTTAGTAATTATTATATGAAAGCGGAGTTAGCAAACACTAGGGCAGTATCTTTATCAAGCATTGCTTATGGAATGTAAAGTCCCAGTAAAGGGCTGATATAATTCAGACAAATCCACACAACTACAGTGTGCGATTTTTTTGGTACATCATCTAGGTTCAGTAAACTTGACGTTACAAACTCGTGCTTACTTATTAAGAACAAAGAATCGAAGACAACGAGTTAAACAACAGAGGAATAAACAAAATAAAGAAACACACAACATATAAGTTATGTACGTGTTTCAAACAGAGACTTATGTTATTAGTACTGCATCAATTTTAATGTTTGATCACGTGTTTACAGTTTGTCTCACAGAATAAACATTACATTTGCCAGCACCGTCACCTTGAAAACATACTGAGAGCGAATCACTTAATGGTGACTGGTCAGTAACACGGACAATTAAAATACGGGTGCGCAGTGCCTCCAAATGTCAAAATATAACAAAAACAGGAGTATAAATTACAAATTATCATGTATTAAATATAAAATATCTTTCGAAAAATGTGCACAAATCTTTTAAAATTTTGCGCACGACTTTGTGGTACGTATTAATAGAAAAAAAATATTTATAGATGTGAAGTTTCCTCGTTTTTACTGGGTTCGTGTTTAGAAGATGTTGCTTTTTTGTCTATTTCAACTGAATATATGGCTGGATGTCCTCCATTTTTTAGGATACCTTTTCTTTGGCTGTTACTAGACATACAAGAATTTAAATCACAGCTGTGCTTTTTCTCTTGTTGAATAAAAATTCCATCGTCAGGTTCTTGTACATGCTTCGCAATTTTGAGCAGGCCTTTCGACAATGCATTTTGTTCTCTCTCAAATGTTTCTTCCAGACGATAACCGCGGTTGTCATAAAAGTCACCTTCAGTTAATGCACGGGTAAATAAATGCGCGTGCGGATGAATATGTTGTTCGTTATCAACCTCCGTGTGATTTATCAGTTGTGTTTGACTAATTTTCTCATTATCAGTTGATATTTTCACATTCGGATTTGATTCAGAATGACTTCCAAGTTTGAAAACTGGCTTACCACTTTGCAATCGTCGTTTTGCGCGAACTACAAATGGAATTACAAGCGCAAATATGACAATTAAACAGACCAATACGCCTGCAAAAACAGCAGCAGTTTTATTGTACGTAGAACTTGTTTTGACACGTACAACAAAGGGAACTGGATTTGATACAACCTTATCGCCCGCTAACATTACTACCTAAAATGAAATTATAAATGAATGTATTTCTAACTAACCTATATCAGTAGAAACACCAATGGTGTTTAAAATAAATTCATCAAAGGATTAAGCATTAAATGATTTCCGTTCTTGTTCATCAGTAAACACAATGTGTAGCGTATTTATTCCATGGTTGTGCAAGGTTTATATATAATTTTAGTTACTCGGAGATCTACCATTAGGGAATCCTGGAGACTATAAGCTTGTGGCGGAAGAATCTAGGTATCTGTAAATTTTGTTGCGGAAATACCGTGTGCTAGACATAGGCTTTAAGGAAATGTGGGAAACAGCTCATATTTCGGAAATCATTAAACAAAGCTGTTAAAGAAGTCCAAGTTACAAATCCGTTTGCCTGCTCAATGCCCATGATTTAGAGTTTTAAATTGTCCTCGAAAAGAATTTAGCTGAAATATTACTTTCAAAGCATAGTTATCAATACCTCTTTATTCTGACTGATGTCTTGTGATTAATGTACATCACACAGGTACTAGTTATGGTTTATTTAATCAATTGATGTTGATTTTGTTTAGATTTTCATTGACTGAACCTCCTTAAAAACCTGCATCATTACAAAATGCATGACCGGATTAAAGGAGGAAGTAAAAACCAACAACATTGATTGGAGATTCATTAGAAATACTGACCTATGAAATCAATACTCTTATCAACTTGCAAAGTTCTATTGTTTAGTCTAACAACTTAATATAATTGTCCCAATTTTGTTCTCTAAAAACTATATTTATTTAAACGATTTCTAAAACTTTACCTCGAAGAATTACATTTTTACCGAATTTTACAGTAGAATTTCTCGCTAAGCTCTCGACATCCAGAACAGTATCTTTTAGTATACCTCCGCTTGATCAGTGGGGGGTATATATTGACGGGATATTCGTCTGTCCGTTACTCTTTAGGGTTCCTATCTCTTATCCGTAACTTCTCCTGCACTACATCTCGGAATTTATTTAAACTTATACAATCCTGTATGCACCCGATATTTGACATTACGACCGGAATAATTATTTGGGGTTCCGTAGCAAAACATGGAAATTTCCCTTCGAGAGAAGTGAACATTGAATACAGTTTTTTTTTAGTTTCGTTCGGCGTTCTTGCACCTATCATTTTTAAATAAGTAACGTATAATTACCAGTTAAATACATGTACAGTGTATTTTTTTCTAGTCAATTTTTATAAGACCACTGAAGTTACCTACAACAAATTCTCTGAAGTCACGGTCATATTTTTTAATATTATTCACAAGAATATACCCTTCACTGTCCACGACAAATTCGTCTGTAAATACTGCTATTAACACTGACTAAAAAAGAAAAAAAAACGACAATTACAAACAAATGGAAATATTAGTACTTCGCGTAACTCGCCCTCAGATTTCAAATGCATACGAGCAAATATATAAATAGTATTAAAAAAACGGAGAACAATTCTTATCTTCAATATGACACCTGCATTACAAAAAAGACATCACCATGCAACATCTCTCGTGGTCTTTTACTTTATACAAACGCCAAATTAGCCCATAGTTTCACTTGAACCAGTATGTATATAAACTTTGTATTTTATTGTTAACCATTTCATTGGCCAAGATCCGTGGAATGCATGCAGTCATTTTTTCAGTAGCTGTTAATACATTATTGTTAAACATTTCATTGGCCAAGATCCGTGGAATGCATGCAGTCATTTTTTCAGTAGCTGTTAATACACATATAACTATACCAACCCCATTTTGTGGTCTTTCTATCATTCTTGTAACTACTTGTAGATATGACACCTTCTTGCCATTTTCCATGAACTCTTTGTCTTCAGTCTTTATGACAGGAACTCTATCACCCGTCTTTCCTGTGGAGTCTGCATATCCTTCAAATGCTTCACCGGCACTGTCTATGACATATGAGTAGTTAGTTTCGAACAAGACATTCTCTGAAATTAGTACAAGCTGTACACTTAATGTTGAATGAATTAAACATGAACTGAAATCAGTAGAATGTTTTAGCATGCATGTAAATGTAAAGTGGAATGAATGTACTATGTACAATAAAATCAGCACTGTAAACTTATTGTGGATTAATGTACTATATTCATTATATAACTTCCATAGGATATAAACTACTATTTATTTTTTCTTAACGTGTAAATTATAACGTAATATAACAGTGCAGGGTGAAAGATATTAAACATTTCAGAAAGTGACTCTGTTTAAGAAGCAATGTTCAAAAATGCGTTTTACATTAATCATAATAAATTTACAAAATGGATTACATGTTATGTGAATTTACTAAAAATAAATGAAATAAACAAATGGCTTTGACCTTCCTACTTTCAATTTTGTTACTTACATATCTAATATAGTAATTTATTTTTAAATAAAACGTCTGACACTTCTTGTTTCTGTATGTATTTACTGTGAGCATTACGAGTTATATGTATATAAGTTATAAACCTAAATAAAAGGTAATTAAAAATATATTTAAACACCTGTTTTAGTACTTTTACGTATTGTTGTAAAATTTATTATTATTTGACATGACGTAGAGGCAGAGATTTTGTTTAGATATCGGTAATTGATCAAAGCTTAATTAGTAAAATTTGATATAAAAATTGTAAGATAAATATCTGTAAATTCTTACCCTTTCTTATTTAATACTTCATGTTTATAAATGTAAATGTTTGGTAAATGTCGAGCAAACAATTTGTAATCAGACTGACAATAAATAAACAGTGAAAAGTATGGACCAAATTGAACATTTTTTTGAATGCCAGTGGAAATGTATGGAGTATTGGGTATGGACGAAGAATTTTGCTTTTTGTAGTGCCTCAAATGAACCTATTGATTAGAAATCTAAAAAAGCACTGTTATCTTCAAATACGTCTCCCACTGTCGTCCGCTGCCATGTCTTTCCGTCTTATGGACCTGACAACCACCTCTATTCGCCAGCTTAAAATGCGCTGGCGGCTTTGTCAGTCAAGCACTTAAAACACTACCAGTATGATCCCCTGTGTATTCACTACAGACAATAGCAGGTATTAATGGTAATTCTATTACATAAATAGCAACCCAACCCCTTAATATCCCACCCAACTTTTGCAAAATATAAGAGTGTTAGTAGCTCAACTTTTCTTAAGAAACATCAAATTTAAAACTAAACTAACTACATTGACAGGATTGTAGGTACATAAACAGCAGGACGACGAAATATGTTAGTCTCTTCATCTTGGTGATCTATAGAAATAAAACAAACACACTTAAATACAAACGTGTAAATCTTAAAACAATCAAAATCAAAATCAAAGTTTGTATAAGTTTCCATCGGTCAAAAAGATTTAAATGCAAAAAGAAAGAAATGCAAGTTTCAAAGTGTATGTATCGACCATACTATATCTTTGTGTAAGACTTAAAATAATTAATATTCAAATAATTCCGACATTCATTGTTACAGTCATCGCTGATTGATCGACGTTGTCGTCCACTTTTTAATGAACGGATCTAGTGAATAAACATATGTTGCAATAAAAAACGTACGTTAAAGTTTATAAATGAAAATTATTCTTAAAATTAAATTCAAAACTCAAAATATTAATTACGTAACGATATATGTTTCGTGAACTCCTACGATCGTGTAAACCTTTCGAGTTTAGTATTGTATCTCTTCCATTACATTGTACCAATCATGACGTAAAACCGCTTTATTGCCCAGCATGATACTATTACTAATTATACTCCCGCTTCGAAGAAGAGGGGTATACTGTTTTACCCTTGTCTTTCGTTCGTCCGTCGCAGTTTTCTAAGCAACTATAGCATACAGAGGCCTGATATTTTTCATATTGCTTTATCCTACAATGCCATATAGTGTGTAGTAATTGTATGCTCCATTATGACTCCTCTCATGCTCCTGTTTACCGAACATGTTTTGGCGCGGGTATCGCTAGTAAGCATTATATCACAGATTCACTTGTTTTAAGATTTGCCCGAGGTTACCAACATCTTTATCTGTATCTCCGAGATTTACCTTAGTCCATGTTATAGTAAAAAGATGGAAGACACTCGTACATTGTATCATTTATTTTAGAGGAGTAGAATTTTGTGTCTATTTAAGTGGTCTAAAACTACTTTTATGTCATACTAAATAGGAACAGTACAAAAATTGCATCACAATATGTTTATTTTTGTCTGCTGTACAGTTCCGCTGCACATGCTGTCAATTGAAATCCAATATTAACTTGTTTTCTGATCTGACACAAAAATCTCGTGAACAGCCATGAACGCGACTCCTGCTGCCAACAGATTTTCTGCGATCAAAGAAAGTATTATGTTATACCCTTTATATGGATATGAGTGTCCGTCCATCCATCTTTCCGCCAATCGGTGGGTTCCAGATAATAACTTGACAACGCGTCAACAGATCTTGTTTAAACTTGCACAGCACTTAAGTACTTAAGTACTATAAAATAAAGATCCCGTTTGATTTCCAATACAATTCAATATGTAGTTGCGACTAATGCCCATCAACTTTTTTTTTCTCATCAGTTGGTGGTTTCCAGATGAAAACTTGAAAACGCGTCAACATATTTTGTTTAAACTTTTCACAGTTATTAAGTACTATAAAATCAAGACAAAGTTGAATTTTCAGCACAATTCAATTTGTTGTTTTTGAGTTGTGCTAATTTTAAATTATTTTGATAGGTCCGAGGTCAAGGTAAAAATTGTCGTCTGAGAAGAACTGCTATCATGCACAGCTGCTTCTATAGGCTGATTTGTAATTCAGTAAAAGGTATTCATCAATATTAAAGTAATTAACCGTCTCGGGATATGCATTTAATGTCCCCCAAAATACCCATTTTTGAAGTCGTTATAATGTGATTCATTGCATTTGAAAATGTTCAAAGTTTTATACCTGTAAATATAGTTTAATTTTATAATTTCCAAATCAAAAATTTGTTAGTGGTTGACAACTTAAAATTAACTTTCCTCCCCAATAAACATTGGACGCCATGATGTAGGTGAAAAATTGCTGAAAGTGATGTTAAACACATTTTCATTGTATTACATATGTACAAAATAATGATCTTTTTTATATTTGGTAGAATTTATTTATTTCAACGTTTTCGAAAACATTAAAAAAAGCATTATTAAAATGTTCTGTGAGAAGCTAACATCCCGGGGCGAAACCCACTTGGAAAAATAGTTTGCTCTATCAAATGATTGATGGTAATAAGTATATTAAAATATATCACTTGTAATATTTTGCAAATTATTTGCTTCATAAAGAAGAATCGATTCAAACATATTGATGTTGCGAAGAAAGTATCCTGAACTTCGGTTGAACAATAAACAATGTGAATTGGTTTGTTTTTAATACACGTTTCTATTTAATCGTCTTATATCAGTTTACAAGTTTAAAAATTGACAAACTCTATTTTAAAGTATTAAAATCTGCAATGTATGCGACTAAGCCGAAATCGGAGGTGGTTTTCATTACTTTTTTATGAAAGTTTTGACCATTATGTTATTAAATAAATTGGCAATGACTTGTTTGTATTTATTCCTTACGTTTGTTTGTTCAATCGTGCTCATTCACGCATTCATTATTTCTATCATCCTCGTTCGTCTAAAACAAAGCCAATGAGTATCTAGGACGTGGTGCAATCAGTATTAAGTACGACGTGCATTGTTTAGTGATAGATAGAATGTCTGATGAATGTAAATATTCCATATCAATTCATTAAAAAAAATCAAAAAAAGATAAAAGACACTACTTTTCACATGTTTACTTTCATGCAATGGTTTAAAGGATTAAGAAATAGAAGCGAAAACTAATATATTATAAAGCAGAAACGAAACCTTGACTGAATTTGTGCGATTGAATTATATGAATACAATAATCTGCAGTTTCATATTTAACAGTAGATGAACTTACACAAATGCGATCTGAGTTTCCCATTAAACAAAATCCAATACTTAAGAATTACTAGTAAGATGGCATATCGATTGAAAACACGAAATGTTTAGAAGATGGCCTCTTTGGATTAGTGGTCACTGACATAATTAGTCATAAACTATCACGTGCCTGTCAACTTTGAGGTTGAGTGTTGGATTCTCACTGCAGGAAGGGTTTGTTCGACTCTAGTCTGAATTGACAAGGATAGACATTTTTATGATCTTAGGTCTGGTGGTTTTCTCTTGGTACTCCGGCTTCCTTTCTTAATAAAAACTGGACACCACGATAGTTAAAAACAGTTAATAGTGACATTATACATTATTTCAACACACGAACAAAAACTTTTTGGAATTTATACCCAGGCAAGATGCAGATTATTAACTTTACTTCTAAATAAACAATTTCAGATGTATAAGCCTTAAATAATTATGTTATGATATAACTTTATTATAAAAAAAATCAAATTACCACAACAAACGGACCTTGGTGCAATTAAGTCAATTACCAATTACTAAACACACTATAAATATATTCGACCTGTATTGGCAGAAACGTGTCAATTTTTGCAATCTACCGTATTCATTCCATTTTGTACGAAATATTTTTGAAAACTGAAAATGTTTTTAAGCAGCTAAATTATTTAAGACAAAAATTGCAGATATAAACACTTTACTTACCGAATCAGTTGTTGTCAAAAATAGTTGAAATTATCATATGACGTGGACTGTTCCGTATCAGATAAACTATTTATTTACTTGAATATATATATATATCATTGATTATAATCACACAACAAATGCATGCCGAGTTGAAAGGGATTTCACATTGTAATGCTCTGTCGGGGCCGGAAGTGGCCTCTTTTTATCAGTTAGGTACATGTGCTCTATACTTTGATCTATTGAAATGATTTTATACTGACACTCTGGTCCATTTGACAAACATTCTAATATCAGATGAGAAATTTTTGGTATTAAATAAAATTCTAATTGCGCTTAGAATGATTGCCTTGAGAATTTTTGTAACTTTTAAGTTAACTTTTAATAAGGGGTCAAAAGCAGACTGCACACAACTCTACGTTTGCTTGTAAAAGTAAAGGAGCGTTAAATCGGTTTATATTTCTTACTAGAAAGCCTTTCTGTTATCATTCAGTTTCTTATTATTCTTTTTCATTAAGTTCTGTTTTGGGACATGTCGTAATACATTTTGTCTTTTTCAAACGATTTGCTGTCGTCACATAAATATCAATACGATTGTCAATTATAAAAAATTCATCGTAAGAAACCCTCGCCAAGTCGAGTTCTCGCTATGCTACCACATACCGATCGTGGTAACAATTGTGGATATTTTCTCGTTTTTATTAATATTTAATATTTGATGTTGATTGGTGAAGTATTTACAACCAAACAAAGCAGAGATGACATATACGTTTCTTTTAATAAATATGTCGTTTCATGGAGAACGGTATCGATAAATTTTTAATCGACAAATCGACAACCTAAAAAATAGAAAAACTGCACGCACACCTCCATGTAAAGAAAAGATTTCTATCTTTCTGTAAAACCTGTATTAGTAAATTATATTAGCTAGCTCAGCTACCATCCGAAATGGACCACGTGATTTTTTTTACACAAACATGCTACCGTATAGCTTACATCTGTGATGCTTGTTATAATGACTCATTACATTCAACAAATACGCAGGTGTATTGATTAGAAGTGACAATCTGTCAACAACATATAATGGAAAGGTAGGTAAACGTCGCTCTTTTAAAGTCATGAAAATCCTTTTGTGATTGCATGTATGAGAGGTAATTACCGGACTATATGCAACATTCAATCTCTTCAGGAATCAAAGACAGAATAATGTTCGAGTTGTACTATAACTTGAAAATCTGACGAGAAATACATAGAATATAATGAAAACAGGTTGAACGTTGTTCCTCGGATAGGTCATTAGTTTTTTTATATTTTATATTAGCGATGCGTATCATAATTTTATGGAGTTGTGGTAATATACGTCTATGCTCTTTATATTAAGAATTTCATTTAAATTTTGTTACCTGTTTGTTTAGATTTAAGAGAGCATTTTTGAGACCATAAACGAGAAATATAAATATAATATAAATATTTAAGATTATTTTTACCGGTTTAATCTCAAATGTGGTAAAAATACACTAGAAAATTCGTAAAAGCGTTGCATACATTAAACTGAAAATTTATACATTGCCTTAACTTATTACAATTAAATCTCTTTGATGTACTCAATTTATGGATCTAGTAACAAATTCATAGAAAGGTATCTCAAGACTATCAAATAAGTTACAAAACTCGTATGCAGTCACTGTAAAGTCCAAGTGACACCAAACAGACTTTTGTGTAATGATGATGTGCAGTCTGTATACCAACTGCTGTCATTATACTATGCATAGTTACTTAGTCAATATATTGTACATGAATCAAGAACGTCTGCATTTTTGTGCCTCAGTGGCCGAGTGGTTCAGGTAGTTTATAAATGTAGAGTACTACATTAAAAAACTAACTTGGAATGAATGTGCATTCTGTACTTTTTCCGTCTCCTCCTAGGGAGTAAATTCTGTGTATTTTTCAATCAAGATATTTTATTAAAGTTTAAATATAAGTTTGTTTTCAAATTAAATCTCTATGTTCAAACATTTCAACAATAATCTGCTTGATACTAGACCAGTTATGCTTGCTCCTTTACCTTTCAATTGCAAGACTTTGTATCTCAAATGTAAGATGCTTAATATTAAGCTAAAGATTCAACATCACCAGTCGTTTTATATTCTTATATTTACTGGATTATATTTACATGTAACAAATCATAGGCTACAAGAGATAAGGCAAGTCTTAAGAAACTCGCCTAAATGTCGCGTATACTAATTATTGTTGTAAATGTAGCGTTCAGAGGTTTAAACTAGAATTAAACATGTTAAAGGATTAGAAACACTATCATAACTTCTCTAAGATTTATAATATAATGTATAAAAACATTCTTTACAAATTTAATTAAAATCTACTGTAGTTTCTACATGTTTATTTACAGAGAACGTATAGTTAAAGAATTAGAGGCCAAAGGCTACTGTGTGGTGTCAGACATTCTGACGCACGAGGAATGTAACCAGTATATTGAAGTCTATAAAAACTGGCTTGGAAGATTTGGCGACGAACGCCCATATTCTGATAAATCGTTGATAGAACAATACAGATTATCATATTGTGAGCCGACATGGAATGTCAGACTGAAAGCAAAGCCGGTCTTTGCGTCAATATGGCAGACTGAAAAATTGTTGACAAGCATGGATGCAATTGCAATAGGAGAACCACCCGAACTCGGTAACTATGACAACAGTACAATTCATATTGTGAAAGACAATATGCATATTATTTTCTTTTTTGCGTTTATTTTTGTGTAGATCAACATAACATTGAGAAAATCGACTTAAAACATAGCGTGAAGTAAGATAATATGACTCCGTTACAGAATTAGATTTTAATATTATTAGCTCTATATTTGTTTATTCTTTGGTCCCTGGCTAAACTTAATAATTAATGTACAAAATAATAAAAAGCCCCTAGTAAAACTAACAACAGATTATTTAGGATGACTGCAATTTGATTTAACACATTTAAGACATAAACGTAAGATAGTTTTTACCGTATAAAACTGTTTTTATAAATATGGTGAATAAACACCCGTGTTCCGGAATTAACGAATATGTTATGGACTTTGGAGCTAGATATTAAGTTTAAGCCTTACAGCCGTCAGGGGGTGCTCGCCTCCAACTTCATTAAGCAAGATTTTCAGTTGTTCTGCTGCAGATCGTGAATTTTCAGCGAATAATCCGGATTTTTCCCCAAAACTCGACATGATATAGCTGACAGTTGCTAAACGCGGAGTTAAAAAAAACACAATCTTTGCCATTTAAGGTGACGTGTTTCAAGAGTATGTTTGGCGTGCACAGATGTTTGTCCATTTTCATAACACTTACGTCCGAGGTCACGTACCGACGTTCTGAGATGACATTTTTATATAGTTTTATATCTGTTTGGTTAGGTAATACAGAATTTGGGGATGCTGACTCGCACTGGTTTCATATGGATCAAGGAAGTTGGAGAGTAGGTCTGCACGCATACCAGGGTGCTGTTTATCTGGAGGAAACAACAGAAGACGACTACTGCTTTCGTGTTTTAGAAAGCTCTTCACGGTTCAATGAGGAATTTTATAAAACATTTCCAAAAAGTGTAGAAGAAGCAGCAGGTAAAGATTTTTATTGTTTGAAACAAGAACACATAGAATGGTTTATAGCAAAGGGATGTAAAATGAAGAAAGTTCCAGTTCCAAAAGGTGGAATAGTATTGTGGGATTCCAGGACTATCCACGATAACAAAGCACCGACTGCTGGTCGTAAGAATCATGATCGTTGGCGTTTCGTAGTTTTTGTCTGCATGGCTCCAGCTATTTGGGCAACAGAACACGATATTGATTTAAAAAAGAAAGCATACGAAGAAATGGTGGCAACTGCACATTGGCCTTCCCAGGGAGTGTGGACTTTTCAAAAGACATCAGAAAGAGCAGCTACGAAAAAGTTGGAAATTATAGAAGAACTACCTGAAATAGCAAAAGCAAATGAAGTTCTCCTGATGGTCGGCAAGGAGAGGTATAATTTTGACGATGGTAAACCAAACGATCCAGGATGGAATCCTAAATGGTTAGTTGACCCATCTATAGCTGAAGAAAAGAATAGTAAATACTTTTAATAGCAGCTGCTCTATATTCCGATTTATTTCGTCCTCAAGTTCCATATACTAATGGGTATTAGGTTTTATCACATTGAGTTCGGGAAATGGTGATTTATTTATATGTCTTTCTTGTGTTTTACCGGATTACCACGCCTTATATTTTACATACATGCATAAAGTCAGCCAAGGTGTTCACTATCAGGTCAGATAGAAATTGGTTGATTAAAACCTAAATACATATTAACACAAATGTGTATCTATATTCATGGTCATTTATATAGCTAAGTTATACAAACAACTTCAAATTATCAACAATGGAAAACAACTAGGTTCGTTCCTGAAGTAATATTCGATATGTCGTCGATATACACAAATATATATTTAAAAGAAATCATAGACCGCGTACCAAACTAGAAATTAGAGAAGAACACTAGAATCCTCGACTGCTGGCTACATTTAGATTAATCAAGATTACCTATTGAAATCATGTTCGTGAAATGGGATTACATTTGAATACATATTTATTTTTACAAATTAAAAATAAATAATGGTGTTGCTTGTTACTGGATAGGACATTATCACTGGGTGATAATGCCCTCATGCCAAATAATGCAGATCAATAACTACCAGCTGACCTAGTTTTCTCCAATGGAAACAAACATTATTTTACTTTTATGATATAATTGTGTACTTGGCTACTTTTATGTAGGGTCTATTGAATGCCTGATAACAATGCTATCAATCAACCATGACGTTAAGGGACGTTTTAAGCTATTTGATTTCACAACAGGCGTGGAAATCAAGCCCGCCTACGTGGATTAAAAAAGCAAATTCATCAGCTTAAATAACCAAAATGGTTTGCTTAAAGGGTGTTTACCGCCATTTCAACAATGTTATGCTAGATCATATTGTCCAGTTTATATTGGGACAGGAAGTAGTATTTGAAGAAATCTACGACATGCAAAAAGAAAACAGGAAATCATTATCAATTAAGATTGGAGTCCATCTTGCCTGCAGTGAGACTGGAACCCGCAACCGCAGTGTTGAAAGACCATGTGATCAATAGTAGATGAATAACTACAATAATCACTCGGCCACCAAACTGGTGAAAACGCCTAAGGATAATAACTCTCATTTTTGAGTGTCAATCACAACGTCGCGTCACATAGTAAGACTATGATAAGTCGCTAAGTTTAACCGTCTCCGAACTACCGAAAAAGTTTATAATCGTGTTAGAATCAGAGTACGTTTGATATGTCACAACGTAAAGTTCGCTGCATACGTCTTGTTCATCTTCGTAACAGATACAGCAAAAGATATCGTTACATGAAGTGTTTGCGTGCACATCTACCAAAGCGGTTTTTTCTTTAAACAATTAGATCCTTCTGTTATTCACGGATAAGTCTCGGTTTACAAATAAAGGTCATAACAAAATACCGAACACCAAGGGCACTCTCAAAAACGGCAATCCACAAATCACAGTTCAAGAAACCCGCAAACTTAGAACCAACTACCAAAAATATAGCAGCTACAGCCATGGTTCTGACTTGGTTGATTGATTTGATGTTTGCTTTACGTCCAGCGAGCAGTATTTCAGCTATATTCAGGACGGGAATATATTAACAAACAATACATCAATTGAAAAAAGGGTGGGCTTTGACACAGGGAACACAATTTTGACTGCCACTGGAAAAGTACAGAGTATTGGATAGGGTCAAAGAATTCAGCCTTTTGTAGCGGCTGCTATGAGTCTACTCTTTTTCGAAATCTACAAAATGGATCTTTATCGTGTAAGGAGCGTGGCACTCTCCGAACACGTTACCCATTATGGTCCACGACCAAGCTTTCCGTATTATGATCTGACAACCTCCAATGAGAAGGTCTCCTCTATCCGCCACCCGGGAACGCTCTGGGCTGTTCTGTGGGTCGTGCACTGAGAACCGTCCCAGTATAGTCCCAGGGTTCTGACTTTGTACGGTCATTTCAATAGAAATGTTGGGTTTAACCAGGTATTACGGAATGCCGAATTTCCCGCTTCTATTACTGTAGTATGTGATGAAAAATGGTTCGGTATCAAACAACACTAGTCTGTTTTAGGTGTCACCAATAATTATTGCTGCACAATCAATGTGCAGAATTAAAAAAAATGGGAAAACTATCTCCAATCATGTTTTAAACGATATTTAACAACAAGGAAATGGTATCTATATTGTTGTTTCTTTTAACCTTGGTTTATCCCGAACAAATTGGTAACGTTTGCCAAAATCGGTATATTCACTCCAAGCGCTTGCATACCTGATCAATTGAGAAATATAAAACTGAATATTAGTAGGCATATGTAAAGCAAAGGCTTTGTGTATGATTTCTTGAAGACGGGATTTGAAAATTATTGTTCTAACAGATGAAATTTATATATCAATATCGATCTTGATATTAAATTGTCCAAAACCGGCATTGGTTTTGGTATATTTAAAAGACACGATTGGAGTAGATTGATGTTTTAAATGTAACGGAATCTTATCATTTACTTCTTTTCTTTGAGAAGATTGTTGATGTTAACTACATCAATTCCTTTATTTCTGACTTTCATGTCAAGGAATTCTATTTTCATCACTATTAGTATGATGGTAATTTTTTTCTATGATATTTGTTCATTTTGTTCCACAAAGTCCGTCGTGTTTTGCTACATATAACAATCTACAAAGCGCTCTAGTGAAATACGATTAATAAGTAGGATAACTCTTAAATTATTGGGATGTAATTAGCATATTACAGGTTTGCCTTTATATTTTTTCCAGTTAAATGTCATAAGAATTCTATGATAGGTCGCAGGTGATGCCTAACAATCCGAAATATCAACTGTAACATTGCAACATAAGATTAATCACCCTTCCTAATATCGGGCTGAGTAAATCAACATTTCTAATATGAGACTGAGTTTCTAGAAGGCCTTCCAAAGAAGAAAGATAAGATACTGGTCTCTACCTTTCACATTCCGCTATATTGTCCCTCAACAATGCTAAATGTGGTGACTATTTACATTCAATTTACCCAAGCGAGCTTTAAATTAAAGACATCACCAATACACTTAGGTCAGCCTTTTACTCAGACCTTCTTTTAGAAATAGACTCAGGAAAACTACAAACTAGACTCTACGACAAACATAATGACATCAATTTTCAAACTGTCAACTTCCCGTTCATCGACGACAACATTCCAGCGTATGGTGTCTACATTTCACAACTTATACGTTATTATAGATCCTGCGATCGGTATTCCGATTTTCTAGACCGATCACTGCTTTTGACTGTTTAACTTCTCAAACAAAGGTTTGTTGTACCTAAGTTGATGCTATCTCTCCAGAAGTTTTATGGATTACTATCAGACATTTTCGCTGAGTCAAAGATAGTGTTTCTTATTCCAGAATTTTACTCTTCCATAGACATGACAAACAGTAACTCGACGTGTGTCTTATTAGAGGCAGGCACTGCTTACTCGTCCGGACCACCTGAGTGCACCCATGGTTTTTATTGTGTGCGGGTTACTCTCTGTGTTTTTGTGTTTATAGTTTTTGTGATGCGTTTGCGGATTTGTAACTGTTCTTTTACTTTTCGCTCTTGTTGTTCGGTCAGTTTTCTTTGCCATCCGGCTTAGCTTTTTATATTTACGTATGATTAGTGACAAACAAAACATAAAGGCTCCAGTTTACCTAATGTATGAATTTAACCTTTCTTACTAGTATGAATGCAACGACATATAGGCCTTAATTTGTGTACAAAATATATGCCTTCTAACACTTATATTACACTTAGTCTCACCCTTCTCTTTATTTAAAATTTTAAATCTTTTTTTTTAGTTTGGACCCATTCACAAAATATCATCTATAATTGACTTATCTCAAAAAAGCCTAGAAACCGACAAAGTTTTGTTTCTTATTGATGTTTGCTTTTCATTCAAAGATATGAAAAACTGGTTGTATTTATTGTCTGTCAATTTGTTAGCTATTTTTAAGCTTCACTTACATTGATTTTGAGTTTCTTTACGAGATATTTCTGTGTATTTTTTTAATAGTTTTTAAAATAGCTTTAAGGTACATATGAAAAAGATGCAACGTTTTTTGACAGAAATTCATTCGTTTAAAAATGAAATTCCCGGCGTTTATAATCTTTATTTATGATATGCTCACATTTATAATTGCACGCTCAAAAAATCACATAACCTCATTTTTATGGTTATAACATAACGTTCAACATCATATATGTCTCCCCGTATCTAATCTGTATGATAAACACACATTACTATATCGCAGTCATATATCCCTTATATAACCCCATTTATTTGTTATATAACCACAAATAACATCCAGAATCACAAAGATGTATTGATTAGAAGTTACAGCTGTGAACAGCGTACAATGGAGAGGTAAGTTAACTTCGTTCTTATAATGCTGAAAATCCTAACCTATTTGCAAGTATAGGTCAAAATTACTGGGCATCATGCAATCATTAAATCTATCACTTGAAGGAAAGCAAACATTTTTTTTGTAATTGCAAATCTGACCATAGACTAGGAGACTACAATGACAACAGATTGTACGTTTTTACTCAGATGTAATTAGTTTCTTGTATTAAATGGATAACTTAAATATTTATTAGTTCTTGAGACATACGTCTTCGCTCATTCTGTTAAAAATTTTCTATCCTTTACGTTAAGACTCGAGCGTTTTGTTCCATTCTGCCGATTGGGGATGAATTCTAAATTTAAAAAAAGATCTATATAAGGCATTTTACACTTCTATAAATACATTGGAAATCTACATTATATTATACAAATTACATTTCAAAATTGTATACACTTATTGTCAAGGTCAAGTAATCCAGAAGGCCAGATGCTGAAAATAAGCTGCAAACATATCAGTTAATGTCTGTCCTCCAACCATGCATGGTTATGGAGGAACTGACCTAATCAAATGTAGACAAATGGCTGTGAAATTGAAGCAATGGTCAGATGCCACCTTACAGACCATATAGTCATAACATCCGCAATATTTATACAAATTATAGTTATTCTCCCATACATAACTACTGCAAAAAGACCTAAGACCTATTTAATACTTGATGTAGACATCGGCTTATTACCCAAAAATATAAGATCAATGTCAGGTGACATTAGTTCAATGAAAAGCACCTATATTATGCTACCATTGCAAACAAATATATGCATATATGACTGAAACTTGCAAAGATATATAGCAAAACGTCAAGTGTTAACACCGCCAACGGAAACCCGCGCAAATGCCTCGACTTGGCAATATTTGTCACATCCGAGACGTAAGCCGTATATTTTATATTCTAGTGATATCTTTTGATGTTGTTAAAGTTTTAGATAGGACAAAAACTTTTAAGTAAAGGCATATTAAGCAACACTTGCTGTATACGACATCTTTATCAAGGTTTAAATGTGTTGTAATTTCTCATTAAATTGATATTGATTTATCAGTATATAAATAAGTACACACAAATTCGATTTAAATGTCAAATGACATCTGTAAATCGATTTTATAAAAAACAAAAGTACAGACGGTCGTAATATGTTTCTAAATTTATCGATATTATTAAGGATATATCAATTTCAATTACGGTTTTTTTCCGAGTACTCTCGCTTCTTACAACAATAAAACTGGACGCCATAATATAGCTGAAAACATCATTCAAACAAAAAATATAATTTACTTTCTATCTGTTTTGTGTGTTTCGTGCCTAAACAATATCGTTATGAATTAAATTTCGACAAGCTAATACGACTTTGAACAGTCTGTCTAAATCGGTCAAGTTGGATCTCATTCGATAAAATTTAGTTGTAGTTTCTAGAACACGGTGTAAATTTAGGTTGAAATACATATCAGCATTACATAATTTGTATACTTCATTAGTCCTCTATATTGTTGAAATGAAATAAAAAAAGTGTTTTTATTCCAAGTAGTCTGGTGGTAATCTTTCATAAAAGAACGACTGCACTATACATGTATGTATAGCTCATGTTACTAAATTTTTTGTGGTTTGTTTTGGCCTGTTTTGATTGTTGTTTTTTGGAGTTAGCTTCGATTTTTAATTTTGGTATTCACATTTTGAACCTGTAAATAACGTTACCATATCTCCTGATTTCCTTTATAATCCATACTTAATAGTGGTTTTATGAGGACCCCTATAAAACTGTTGGCAACAAGTGGTATTATCCGTATTAACATCATGAAAAATTAAAACATAAAACTGTTATAACATATATAACAGTATGTGTACCTTGGCAATAAAAAAACAATAATTCAAAATAGCCAGTAAACAACATTTCGGCTTTAAGGATTTTACTCGCGGATGAAGTTACAAAATATCGAACTTTCTGTTAAATCTCAATATTTCATCGTGTTAGTGCTGGTTTGAAATGTTGATGTGTATATATTGACCTAATTGTACATTGTGTATCTAGTTATAGGTGAAGATTGATTTTAAAATATTTGACTTTTAGTTTAAATTGTGAAGGCTTATTCAGCAATTTGAGACATTAATGGTCGATATATCGTTTAGTAATCAAGACGTAATGATATCATCTATTTCCGTAGTTAACACTTTGGCTATTTGATATGAATCTTGATTTGATGAACCTCAAGAGATCCTTACTTTTTCTTTAGCAAACACATCTGATTCACACCAGTGCTTAATTTAATATTGCACATTATGAAAATTTAGTGAAAGAAAAATAGGAAAGATTGAGTTTCCTGTATTTGTTTTTGTTTCGACTTATAAAACATATTGGTGTATTTAAAGTGTAAATATAAGTTAATTTTAAGTCTCTATTTTAACACATTTTAACACTTGAACTTGTTTTCCTTTTGTACTGTTCCATTTCAAGACTGCATGTTAAGTGGAAGACGCTAAATCTCCTTTAAGAGACACAGTACGTCAATAGTTTTATCAACAGTTACATAAGACAAGACAAGAAAACTCGCATACAAAGAAGCGTATATTTTAATATTATTATAAATTTATCAACGAACATGAAACATTAAAAAACTACGAACATTGCCATAATACACAATGTAATCTTATATAATGTATACAGACATTTTGTACATATTAACAACCTATTGATTGCATTTTCTGCATGTTATTTTCAGAGACCGTATAGTCAAAGAATTAGAGACCAAAGGCTACTGTGTGGTACCCAACATTCTGACACACGATGAATGTGACCAGTATATTAAAGTCTATAAAAACTGGCTTGGAAGGTTCGGCGATGAACGCCCATATTGGGACAAATCGTTGATGCAACAATACAGATTATCACATTCTGAACCGACTTGGAATGTCAGACTGAAAGCCAAGCCGGTCTTTGAGTCAATATGGCAGACGGAAAAATTGTTGACAAGCATGGATGGAATTGCAATAGGAGAACCACCAGAACTCGGTAACTATTGACAACAGTACAATTCAGATTGTTAGAAACAATATGTATATTTCCTGTTTATTGCGTGTAGGAATTGTGTTGATCAAAATAACGTTAGGAGAAATCTGGGACCATACTGGAAGGGTTGGCGAAAAGAGGGACACTCTATGTAGGGTTTATAAGGTTATAATACGGAAAGCTTGGTAGCGAACCGTAGTGGGTGATGTGTTTGAGTGCTGCTTGCAAAGGACCCCTTTTGTAGATTAAAAAAATCTAGGCTCATTGTAGATTAAAAAAATCTAGGCTCATTGTAGATTAAAAAAATCTAGGCTCATTGTTGCCGCTACAAAAGGATAAATTCTCCACCCCTACCCAATACTTCATACTTTTCCAGTGGAAGTCAAAATTGTTTTTCCTATGTCCCATTCTACCCCCTTTTCGTTGATTCCTTGTTTATTAATTTGTTCCCGTCCTAAATATAGCTAAAATATTGCTTGCTGGACGTAAAGCAAACATCCACCCAATCAATAAACTTAAAAGAATTATATGACTCTTTGAGGAATATGATTTCAACATTTTATTAGCGCTAAGTAAATTCATTTTTGGGCCCATGTATAAGTTTCAACACACTAATTAATGTACAAAAAACATCGGTAAAATTCACTGATTTTATAACTGTATTAAAATATTTAACACCAAGCGTTAGCGGTAAAATGTGAAAATAAAGGGCCAGACTGTTGTAATATCAGTATATAATCATGCCCCAATAAACTATTTCGATTCTCATGCCCCAATAAACTATTTCGATCCTAATAAGACATAATATATTAACTTTTATCAACAACATAAACTACGAGTTGCACAACTTGTAGGACATTTATGAAACAAAGCTTTTTGTGACGTCATTACAATAGGAGAAAACGTCGATTTTCATTATGAATTATTGAGTCGTTATTAATCTAGTTGTAAGTTCATTTAGACTGCTATTGTAAACTTTAACAGAAACACAAATAGACAAAGAGGTTCAGTGGTTGTAATTGCATACTGTATGCTTGGACAGTATCGCCATTTTACAATTCGGTTAAGAACGATATCACCTCGTAGTACGTCTTATTTGATAACAGCATTAAATTTCATGAATTCTGAAAATTACAAAACATATTTTACATAAAATGGCTTTGAATTACATTAACAAATATAAGACATAATTCCAAAAATTTTATTTTTTAAGTTGTTTATAAATAGTAAATAAATGTATTACATCATTACCTATATAATAAGACAATCCACTAGGATCCGTTGGCCAATGATCTTTTTACAGCGTATATTATCTTTAACACCTTCAAAGAGCAAATAGTTATTTTGCTAGTTACTTTTTTCAACTTATACTCCCTATCGACTTGCAAACAGATTATACAAATACTATTACTGTTGTATGTTTTGTATTTTTAAACTAAGAATAACAAACATCTTAATTTAACTTTTGATGTATAGAGCAGTCAATACAAGACAAATAACCTAGTAATGCTTTCTATACTTGTCAATTGTGGATACTTTCGAGAGGAGCGATTCCGTATATAAATAGCTACACCTAGTAATCGCCAAAAAAAGCCGAGGCAATTGATATTAACTTGGAATAAATTTTACATGTAAATAGTTGGATATTGTAGAACTGGGGCAACTAGAATTAAAAAAAAAGTTACATAACGCCATTTATGGTGATGTGTTTCAAAAATACTAGTTGGAAATAACTCATTAACTAAAATTAAATGGTTTTGCAGAATAAGAACAACGTTATTGCATACTTTTTTTATCAGTCTGAATATCTCTCAGTAATCTCCGTCAAGGGTCAGAAAAGTTACAGTTTTACTCTTTTTATTATTATTATTTACCTCCGAGGTCATGTTAGGTATAACATTTTTTATAGCTTCAAATCTGTTTTTGTTTCAGGTAATACAGAATTTGGAGATGCGGACTCGCACTGGTTTCATATGGATCAAGGAAGTTGGAGGGTAGGTTTGCACGTGTACCAGGGAGCTGTTTATCTTGAAGAAACAACAGAGGAAGACTACTGCTTTCGTGTTTTAGAAAGCTCTCCACGTTTCCACAAGGGCTTTTATAAAACATTTCCCAAAAGTGTAGAAGAAGCAGCAGGAAGAGATTTTTATCGCTTAAAACAAGAACACGTAGAATGGTATGTATCCAAAGGATGTAAAATTAAAAAGGTTCCAGTTCCGAAAGGTGGAATAGTGCTATGGGATTCTAGGACTATTCATGATAACAAAGCACCGACTGCTGGTCGTGAGAATCCGGGTCGTTGGCGTTTCGTTGTGTTTGTTTGCATGGCTCCAGCTATTTGGGCAACAGAACAAGATATTGATTTGAAAAAAAAGCATATGAAGAAATGGTGGCAACTGCACATTGGCCTTCCCAAGGAGTATGGATTTTTCCGAAGACATCAGAAAGAGCAGCAACGAAAAAGTTTGCTCATTTAGAAATTATTGAAGAACTTCCTGAGATATCAAAATCAAAAGAAGTTCTTTTGATGGTCGGCAAGGAGAGGTATAATTTTGACGATGGTAAACCGAACGATCCAGGATGGAATCCTAAATGGTTAGTTGACCCATCTTCTGCTAGAGTCAGGAGCAGCGAATACTTTGCGTAGCAGCTACTTTGTAGTGATTGTTCTTCCTATTTATTCTCATTGTCAACATCAATACACTAATGAACATTAAGTTTTATCACATTGAATTTGGAAATGGGGATTTATTTATAGGTCTTTCTAGTATTTTATTGAAATATTTATTGAAATTATCCGAATATAATAGTGCTAGATCTTAGTAAGTCTAGAAGGAAAGAATATTTGAAACCAGTTACTAACAGCGTATAACAAGAGCCCTTAATGTGATTTGCTTTATATTTATATAACTACCCTTGGCTGATATTTTACAAACTTAAAACGAGATCAAAATTGTCAAGGCCGAAAAATAACATACAAATAAGAAGAGGTGAGTAGAATTCAAGTGTACTAGCTAACATTGGATAAATCCTGATCTAACTAGTGAAATCACAGGCGTAAAAGTTTATAATGTTCTATAAGCTTGCGAAGTAAACATTTTTATCATATCATTAAAATATAGTAAAGAACTTTAGACTAATTCATTAATTGATTTTGTAGTTTTACTTATAAAGAAAGCAACGCACTATGTTCTTAATAAAAGATTATTTGTATTGTTAGTATTTTTATTCAGAAAAACGAACATTGTAGAAACAATTTCGTGTATCTCATTAAATCAAAAATTGCCGTGGCGCCGCAATATAAGAACTTCTGTCCATAAAAGGGGTCTCGGTGACCACGTAGTTAAGGTATGCAGTCGTCTACTAATGTTTATGTGGACTATCAACAGTGAGGTTTGAGTCGTACTGGGGCAGGGTGTCCTATGCTCTATCCCTATTAACCAAAGGTTGCAATGTTTCCTGCCGAAGTCCCCTGCTTTTCAGTGGGTTTTCTGGCAGCTTCTTCTCTCGGTAAAACTAGACGCAATGATAAAGATGAACAAATGTTAAAAGTTACATTTAACCATATTCAAACAAAATACAAGTAATATTCATGATTTTTAATGAAACTTTAAAAGACATACGGTTGCCTTCCAACAATACGGCACCTATACTACTGTGAAAGGACCCTACACTGTAATGCAGATAAATGATGATAGTTGTCATTTATTCCCCACTTCAGCGTTATCTATTGATCATTATTAATTATGCTTCTGGTTCGGGAGGTTGCAGGGTGCTGCCAGCAGTGTATTTATGTTCTCGAAAAAGTCGTTTACAATTGTTGATCTAGTTCAGCTTCTAGTTTAAGCTTAAATAGAATAGACTAAGTAGTTCAGCGGTTGTAATTACATACTATATACATGGACAGTATCATCCTTGTATTAAGTTTTATTTGATAACGGCATTTTAAATTTCATGAAACATGAGAAATACAAAAGAAATATTTCATATAAAACAGCCTCGATTTACAATAACAGAAAAAAAATAATTCAAACTATTTTTTATGTTAATTATAAATAGTAAATACATATATTCAATCATTACCTATATAATATGACATTCCACTTATCTTTTTACAGCGTATTTACTCTTTTGAACTTTTAATAAACAAAGAATTATTATGCATGTTTACCTGTCTGTACTTAAAGTACTTATTGACTTGTAAACAGACTAAACAAATACCGTGGCTTTGTTGTGTGACTGAGAATAACAGACTACTATATTTAACTAATGATTTCAATAAAGAGCCGTAGGTACAAGAAGAATCCCTTCGTGTTGCTTTCTCTACTTGTCAACTGTACTTTCGACTGGAGCGATTCCAGATATAAATAGCTACACCCGATAATAGCGATAAACGTAATATCAATTAATATTATTTTTATGAAAATTTTACATGTCAATAGGCGCATATTGTTGAACTGAAAGAAATAGCTTAATAAGTAACATCTTAAACATCGCAATTTAAGGTGACGTGTTTCAAGAGTAAGGTTGACATGCACACATTAATTAAAATAAAATGGTTTGGCAGTATTAGAAAACGTTGTTGCTAACATTTGTATTCAGTCTGAATATTTCTCGGTCATCACCGTCAACGTCAAGTGATAGTTTTATTGTGTTTGTTCATATTTATACCATTTACCTCTGAGGTCAAGTTCAGAATGACATTTTAATGTAGCAATATAGTTTACAATATGTTTTTGTCTCAGGTAATACAGAATTCGGGGATGTTGACTCGCACTGGTTTCATATGGATCAAGGAAGTTGGATAGTAGGTCTGCACGCATGCTGTTTATCTGGAGGAAACAACAGAGGAAGACTACTGTATTCGTGTTTTAGAAACTCTCCACGGTTACATGAGGAATTTTATAAAACATTTCCAAAAAAGAAGTAGCAGGTGAATAATTCTATTGCTTGAAACAAGAACATCTAGAATGGTAATTATCCAAGGGATGTCACATAAAAAAGTCCCAGTTCCGAAAGATGGAATAGTGATATGGGATTCAAGGACTATCCATGATAACAAAGCACCGACTGCTGGTCGTAGAAATCTGTGTAGTTGGCGTTTCGTAGTTTCAGTTTGCAAGGCTCCAGCTATCTGGGCAACAGAACAACATATTAATTTGAAAAAGACATCAGAAAAAACAGCTACAAAAAAGTTTGCTTATTTAAAAATTATAGAAGAACTGCCTGAGATATCTAAAACAAAAAAAGGTTCTTCAAATGGTCAGCAAAGAGAATACTTTGCGTTACAGCTACTAGTATTTTGCGATTTGGCTTCCTATTTATTTTCATCGTTAACATCAATATACTATTAAACATTAGTTTATAATTCTATTCATGCTGTGATTGTTTTATAATAAATGCTATGATTGGATAAAACACTAACATTATTTCATCTCAAATAATTTATAAATCGATATTTCATCTGAGCGGACTATTTTCAGTATCCGAGATAAACAAAATGGCGTCCTCTAGCGTATCATAAAGGGAGAGGGAACAGTTTTTGTCTGTGCCTATGATTTTTTTAACTTAATCGATAGAGATTTTGAATAACATTTAAAATGAATAAAAAATTTGGTTTCATTTTGTTATTTCTTCTATTAATATCTACAGAACCTAGATTTCTTTGGTACCGTGTTGTCGCATATTTTTACTCTCTCTGTATAGGTACATTTTAAAGTCTATATGGGCTTCTTTAATTGTTTTTCTCCTTTAAAACTGGCAAAGACTATTTATCAGAATTGTAGGGATTAAACACTGTTCTTTTAGGAAATTATCAATGTGTAAATTCCAGGAACTCCCTCACAAACTTGACAAAGAATACGGACTGTATTTCTTTTGTCAGTGAGTCGCTGGAGTTTGCACACAATTTCCTAAAACAAGTACTATGAAAAAAAGATAGTCGACGCATTTAACTCTTAGAGGTGTATGTAATGTAGAACGGAAGCTAAAAACCAAAATTGCAATAAGAAAACAAATCGTTTAGAAATGTATCAAACGAAAAAAAAGAGACAAGAAACAATAACGTTTTCTCTCATTAATGCTACATTGATGTTGTTTTAATCGTGGACTTCTTAAACATGTTATTAAACAGTAGGTTATTATCAAAAAGAGACTTTGCAATTAAAGCTCCATCTCCTGTGTGCACGTGAATGACGACGGACGCAAAGAAAGAATTAATGACGTTTAAAAATTATAGAGCGAACAATAAACATATTAAAATATCCCCTATGAAAAGCTATTTCAGAAGTTAAAGACCACAATGGTCAATAAAAAAATACAAACCTTTCTATGTTTTTTCTTGCGATGTAGCATATATATTAATTCGAAAACAAGTTAGATAACATTTTAAGACTACAAAACATCACCTATTTTTTTAAATAAATTTCATAAGATAATATGTACATACATGCATCAAGTAATATTCATTATAGTTTGCTATTTTATTAATTTGACTATCTTTTCAATTGGAAACTTCAAAGTCAAATATTTTAATAAGAATTGTATTAACATACACACAAAATGTCTATTAAATGTTAATTAAATGTGAATTGAAATCTGTAATGTGTATGCTATTCCAAAAAATAGGGGGGGGGGAGATAAATAATTGCAACGGAAAAATCTGTGAATTTTATCCTTAATTCTATGGGCTGTGCGTGTATAGTAAACAAAACGAACCACTTAGTCTCATGTAAGTCATTTGGCGTGCCGACAATTACCAATGACCCAATTACTTTTGTGGAGGATCATTTGTGTGACAATAATTTCACGATAGAGAGAGAAAGATAGAGAGAGAGAGTGCATGCGTGTGCAGGAGGTCAAATAAAGAAAATATAGCTTAAAAATACGTAATAACGATTATTTACAGATAAGATGGTCAACAAACAAATACTAATTCTTCCCAAGACGAAATGCGCAAAAATTACACGACGTGTGGTTTTATCATTTAAGTATTGTTTATCAGTTCTAAATGGAATTCTTTTGGCATTCAAAGTCATTTTCTAAAGTTTAATTAAGACTACCAATTGTTTCAAAACACATGTCTGTTGGAAATGTTGGAATAATAAATGAGAAATGCAAATAGGGATACTTTTCAGAGTCTACCATAGTAGATTGTGCGAACGCAGAATTTTTTTTTTTTTGTATTTTTTGTCCAATCAGAATGCAAGTTTATCTTAAATTATAATTTGTTACCATGGGTAAGCGTCTTTTAGTTCAAAGGTCGCAATTCGAAAATATACCGACTGCGTCGGAAAAAAACATTGTTTAATTTTTATATTATCATATTAGGGTTTGGAAATGGGGATTAATTTTTACGTTTTACTTGTATTTTATTGATTTATTTATGATGAAAATATCCGATCCGTGCTATAAATCTTACTTTTCTTTCGTGTAAGTCTACAAAGAAAGACTATTTAAAACCAGCGTATAATTATATAAATATGGGCTGCGCTTATTTTGATAAACACTACATGTATTTAACTGCTAGTGGCCGATATTTTACATACTTAAAACTAGGTCAAAGTATCAAGGCCGAAAAAAAACCCACACAAATAAGAAGAGGTAAGTAGAATTTAAGTCTACTAGCTAACATTGGATGAATCCAGATCTAACTAGTCAAATCACAAGCGTAAAATTTTGTCTGAATTTTTATAACCTTTTAGAATTAAGTTTTTGTATCATTATAATATAGTAAAAAACTCTCGACGAAAATCAAAAGTAAATAAATGGTATCTATAATAAACCTTTTTGAAGGCAAGCATTAAGACATTTTTTTCTTGTAACCTTGGGTTATAAATGTATCCCGAAAATTTTACATATACAAAAATCAGTATACTTACTACAGGCTCTTGCATACCTGATAAATAAAGAAAAACAGACACCGTATGCAGAAATAGCTCGAATATTTCTGTACAAATGAGGAACATTTTTAAGTTTGAAATTGAAATTCTTCCGTTTGTCGTCGATTCTTTTGCCCAGATGACCATTCGTCTTTATGTCCGTGTTAAAACGCGTATGATCAATACACCCCTAACTTTTATTAGTGACAACATGAAAAAAGTAAATAATATAATCGTACTCCATCCATTCTTATTTCTAAATTTAGTGTACGTTAAAAAAAAATGAGTTTTATAATTTATGTACAAGTAAAATGGCCAGTGTATAAATCTCAAATGTTGTATAGAAATTGATCTCAAACATATTACTGATAAAAGATCAGAAAGCAAATCTCATAGGAATATCAGTGTTACGCCATGGTCAGTTTTTTGTGTTTGTTTGAATGATGTTCGGCAATTTTTTCACCTATATCATGGCGTATAGTTTTTATTAGGGGAGGAGGCCGAAGTACGCGGAGAGAACCCCGGACTTCGGTAGGAAAACTAGCAATCCTTGTCAATTAAGATTGGAGTCGAGGGCATCCTGCCTGCAGTAAGACTCGAACACCTGGTACGTAGAAGGTATACTTAATGGACCAGTATAAACAAAAATACTTGCAATATATGAAGGGCCCTATGCTAAAATGATGCCGATCTCAAATATAATTAAATAAAATTACTGAAACTAGCAAAAGTGAAAAAAATGAAAACTTTGCTAAAAGTGCAAAACAGACAACCTAGACGGATGGTCTATCTGCACTGTGACCTTTTAGGTATACTTCACCTAACAGGCAGCCGACAATTACCCATTACAATCTAGAGCAGGAAAGTGGGTATCTAATTTGTTTTAAACTTAAAATTTGATCTAAATTTGTTATTACTTTTCAGTATATTTTATGATTATTTTATTAGTTCTGAACAATTCGGATATTGCAGACCGGAATATTTAACATACCCAATAATGAAAGGTCAGTGGATCTTCATATCTACGGGATAGTTTTACATTTATCCAGTACAAACTAGTGAAGTCATAGGCATGGAATTTTAACCCAATTTCTATTGACTACAACTACATGTACTAATGCGTGTCATTATCACGACACTTAAATCAGGTTTATTCCAGTTTACAAACCTACACAATGTCACACAGTTATCATATATTTTACAAGGACAGTTACAAGGTCAACTTTAATTTAGAACAGGAATTTTAACTCAAACATCTAAGGAAAACGAGAAACGTTTTGATACGTGATCGATTTGTTACTCGCGAAAAATAAATGTAACTGAATTACTATAGAAAATTATTTCTATGAAAATGACCGATGAGTACTCTCTGCTTCACGTTCGTCTACGACCATTTCCAACAATGGCCCGTATTTCTCCCGAACTTCAGGAATGAAGGTACAATAAGAAACGATACAAAAATAAAGTGATAAACCAAATTTAGATGTTCTGAATGGTGCTACACTCATTCAAATCAAATGTAACTTTGACAACTATAAACACAATGTATCACACATAAAACCATAAAGTGGAAAGTAGAGATTGGACTATGGAACGCCAAATTAACATATATTCAATTAATTGTACCTATCTTCAAATAATTGAAGATATCTTCAATCATTTGAAGATATCTTCAAATAAATTGAAGATATCTTCAATTCAATTGTACCTATCTTCAAATAATTAAAGATATCTTCATATCAATTGAACCTATCTTCAAATGAATTATACCTAGGTGCAATTTAATTGATTCATTTGAAGATATCTTCAATTCATTTGAAGATATCTTCAATTCAATTACACCTATCTTCAATTGAATTGAAGATATCTTTAATTCACTTGAAGATAGGTCTAATTCCAACATCTCCATAATTCCTTTGGAGATATCTCCAATTCATTTGAAGATATCTTCAATTCATTTGAAGATATCTTCAATTGAATTACATCTATCTTCAATTGAATTACACCTATCTTCAATTGAATTATATTATAATACAAATTTGATTAAGTGCAATTGAAGATAGGTTTAATTCAATTGAAGATAGGTTCAATTCGATTGAAGATAGGTTCAATTCAATTGAAGATATCTATAATTGAATTGAAGATAGGTACAATTGAATTGAAGATATCTTTAATTGTGCTGAATTGTACCTAGGTACAATTGAATTGAAGATAGGTATAATTGAATTGAAGATATCTATAATTGAATTGAAGATAGGTATAATTCAATTGAAGATATCTTCAATATTTGAAGATAGGTACAATTAATTGAATATATGTTAATTTGGCGTTCCATATTGGACAAGCTAAACGCACTTCAATGGGTTTCCCTGCTAACCTTACATCCTTCTGCGTTTGTCCTCACATTGGGCACAATGCCTTTTAGTTAGCATCGATGTTTGGCAGGACATGGTTGCTGGCCCTACACCCAACCCTCATTTATTCTTAGTAGCAGTTGGGACCGTCATGGCAGAGTTCTCTTCCTACACCTAACCCTAATCTATTCTTAGCAGCAGTTGGGACCGTCATGGCGGAGTTCTCTTCCTACACCTAACCCTAATCTATTCTTAGTAGCAGTTGGGATCGTCATGGCAGAGTTCTCTTTCTACACCTAACCCTAATCTATTCTTACTAGCAGTTGGGACCGTCATGGTAGAGTTCTCGTCTAACCATCTTTACAAATATATATGGGTCATGTACTTAAGGAATGAAACACACACACACAAACGTAAACCTCTACATCGGTAAAATTCACTTATGAATGTCAGACTTTTAGACAATATACACTTATGTCAGATACTAATACACCCATCCATCGATAAACACACAAGGCATCTTTTTATATCAATGACAGAACCATTGCAAAAGACGTCATATTCATTCATAAATAATGGTGCATGCGCTTACATGGTATAAACGTTCTGAACCCAAGAACCCAAAGTCCTGACACGACTGCTACAGTACTTGAGTTTGAAAACACAACACTTTTAAGCAATCCGTCAGCGATCTGTCATGCACCGTTGTAAAATCAGTCAGCAGTCAGTTATTAATCAGTCAGATCAGTCAAATCGTTCCAAATCATTCAGAACGTTTCCAATTCGTCTATCCGTCAATTGACGGCTTTGAAATGATTTTAGTGATCTGAAGGATTGATTTGGACTTACATGTATCGCTCCAATCCGTCCATTCAACTTCCACTCAGTGAAATTAATATTTCGAAATGTAAATTTGGTTCACTCGTAAATATAAGTATAAAAATGTCAACTGTTTATTTCCTCATTTCTAGCTCGTTTGACCTAAAAATGAGGCTTAAACTAGCCTAAAGTTATAAATAATACATGTACAAATGTAAATTCCCCAATTTTATAATAAAAATGTCATCAAAGATACCAAGGTCAATAGAATTTACTACGCCAGACGCGCGTTTCGTATATATAAGAGTAATCAGTAACGCTCGAACCCAAACAATATTAAAAATCCAAATGAATGAGATGTTGTAAAGCTGTTATCACAAAAATGCCAAAACGTTATACCAAATCCGACTAAGGATATCTACACCTTTAAAATAGAAAAACCTTAGAATTAGAACTATAATTAATGCAACTGTGACGTAATATAAACATCACATAGTGTAAATAAATAAATAAATAAATAAATAAATAAATAAATAAATAAATAAATAAATAAATAAATAAATAAATAAATAAATAAATACTTTAAACAAATATTTGACCTCGCGTGCAAAGACGTGCTTCTCTCGTATTTGTCTTTTAAAATTTAAAAAGGGAAAAAACTCGAAAGACAAAAAGCGCTTAGGCGGAAATGTAATTTGTTTACTTTGTGCTTTCGCGTTCGCATTATTTGTATGTTTGTTTGTTGGAAGTTTATTGCTTAATAGCAATTTCAAAAATTATATTACGCTATATAATATAGCGTCGAGTGTTAATAGCAAATAGCTGGAGTACCCAGTAAAACCATCTCGCTGAAAGGGTCGAACAGGCAACCGCGATGATTAATAGTAGATTACTGCTACCTTAACCACCGAGGTCGATTTGTAAAAAAAATATAAATGCTTAAAAAGATCATTTGTCTCGGTATTATCAAAGTTTTGTTTCGGTGCCACAATTACTAAGAATTCCAGGATATAATACCAAAACAGATTAACGACAAAGGCGAAAATATCTATTAAATCAATTCTGCATTTCGCATATTGCAATCACAATTTCGCGTTTTCATTTATCAAAGGCGAAGTACTTATAATACTGTCAACGTTATCCATTCATTTTTCAAACCTCGGACGCATTTAGGTTTAGTTTTGAACCTTTCTTTTTCGTTTACTCAAAAAAAGAAATCATAAATAGTTTGACGTCCATGGCAAATGAAATTTTAGTTAATGCTTGCATTATTTACAATGACTGTTATAGGCGTTCGATGATTCATCATATATAAGTATAAATGTTTTCCTTAAAAAATCTGGAGTATTTGAAATAAGGTACTGAGGTTCACAGAGTTGCCCAGCTCGTCCTCAGGTGGCAGATAGTGGATGCCCTCTCTTTGGTGGTGTTCATGTCTTCATTCGGACCATAGTGGGTGACGTGTTTAGAGAGTGTCACGCTTCTTGCACGATAAAGATCCCTTTTGTAGATTTCGAAAAAGAGTAGGCTAAAAAAGGTAAATTTTCCTCCCTTACCCATACCCCATATTTTTACAGTGGCATTCAAAATTTTTGACTATTGGTACATCTTTCCCCAAATTGATTGTTTTTAAACTTGTTCTCGTCCTAAAGCTGCTCGCTAGAAGTCAAGCAGCAAACATCCAATATATATCAATCAACCAATGAAATAAGTTGTTATTCAAATTGAAGAACGCAGCACTTTTAAACAAGTTTTGTCAAGGTTCTATTTACCGATCACAATGTTTAAACCGATCTTTATAGACCTAATCGGAATTACTGACGTTTCGTTAAAAATGACTATTTCGTAGCATACACGTGCCTATCTGTAACATATGTTTACGCTTAACTGCAGTATTCAACACTTGATTATGCATAACTGATTTATAATTGAATTTTAAAATGTTGTAAACTAAATAAAAACATGCAGGCAAACATTTAAGTAGCTTGTTTTCTAACTGCATGTAAAATGACGTCTTCGTGAAATAAATCTGTTACTGTTGGGGACGGGTCGGCTTAATTATTACGGCAAAAAATATATACATGTAACAGGTCGTAGAAAACAGAATAAGCCGAAATAACGAGTTGCGGGAAATAAAAAAAGATCAATAATGCATGGATTACGAAATTAAAATATTTACCTCGTCGCTATTGATGTCCCTTAAATCGAACAGAGGTTTTTTAGGTTTATAGGGCACAACCCACAGATATGACCTGTCTTCAAGAAATTTGCTTTATTATATAATATAATGAAAATAGTTTCAGAATTCGTTTCATCTTCAAATTATTAAGTTATATTATCCGTCAATACACTGACTGAATTTTGCAAAATATTTTTAAGAATACAGTAATGCACAGACAAGAATAAAACTAGCTGACTGCTGAGACAAAAGTAGTCTTATAACTCACTTCTCATCTGACATCCATGCTACATAGAAATATAAAGTTTTCAGCAGCTTTTTAATGTTGCTTTCCATATTGAAGTACCGCTATTCTGTTACGTTTTCGTTGAAACAAAACATTAGTTAACTATTAAACAATGACAGATTATCTGTGTCAAAGAATAGGGGGTTTGTTTCGTTTAATTAAAAATTCGCTCATCTTTTCTGCCCGCATAATGAGGGTAAAACAGGGCGAGTTTTATTTTTGTTAAGTTTCCACGAAGTTTTCAAAATTCCACTTCCAAATATATAAAGCTCTCTTATTGTGTATATTCATACCAAAGTCTGCAATGTTTTTTTTAAAAATATATTAACATGCTTTAACTAACTTTATTGGCCAATCGCGTGTAACCTGACAATTTTGATGCTGTATCCTATGCTCATAAAATGAGCCACGCCCTTATCGTTATGCATTAGTACATTGATACATATACTCATGTACCTGACAAATGTATTGGTTTTTGTTAAGTGAATTAGTGTGGGACTATTTTCAACAAGATTTCACTAGATCTTGGTGTCCAGTTTGTATTGGGGTAGGCTGCAGTACCTGTCTTCGGTAGGAAAAGCTGACAAATGTAGTTCGAAAACTTACTACTCTACCTTACAAAGGTAGGTCTTCAGCTTTCCACGCTATCTGACAAATGTAGATGAGCTGCTTACTTCTCTACTGGCTAATTTGATAACCAGCTGACTCCTCTACCTGACATATCGATAACAAGCAGACTTCCTTACACAGAAAGCTCAATCCTCTATTGACAAAGATAGATAATAGCTGACTCTACTTTTACAAGGTAGATCGCCTGTGTAAACCTCTCTGACAAGGTTGATAACTAGCAAACTCATGTACCTGACAAGTCGATAGCTAGCAGACGTCATTACACTGAAAGCTAAATGCTCTATTGACAAAGATAGATTACAGCCGACTCTACTTGACAAGGTAAAACGTCTGTGTAAAGTGTGTAAACCTCTCTGACAAGGTAGATAACTAGCTCACAAGTCGATAGACAGCAGAAGTCCTTACACGGAAAGCTCATTGCTCTATTGACAAAGATATATTACAGCTGACTCTACTTGACAAGGTAGATCGCCTGTGTAAACCGCTCTGACAAGGTGGATAACCTGCTCACTCATCTACCTAACAAGTCGATAACTAGCAGTGACAAGGTGGATAACCTGCTCACTCATCTACCTGACAAGTCGATAACTAGCAGTGACAAGGTGGATAACCTGCTGACTCATCTACCTAACGAGTCGATAACTTGCAGTGACAAGGTGGATAACCAGCTCACTCATCTACCTAACGAGTCGATAACTAGCAGTGATAAGGTGGATAACCAGCTCACTCCACAACATAGAAATATTACCTACCAATTCATTCATCAAATTGGCTAGGTATTATTTATAGCAAACCGACTCTACCTCTTAAAGATAAATAATTAGCAGACTTCTCTGCCTTGCATATGTAGGTAATAATCTCTGCTCTATATCAAAGTTAGATAACCAGCTAGGTACAATTAAAAAACCAATTGTTTGCAATGATTATTCCATATGGGACTACGATTAAATAAGTTTAATGTTAAAATTATCGTAATTTTACACCAACAACACCACCCCCACCCCCGCGGGAAAACAGTTGCTTGTGTATTTGAAAATGTTAAACTTCATTAATAATTTTACAAATATGTCATGCGACCGATAATTCTGGGTGAAATAATCCGCACTGAATGAAACAGACAACACGTCTAACCTACATCTTTTCTGAATGATTTTCTAGACTCTTATAATTATTCCACCAAACATAAAACATTTTCAATAAATAATGTATATATATTTTTAATTTTGCTATGTTCAAACCCCCACACCTAATCAGATGCGTTCGTGCATTTTCTTCTGTATACTATCTTGGAGTACAAAAAAAAAATCCCAGTGTAATTGGTTTACTGTAACCAGCTGACTAGGAGATGACCAGCTTACATCTCTACATAGCAAAATTACTCAGGTAACACTTCTATTAGTCAAGGTAGATTACCAGCTAGCACCTCTACAGACAAAGGTAGATAACCAGCAAACTGTTCTACAAGGAAAGGTAGATTACCGGCACACACGTCTGAAGACAAAAGTATAAACCACTTGGAAAGGTACATTACGAGCTCATACATCTGCAGACAAGATGGAAACCAGCCAGCTCCTCTGAGAAAGGTAGATAACCAGCTCACAGCTTTATATACTAAGGCAGAAACCAGCTAACTCCTCTACTGGAAAAGGTAGATAAAAAGCTCGCAGCTCTATATACCAAGGGATAAACCAACTAACTCAACTTGGAGATGCAGATTACCAGCTTACAGCTCTCCAAAGGTATTAACCAGCTTACTCTTCCACTGTCCACTAGGAAAGATAGATAACCAGTTTACAGCTCTCCAAAGGTATTAACCAGCTTACTCCTCTACTTGGAAAGGTAGATAACCAGCTCACAGCTCTACAAAGGTATAAACCAGCCAACACCTCCAATGGAAAAGATAGATAAACAGCTCACAACTCTATATACCAAGGGATAAACCAACGAACTCCTCAACTGGGAGATGCAGATTACCAGCTTACAGCTCTCCAAAGGTATTAACCAGCTTACTCTTCCACTGTCCACTAGGAAAGTTAGATAACCAGCTCAGCTCAATATACCAAGGTATAAACCAACCGACTCCTCTACTGGAAAAGGTAGATAACCAGCTTACAGCTATATGAACAAAGGTATAAGCCAGATAACTCCTTTAATGGGAGAGGTAGATAACCAACTCACAGCTCTACAGATAAAAGTATAAACCAGCTAACTCCTCCACTGGAAAAGGTAGATAACCAGCGTACAGCTCTACAAAGGTAGTGTATAAACCAGCTAACTCCTCCACTGGGAGAAGTAGATTACCAGCTTACAGCTCTAAAAGGTATAAATCAGCTTACTCCTCCACTGGGAAAGTTAGATTGATTGATTGATTGATTAATGGTGTTTAACGCCCGAGCAGCAATATTTCAGCTATATTCAGGCGATGAACATGAAATGGATGATAAAATGAACATGAAATGATGATGAATGAAAATGGGATGGGACACGAGGAAAAATAGGGGTAACGGATTTTAGATTGCCACTGGCAAATTGGAGGATGGATAGGGTCGGGCAATTTAGCCTCCTGTAGCGGGATCGAAATCCCTCCTCACAGCGAATACTACAGCAGCGTTCTTTAACGTGCGAGGAACGTGGCATTTTTCCCAACACGGTGCACTAATATGGTTTGCGGTCAGGTTTTCCGTATTATGGCCTGACAGCCCCAGCTTTCCAGGGGTACCCCATTCAACCACCTGGGGCACACATCCCAGTCGGTCTTTAGGCAAACCGACCTGACACGCCGGTCAGGGTACTGGGTGCTATTTGGTCGCCTTTTACGACAAGCTAGCGCGACTGCGGTCTATTCTTTTAGACACCCGGATCCCGCACGGGGCTGGGAAAGTTAGATATCCAGCTCACAGCTCTACAGACAAAGTATAAACCAGTTTACTCCTCTACTGGGAAAGGTAGATAACCAGTTTACAGCTCTACGAAGGTATAAATCAGCTTACTCCTCTACTTGGAAAGGTAGATATACAGCTCACAGCTCTACAAAAGTATAAACCAGCTATTTCCTCCACTAGGAAAGGTAGATAACCAGCTTACAGCTCTATGGACAAAGGTATAAGCCAGCTAACATCTACTGGGAAATTTAGATAACCACCTCACAGCTATACAGACTAAGGTACGTATAAACCAGCTAACTCCTCCACTAGGAAAGGTAGATAACCAGCTTACAGCTGTATGGACAAATGTATAAGCCAGCTAACATCTCTACTGGGAAATTTAGATAACCACCTCAGCTCTACACACTAAGGTATAAACCAGCTAACTCCTCCACTGGAAAAGGTAGATAACCAGCTTACAGCTATACAAAGGTAAAAACCAGCTAACTCCTCTACTGGGAAAGGTAGATAACCAGTTTACAGCTCTACGAAGGTATAAATCAGCTTACTCCTTTACTTGGAAAGGTAGATAACCACCTTACAGCTCTACAGACAAAGCTATAAACCAGCTTACTCCTCTACTTGGAAAGGTAGATATCCAGCTTACAGCTCTACAAAGGTATAAATCAGATATTTCCTCTAATAGGAAAGGTAGATAACCAGCTTACAGCTCTATGGACAAAGGTATATGCCAGCTAACGTCTACTGGGAAATTTAGATAACCACCTCACAGCTCTACAGACTAAGGTATAAACCTCCACTAGGAAAGGTAGATAACCAGCTTACAGCTCTATATACAAAGGTCTAAACCAGCCAACACCTCCAGTGGGAAAGGTAGATGTAGTCACCTCACAGCTCTACCTGGCATGACCTCAATATAAAACAAGTCTTTTAACTTTTATTAGAATAAGTCAGAAAATAGTAATTTTTTTAGAAATAATTATATATATATCTATAAACATTAATGTAAAATATCACAGAATTTATAGATCACAGCTGAAGGTTTTAAACAATACTTTTCCCTTTTGTTTCCTGCCTAATCATGGACAACATGTATATTTACAATATTTTACTGTAATAAACATTATAAAACAATCCAAAATTTCACTTATCACTTAAAGCCCCAGTTCTCAACATCTTAATAATTTTAATAATAAAAATACATATTTTGCGTAAACATTTATGAGATAAAAATGTAACATATAAAATCAAAAATAAAACTGATCACAATTTAATATCCGGACAGTTAATAATTAAATTTATAAAAATATATATCACATTCACATTTTTCATCAACATTTCAATAAAAACAAAAACTATAAAAAAAAATTAATAACAGAATACTGCGTACATTAAACTGTGATTTTTTTGTCCAATGAATAAAATGCATATTAAACATTTATGTCTATTATCTGTAGCAATCAGACTTATAAATATAACTTCACACACTTTTTATTTGGTGTTACTAAAAAATTATTGTCATGTCATTTAAACTACTTATACATTACAAAACTCTTACTGTAAATGAAAATATACACTTTCATTTTGTTATAAAAACACACAAAGAATTAAAGTCAGAAATATAAAGCAAGACAAAACAATATTTTTGCGTCCTTTTCGGTTGCGGTCGTTATCATGTTTACAGTACTGGTGTCTCGGTTCCTTCATAGACTGATACTTTTCCTGGATCTGCTGTAGATGTGCGGCTCTCACTGACACGATAAGGAGATTTAGTGCCTGATGACCTTTCATCTTCATCTGGTGGTGGAGTGGCTTGACCTGACTGTGGGGTCTTTGGAACCGAAGGAGAGGCACTACGTTGGACAGAAGGAGCCCATCTTGCTGCATTTTTGGACATCGGTTTTGGTCCAGAATTGGAACTTGATCCTGAGGATGGTCTACTGTGATTGGGATTTAATTTCTTTTCTAACTTTGATGCCAAAACCATATCTGTGGACGATTCTGGTTCAACAACTGCTCCTGGAAGTGGGGCAACCTTAGCTCCAAATGATGGGTTCAGTTTAGAAGACTACAACAACAGAAAAAAGAAAGTATTATAAGATATAAAATATTTTAATTTTAAACAAAATCATTTCTCTTTTTAATGTAAATACATTAAGCTATTACAAGTGAGGATAGTTTTACTTAGGCAATACAGTCCCCCTGCAGGAAATCTGCGACAATTTTAAAACATTTCTGGAAAACTATTTTTAACAAGGGCCAAAAAATAACTGCACCAGAAAGAAATTCAAATTTTATCTGTAACTCATGATTGTTTACTCTTATACCATCTATCAGTTCAATATCGTAGCTCCATATATGCCTGCATCCCATTGTGTGCAAATTTACAAGGAACAAAAAATTAGACATAAACAAGGAAAGGTCTTTTTAATACCTCCCTGTGCATTTGTAAGGAGTTCAAGCACCTTCAAGTGTGATCAAGGAAAAAGTTCTACTTTCAAAACCGAATTGTAGTAAAGTATGTAATAAAGACACTACCCACATACTGGCCAAAAACATCTCCAGACACTACCCATGTACTTGCTAAAGGCATCTCCAGACACTACCGCCATAACTGGCCAAAAATATCTCCAGACACTACCCACTTTCTGGCCAAAAACATCTCCACACTACCCACATACTGGCCAAAAACATCTCCAGACACTACCCACTTTCTGGCCAAAAATATCTCCAGGCAGTACCAACATACCGGCCAAAAATCTCCAGGCAGTACCAACATACCGGCCAAAAACATCCCTAGACACTACTCACAAAATGTCCAAAAACATCTCCAGACACTGCCCACATACTGGCCAAAAACATCTCCAGACACTACCCACATATTGGCCAAAACATTTCCAGACACTACCCACATACTAGCCAAAAACATTTCCAGACACTATTCACATACTGACCAAAAACATTTCCAGACACTACCCACATATTGGCCAAAACATTTCCAGACACTATCCACATACTGGCCAAAAACATTTCCAGACACTACCCACATATTGGCCAAAAACATCTCTAGGCAGTACCAACATACTGGCCAAAAACATCTCTAGATACTACCCATGTACTGACCTAAAACATCTCCAGACACTACTCACATAATGGCCAAAAAAACCTCCAGACACTACCCACTTACTGACCATAAACATCTCCGGACACTACTCACATACAAAGAATATCTCGATTCATAGCACACCAGTGTAAACTGACATTGCTTCATGTAAGTGCAATTATATTCAACAGTTATCTTTAGATATACAGCCAACACCCAAACTGAGATATACAGTCAACCCAAACTGAGATATAGTCAACACTTGAACTGAGATATACAGCCAACAACCAAACTGAGACATACAGTCAACAACCAAACTGAGATATACAGTCAACACCTGAACTGAGATATACAGCCAACACCTGAACTGAGATATACAGCCAACACCTGAACTGAGATATACAGCCAACACCTGAACTGACATTAATATATCAAGTTCAGAAGAAATGTGATTGTCATCTAGTCAGACTGTAGGTCTTCAGCTGTATCCTATAGTATAGTGCTTCCTTGTTAAACCCCCTTGTATGATAGTGGTCTGTCACACCAATTGGACAGGTCCATTTTCCAAAAAGTATGTAGTTCTGATATGAACTTATCCAATAATATACTAAGGATGACTCTGTGCCAAAATCTTGTCCAGCAAGTCATGCAGGACTGACTTATGGCCACAATAGTGTGTCCAGTTAATAGTGTGGCACTTATTGCCAAAATCTTGTGTATCCAGTAGTTTATGTGGCAATCGCTCATTGACACTATCTTGTGTATTTAATAGATTGCGTGGCACTGACTTTTTACCACAATCATATGTCCAGTATGTCATTTGGCACTCACTTATGGCCACCAAGTTGTGTATTTAATAGATTGGGTGGCATTGACTTATTGCAAAAATCATATGTCCAATAGGTCATTTGGCACTCACTTATGGCCACCAACTTGCGTATCCAACAGATTGTGTGGCACTAACTTATTGCCACAATTTTGTGTGTCCAACATCAATATGACAAGGTGCACTGTATATTGACATATTTATATATTTTTAATTTTGAATCTTATGAGGCTAGTTAAAAAAGAAATACTTACACCAAATCCATCTGGATCTTTGAAATCTGTAAATAAAAAATATAGTTTATAAGTTAACTTTAAACATAGTTATTCCATTATAACACTATTTGTTTTGAAAGAAAAAGAAAAATTTTAAACAAACAAATGTGATTTTGTAAATACATTTTTTTTTTATTTTATCATCTGTATCAAGAGTCCAGTTTTTATGGGGGGAGAAAGCTTTGGTACCCAGGAAGAAAAGCCAACCATCAGCATGAAAACAAGAAATTCTGTCAATACCAATTGTAGTTGCTGAATGTTTAAAACTCGAACTCAAACTCATTCCCCAGCTACTTAACTTAGTCAAACATTACTCTCATGTGCATGTATACAACGTAAAACACAATATTGTTTTAATGCCAAGTACATTTTTTTATCAATGATATTATCTGATGTCTATTGATATTTTCAAAATGTTGCATGCTTTTGTGGGATGTTGTTGCCAATGACTCACTACTAGACGCTATAAAATCAAAGTGGTATTTAATGTCATATTGCATTAGTCCGAGAATCCTCTGCTGTCCAATGCCTTTTTTTTTGCGTGGGACATCAGAGGGCTCTCCATAAGCAAAACAGCAGATTTTGACTATATTCATAAAGAAAAATATCTTAAGAAGCGAATTATATATAGTTTAACTGGACGAAAATGTTTTTAAACTTTTGGACACAATGAAATTCTGACTCCGACCTGTGTTGCAAAATCCGCTGTTTTGCTTATGGAGAGCTGACGTCCCACGCAAAAAAAAAAAACCCCAAAACTTTGGACAGCACAGGATTCTCGGACTAATATTGCATTAGTATAAAAGATTTTAATAAATACAGGCAATAATATACTTACTAAATTGAGAATTGGTTATAGCAAAACTATCTGAGCCGCCCAAGAATTCTCCCAAGGATGCTTGCGATCCCATGAGTTCACTATCTGTGGTGTCTCTGCACAAAATATATTTCTCTACCCAAGGAATATGTTTTTTACTGTTGAAAAAAAATTCAACTAAATTAGATTAAACAATACCTAAACAGTTATAGACTACAATAGATACCAGCAGTACTTGTATTATTTCCAAATGTGTACATCCCAATTCTAATAAATCATAATCTGAATTCATAAAAATATATTTTGAGCTTTTACTTTATTTTAAAAATATGCATATTTAAATCCAAATTTTATGACTGGCTTTATAAACAACATGTTTGTAATTAAGTTTAGAGCAGAACTTTAAACAAATTACAAAAATTATATTCCTGCATGCTAAACTTACTCTTTTCGTCTCTTCCATCTGTATATACATGCCAAGATAAAGAAAATGAAGAACAAAAGTCCAATAATAATCAAGGCAATCATCCACGGCCTCAACAAACAGTTAGGGTTATTCTCTGGACAGCCACACTCGTAATAATTAATGTAGTCATAACATACAAATGGTTCTGGACAAGGAGAGCTGGCACACTCGTTGATGTTTTCCTCGCAGTGAATACCAGTCCAGCCGTCAACACATAGACAGTCATAGTTTATATCAAAACTCTCCATCGCTCTTCTGTAGTGTGTACAAGGGTAGGTACTGCCATTCTTAGCTGTAAATGAAAAAACATCCTTAAATAACAACAAGTGAATCTGTGCTAATGCTCACTAGTGATACCGCCGCTTTCACAAAAAGTATTCCGTAAACAGGAAGTATATGGCCAAGGAGCTTAAAATCACTACACACCATATGGTATTATAGGATAATATGCAAATTATCAGGCTTCTGCATCCTATAGTCGCTTAGAAAACTGAGACAGAAATTCTCGCTATGGACAGATAGACGGACGGACAAGGGTAAAAACAGTATACCCCGTCTTCTTCCAAGTTGGGGTATAATTATCAGGGATTGATAACTATGGGCATATCAATGAAACATATCCAAGATAAGCTGAAAGTATAATTATCAATTCGAGTATAACATCTATGTACCACTGTACTTAACATCAAGTTATCAAAAATAACATCTAAACACAGACACAAATTTTTTTTTAAAATTGTTTTTATTAATGGTATTCAGTTTTTTTGGGGTTGAAGACAGAGTACTTGATGAATGAAGTATTATGAACCCAATTAACAAGATACATTCTGTAAGAATCATGCTTAGCACTGTTTCTAGGTATTTTTACGCAATAATTTCTAACCATGTTCACTGAGTAGTATGTCAATGTTCATCATGTGCCTGTCAACACTGATGCTGTGGGCTTGAGTCTCACTGAGGGCAGGGTGTGCTGAGCTTCATGTGTGTTCGAGTCTCACTGCGGGCAGGGTGTGCTGAGCCTCATGTGGGTTCGAGTCTCACTGCTGGTAGGGTGTGCTGAGCTTCATGTGTGTTAGAGTCTCACTGCCGGCAGGGTGTGCTGAGCTTCATGTGGGTTCGAATCTCACTGCTGGTAGGGTGTGCTAAGCTTCATGTGTGTTCGAGTCTCACTGCGGGCAGGGTGTGCTGAGCTTCATGTGGGTTCGAGTCTCACTGCTGGCAGTGTGTACTCAACTCCAATCTCAGTGATAAGGATTGCCAGTTTTCCTACCACAGGTTGGGGGTTTTCTCCATGTACTCCGGCTTCCTCCGCCAATAAAAACGAGTACATGTACATGTATAGCATATAGCCATGATATAGTGGAATATAGTGGAAAGTGGCATCAAACACCATTCAAACAAACAATAACTTTAAAAACAGAAGAAAACCAATTTTCTACATCGTAAGACTTTTTCGTCTATATCATTATAACTTACGTTGACATATTCCCTTATGACGACATGGTGATTCCATTACAGTGAACTGAATAGTAACCAATCGGGACACAGCATTACTCCTGTCAGAAAAGTACACTTTGGCTTCATCATAGCCGGAGAATGAAAAGTTCTGATTGTACTGGAACTTCATGTACACCCAAACATGCTTGGCAGCTGGCTTCAGCAACGTGAAGGAACTATTACCACATGGGAACATCAGCTTATCCTGTGTAAAAAATATACAAGAAATAGTCTTCGTTGTTGCAGTCAATCTATATATCATGTATCTTTGGAAGTAAGAGGTACATCATAAAAAAATTCTAAACATTTTAACTTAATCTTTTAGTATAAAACTAACTGTACAAGACATAACTATGTGGACTCGACATAAATGTATGATCTTTTTCATTATTCTTAGATAGGCTGGTATTAAATTCTTTTTATGAAGATACTGTTATTTTAAATTTGGGACATAATATAATACATGTATATACTGTCATAAGTTAAAACAAGTGTGGGGGCCTTGGTGGCCGAGTGGTCAAGGTAGTTCGTCTACTATTGATCACATGGTCTGTCAACACTGAGATTGCGGGTTCGATTCTCACTGCAGGCAGGGTGTACTCGACTCCAATCTTAATTGACAAGGATTGCCAGTTTTCCTACCGCAGGTCTGGGGTTTTCTCCGGGTACTCCGGCTTCTTCCCCCAATAAAAACTGGACGCCATGATATAGCTGAAAAATTGCTGAAAGTGGCGTTAAACACCATCAAACAAACAAACATAAAACAAGTGTGGATAGTATCGATTTGGCACTACTAAGTCCCTACTGGCAAATAATTTCGTCCAAAATCATTGGACTGGAATGATATTCGAAATTGAACTGTAATTCATCATGGTTGACCCTATTACTAAATAAAATATCAGCTCAATATCTGCAAGCATTTATAAAACAAATCTGGTAAACTGTTAATTTTTTAAAATTCCAAGGTCCATAATTTTGTCAAAAATCATTGGACTAAAACAATATTGGAACTTAATCTGTAACTACCGTAAAAAGTGTCGTATTGTCCGCAGTTTTTTTCTTTTAATCTAAGTCGGAAAGGAATGGTGCGGATTATAGGTAAATACAAACTCGGTAGAGTTTTTTTCGACCCGTTGATTGTTGTCACTGGCGGTCGCCATTTTGTTGTTGTGTTAGATGCGGTATTTTCGTACTATTCTAACGTGATTCTTTTATAAACTTTCATTATGTATACTTTGTAATGATATTAATTTTACTTATATTATTTTTATTTATGATTTTAATTATAAACGACGAATAAAAATTGAAACGGATACGAAAATAGAGGATGTTTAAACCAGCTATGCGTAAAATGCAAATGGCGTCGTTATGTAACGTTACAGTACGTTGCTGAAGATCGATGTTTTGATTGCAATCTTTGAGGGATTGAAATAAAACGTGTTATCTTTTTTCTTTTCTTTGTTTACGTTGATAAATGAAAGTTGACAAATCGGTTTGGTTTCGAAATGTGTGAGTATTTAACAATGATCAAGGTATCGAGTCAGTTCGCACTATTTTTTAATTTTATTTATTACAATCCTAAGAAATAAATAAAACGATAAACATTAATGATATTTTAGAAGAGAATAAATTACATATTACAGTAAAAACTTTTTAAAAAGCGCGCCCAAGTCGGACTCGGATGTCTTCATCATGACGCGTTTTGTAAAAACTTGTACGTGCGGATTGTACGTGCATATAAGAATTTTTCCGCAATTTTCTGGTCCAAGAAAGGGGTGCGGACAATACGTAAATGCGGACTATACGCACCGTTTTACGGTAATCATAGTTGACTCACATACCAACTATCAACTCAATATCTGCAAGCATTTAGAAAAAAGTCTGGAAAACTTAGGTGTGACAGACAGATGGACTGACTGCAAACCTAAATATATTAAACTTGCTGTGTCTTCCCGACGGGTGTTTGCCTTACAAAATGGAAAACTGCTACCGCGTTTGATCGAGTTTATGGTCCTTTTGTAGATCTCATATTACATTCTTTGAAATCAACAATTATTTTCCACAGTTAATTGGCGTTCTGAAATGCGGCTGAATTTTCATTTTGATAATTTTTATACTAAATTTTGACCTTGTTTTGAATGGAAGTGTACGTTAGGAAAATTCCATTTTTGTCTATTCGAAATCCTTCGGGTAATGTCGGCTGCAATTGAGGCGTGAAAAGTCTCGCGGTTTGTCTGAATACCATTGTACATTATGAATGCAGATGAATGTTTGTAAACAACATTAGACCCCTTTAGAAACAAAAATGGCTGCTTTCCTATAAAAATTTGATCTATCAAAATAAAAATTCAGCCACATTTCACAATGCTGTTTAGCTTTGGAAAATAATTGTTGATTTCAAAAAGTGTAATATGAGATTTACAAAAGAACCATAAACTTGACCAAACGCGGTAGCAGTTTTCAATTTTGTCAGGCAAAATCCTGTTGGACAGACACGGTAAAGTTTACTATAGTCCCTTCAGCATGCCGGTAGGAGACTTAAAAGAAAGTTGCATGAATTAAACTGACATATTAACTGACCGTTCTCTGTGTCATATTAGGACATGTTCCTAGAATTGTAGGCGTGGCTGTGGTATTGTCAATAACTGTGAAGTTTCCACCAATAGGCTCCTGTAAATTGAGCTGTAGCATATCTCCTTCCTCAACATCATAAGCTCCTAATAAGGCTGACCAAGCAGGGGACCAGACATGTTGATTCCAGTCATTCATTTGTTCCAGGTAAACCTGAAGAAGATAATAAAATAATAAGGGTTTAATAATTTTAAAGGAGTTTACATGTAGTTAGCCATCTATTAATGATCACTTGTGTTAAGCAATAGAGTTGCACATTCACGCTTGACTTTAGGTAGGTGTGATTCACTTTAAGCTTAATTGACAACAATAGCTGAAGGATGATTGAAGGTTTGCACTGGAAACTTTGGCTTCCTCTCAAACAAAAACAGGACGCCATGATATAGATAACAAGTTAAACAAAGGAAACACAAATGAAATCAAAATATTAAAGTTATTATAGCATGACATAACACCATGTAATTCCTGTGTTTGTTGAAATAAGATATTCAAACAAATTACTGGTTCATTTGAAAAATTACTAAACAAAAATATTTAAATAAAAAACAGAACCAAATATGAAAGCAGTCACAGTTGACTGGGTTACTAAAAGGAAATGACTTACAATAACTGGTTCCATATGATCTGGTGACAGAATATTAATAGAAACAAACATGAAAGTAGTCACACTTGACTTAAGGTTACTAAAGCGAAATGACTTACAATAACTGGTTCTGTAGGATCTGGTGGCAGAATACTTTCTCCCCACAATGTCAAGAAAATTACCGGTGGGTCTACCATATCTGTTATATTAATGGTGATGTACACTGTTACATTGTTTGGAGGTATGAGTGGATCTGGTTGGAACTCCACCAGGTATATAGGGAATGTCTCTACTCCAGCACAATTTTCACATGGTGTAAATAACAGTCTGGAAATACGAATGGGTTAAAGTGGGCACAGTAGATGATAAAAAATCTCATCAATTAAGTTATTGCAATAATGACTATTGATGCATATTAAACATAAAATACACTATTATCTAACTGAATGTTTTCATTTGTAATTTTATAGCCAATTCAGATTTGATTTTTAGAAAATATTTAAACAATATTCATAAAAATTTAACACATTTTAACTACCAATAAAAATAGCAACTTATAACACACCTGTTGCAAAAACATCTGACAAATGTATAAAACATACAGGTAAAAAATACAAATTTATCAAAATTAGCACACGGATAATTCGCATAAATTAAGAATTATATTAAAAGTTGGCTCTGACAAAGAAACTTACAATCCATCTTTGGATAGGATTGGTGTTCCAAAGGAATAAACAAAACTAGGATCAAGGTAGAATTCAATGATGTCACCTTCATCATCAGTGGCCACCAACTGATACTGTAGTGTACCTGAAACAGTTAATCAAGTATCATTATATACATGTGCCACCAACAGGTACAAAATCATTGCTTGATTAAGCAGGAGAGGTGGCTATCATTATTATTATTTTCAGAATACTGTGTTGTAAGCAAACCATTAAAATTTTTTAAGTGCATTTTCCTGGTTGTTAAACATTAAATTATGTACACTTGAATCAGAAATCAAATTATTTCTCCTTCAATCAGAAATTAAATTATGTATCCTTGAATCAGAAATTTATTTATGTACACTTGAATCAGAAATTAAATTATTTATACTTGAATCAGATATTAAATTATTTCTCCTTGAATCAGAAATCAAATTATTTCTAATTGAATCAGAAATTAAATTATGTATCCTTGAATCAGAAAATTATTTATGTACACTTGAATCAGAAATTAAATTTTTTATACTTGAATCAGAAATTAAATTACATGTATTTCTCCTTGAATCAGAATTTATTAAATAAAATGTGTATGAATTGTTGCCTAGGTAAATTAACCACAGTAACATGTATCAACAAACACTTACCTGCATCTTCCGATAACGTGATATTGGCAGGTGACACTAGTCTGGGTGGGGAGTTAGTTATGCCAGCTGCAGCATAGGTAAGGGAGAATAACGTTTCATATCGGAAGTACACATCATTAATTGCTCCCACTGTATCATCTTTCCAGGTGTTGCATACCTAGAGTAGAATTTCAAATATCATATAAAAATAGCAATGTGATAAATCGTTTTCATGTTCGCATATATTTTTAGCCTGTTTTCCTTGGACCCCACTTGTTAAATTCTTCATTAAAATAGCAGCATCCAAACTTCTTGCAAACGATAGTCCTGTTACATTTAAGGTAAAAAATGGTGAAAGGGTCTCTCGTTTTTGGGGGGAAGGGGGGGGGGGGGGGTGGTTGTTTAACTAATTTTGCCCTAGGCTTTCTTCCTCCTACATATACTATATAATTTCCTCTGATTGCCTTGAATGACAAATTAATAGCCTGCTTTATTTTCAGTTCTTGCCACTTAATTAATTTAATTCTATATTTCAATAATGTATTAAATTTAAAACCCTTAAATTACATACCCTAACAGTCACTGTACCGTCAGTGTTAAAAAATTCATTAGCTGTGTCATTACCACAAGTATTACTGGACAATTCCCATAATCCTCGCACTACAAAAAACATATCATTATCAAACATTACCACAAGTATTACTGGACAATTCCCATAATCCTCGCACTACAAAAAACATATCATTATCAAACATTACCACAAGTATTTCTGAACAATTCCCATAATCCTCGCACTACAAAAAACATATCATTATCAAACATTACCACAATTATTACTGAACAATTCCCATAATCCTCGCACTACAAAAAACATATCATTATCAAACATTACCACAAGTATTACTGGACAATTCCCATAATCCTCGCACTACAAAAAACATATCATTATCAAACATTACCACAAGTATTTCTGAACAATTCCCATAATCCTCGCACTACAAAAAACATATCATTATCAAACATTACCACAAGTATTACTGAACAATTCCCATAATCCTCGCACTACAAAAAACATATCATTATCAAACATTACCACAAGTATTACTGGACAATTCCCATAATCCTCGCACTACAAAAAACATATCATTATCAGAACCACAAAGGCCAACATTAATTTATTTATTTTGTTCTTGAATTCAAATTTTCATTTGTTTAAAAAAAAAGATTGAATTTTGTCCATTTTATTGCAGGTGATATAACCAATAAACAAAACAAAAACAATAAATAAGTAAAAATGTATAATAAACTTTAGAGATAAAATATATTTTGTATTGATATTTTGTACAATTTTAACTTTCTAAACTTATAATGACAGTTACAAAGTTGAGTGCAGATTTCTTATTTATCTCCCTTCAATATGAAGAGTCAGAAGGAAAGAAAACAAATCGACACATTGAAATAATTAATTCATCGGACTTTCTTACTTGCAATATGAATAAACCAAATATAAAAAAACTCTGACCTGGATTCCAGTGAGTAAGTAAGGTCCTGTTGCCAGTATCATGGGGACCAGGCCCAGCTACATCAGTGAATGTCATATTAATTGGACCAGGCATCTCAATATGCCCAACAGACACCAACGAGAAAGCAAAATCACTTCTATAGAACCTGAAAAAAAACCAATCTCTGTTACAATGCTGAAAAATATAGTTAATGGTATAGACCATTGATTGACTGAGAGTTTAACAACAGTTTAGCAAGCAATATGTATGGACCATTATACTTCATCACATTTTTGGCAATAACTCCAAATTAACTTTTGAAAAACCGTCACAGGTTATAATGTTCAACAGAATTGGTCTACATACTTTTCAAATCTCTTCTCTAAAATAGATGCACATTTTTTTTCTAAGAATATGTTGCCCTTGTGAGGAACAAAAATTGCAAATAATCTTAGGGGTCCATTTCATTTCAAAATTTGTTTCTTGATTTCACCTTGAAATAAGAATGGAAACAGTTATATAAAAATGTGTAACATGAAAGCTTTATATTTATATTGTTTTATTTTCAGTCACTACTGATTGATTGGAAAAATTCAATATTGCAATCTAATAAAGTTATCTCCCTTCAATTGGTTGAAGACAAATACATTATCTCCCCTAATTTTGTAACATCAAAGTGCTATAAGGTTCAAATAAAAGTAATTTTTATTAATTTGACATGAGAATTGCTCAAGTCTAATAAAATGTTCTGCAAACTCAGAATGTTGTTTATCTCACTATTTTCATATAAAAAACTTGTACTGCCTACCTCTTGAACAGGACTCTTTCAACCAAGTCTGTTGTAGTTGATGGATCTACAATATAGGGCACAAAGGTGGTTGATGCCGCTGAGTCATATGTGGCTATCAATTCTGCCATACTGAGAGGTGTAAAGATTATACTTTGTCCTGAAGTCAAATCTGTAATAAAACATCTCTTGTACTGCATGGATAAATTTCCCGTAGAAACATACCATATTTTTAGTCACCAATTTGTAACTGTATATGGATACATTTATACCAATAATGCAAAAAGGTTGAAAACTATATTTTTACAGTAAGACTTGGTCATCATAGAGAGAGTTTTATCTGGTTGTTGACTAAGTAACTGTCAAAATCCAATGCCAGTAAACTAGAATACAAGTAAGATTTTTTTTTTTACTGCGACCATCAGTGATCTACAAAAAGAAAATCCCATTTTGCTAGTTATACAATATTATTATATAAATACTCAAACTAAATGCCACTAAAAAAAAAAGATCTTCCGTTTGTCTGAAATAATAGAAATTTATCTCCCACAAAAAACCCCCAATTTATATAGCATATTGTGTAGTTTACATGTTACAAAGTCATGGGCTGAGGCTAAAACTTTGGCTAAGAGAAGAACTGAGTGGGGAGATCTTGTGTCGCCCTTATGCTCCAACCTGAGCGAAGAGGATAAGTAAGTAGTATATGTAATCTGAGAATATAAGACTTCATAGAATAAACTGATACACAAATTTAGTTTGAGATAAAAAATTATGACCAGTATTATAGCGAGCCAAAAATGATGATATTTCAACATTTATGTCATGATCTTCATAAGGGTCATGAAGTAGGATGGTGACAATGTTCAGTGTTTTCCTTCCCTGTAGTAGTACCATAAGGCTGAAATCGTCTGTAAATGTGGTTTTTTGAATAAGTTAACACTATTTTGAGCAATTTTTGGCAATTTTCAGCTATGTCATGGCATCTAGTTTTTAATGGGGGAGGAAGCTGAAGTCCCAGTGAAACTCACCAAACTTTGGCAGGGAAACTGGCAAGACATTATCTGTATTAACAAATTGAATAATTGTGAATACTCACTACTGGGTGTTACAATAACCAAGTCATCACCGACAGCTCTCTTCCTCCTTCCAGATGGTCCAGCCGATGCCAAAGTTATTGATGCCCCATTTACAGATGTCTGGAGATCAGCACGACTACCTAATATAATTATGCTACCTAAACTCTTATTTGTGCAAAGAACCGCATCGTTACATATTCTGCATGTCATGAATAACGTTCTGCCTGGTTCCATCCTGAAGACATTATTAGCGTCTGACAGACGTGTAGCATTAGACATGTTTGGATCCTGGACTGGATTAAATTCAGACAAACGTCGAACCTGCATACCATTGATGGTAAGCCATCCATTGTCGATCATTATTTCTCCTGAGATGTTGTGTCCTACCCATGTACATGGGAATATATCATCTTTTTCTAAATCTGTTCCTATGCAGAGGTCTGCAAATAGACCAAACAGCTAAGTACAACATTCATAGCTTTTATGTATTATGTCATACAAATTAATATTTATTGAATAGAAGAGTAGAAAATAAAAAGTTCTCGTGAAAGTAAATATGCAACAATTTTTAAAAGTTAACAATATGAAAATGAGAGAAAAGAAAGTTTATTAATATTCATAAAAATATGAAAATGAGAGAAAAGAAAGTAAGAAATATTCATTACAATAATGAGGACAACGAAAGTATAAATATTCATAACAAATATGTTATGCTAATCTGCTACATTTCATACTAGTACATAGTAAATTCACCTATATTGAAATTTATGAAAATGACCTGTTTTACAAAGTGATGTATTTAATGATTATTCACCATAAGTACATTATTGTTATTTTATTTGAGACTATTGAGGTTGTCAATTTATACAAAATCCACAAAGGTTTACAGTCTTAAAAATGCACTTCTTTAATAATGAACAGAATTGCTGCATACCGTATCTGGTGACAGATTTGTCTTTACTGAGGGTGAAGGTGAATCCAACCTTGGTTGGATTAGTACTTCCCATGGCATCTGCAGGAAATACATCGGCAGCCAACGGAGCTGTCCCTGGTAGTGTGTTATTGACATCGTCTACTAGTGGGGGTTTCAGTAACACAGTCACACCTGAAAAGGTAACAAAAAATCAATATGTACAGGGGTGCAAAAGCCAAGTTGCCGTATTTTATTAACCAAAACTTTCCTTGTCTTCATTTTAAGATTTAACATAATTGGTTATTACAGGCATTACATGTAAACTGGAGACAAAGTGAGGAAGGGTTTCAGCAGGAAAAATGTAAGCTTAATGAACAAATTTTCAAAGTTGCATAAAAAATGAATATGTGAATCCTCTAACAGTATTGAACCATTGTGTGAAATTTCAGATATGTACTTGATGTAGTTATGGTCTGGAAACCACTAATTCAAGAAATTTTCTAACGTTTTTCTATTACTGTGACCTTGACCTTGAACGGATTTATCCCAAAATCAATAAGGTTCCTCCTCTCATGGTATGTAACAATATACCAAAGTTTCATTAAAATCGGTTGAGAACTTTTTGAGTTCTAATGGTCAGGAAACCACTTATTCAAGAGATTTTCTTAGTTTTGCTGTCGCTGTGACCTTGACCTTGAATGAATTTACCCCAAAATCAATAGGGTTCCTCCTCTTATGGTATGTAACAATACCCTAAAGTTTCATTAAAATCGTTGCAACTCTGCTAAAAATGTACTATAGTAAACAATAGAATGTTTGTAAGGGAAAGTGGATATTTAAAATTAGTGGCATCAAAGGACCACCATTTTAGGCTAGAAGTTGAAAAGTGGACTTTTGAAATTAGTGGTAGCGAAGAACCATAATTTTAGGTTGGTGCATATAGTTGGAAAAATGGACTTTTAAAATTAGTGGCATCAAAGGACCACCGTTAAAGGCAATATAACGAGGAAGAACTGTATATCAAATTACTGATGGTCAAATAAAAATATTACCATGACTTTCATTCAAGACTGACTGTTGTCCTGCACCATTTTCACACTTGACTGATACATAGTAGGTCTTATTGTGTTGTAAAATGCCTTCGAAAGTACTGTTGATAGCAGTCTGGTTGGTACCAGTTGACTGGAATTCCTGTAGTTCTTGTCCACCTACCGTTTTACCAATGGCCCACCAACATTCCTACAATAATAGGATAAAACTGTGTATTGAAAATTTCTCAGCCAAAGCAGAAAATAATATCTAAAAAAAAAGATAACACAAACCTTACAACTATTTAATTTAAAAGTATATGGTAGAGTAGCAATTAACCAACAAACAAGATATTTTTCATGATTATGTGTTTTATGCTTTATCTACTGTACTTAAATGTTCCAAAATAAAATCTCCATTCCAACCCCACTGGAGCCTTTTTAATGTCAAAGCACTTAGAACAGATTTTGACTCAGCAACTAGGATCATTCAACATATGAATATTAAAGTGCATACAGAAACAAATTTCAAATATCACAAAATCATGTTACATGTACTTACAACAATTGAACTCTCGTCATCATAGGCTCTCCAGAAAGCCTTAATCGTACGGTTAGAAGACTGGTACCAAACTGGGGTGAACTCTCCTTGGTTAACATCAATGTAAATTTGACTTATTACATCAGCATCCCAGAGAGGTGGTGTTTCGTCGATGTAAAATCCATCTGATGATACAACTGCTGTAGCACCAGAACCAAGTACTGCCTTAACTAAAAATAGGTTTAATGTAATTAGTTTTTATGAAAAACATGTTATAGTACAATAGTAATGGAAAGATGTATGCTACAAAATTTACCAAAAACAAAAATACTTTCTGCAGGTTTTTGTTTTATTTAATGAGCTACTGAAAATTGTTGACCCACACACCATGTCCTGAAATAAAAAAAAATCTCTCCTCACCCTACTGTAGAGTTTATAAAAAGATCATTTATGTGGAGAGACTTATGTCACTAAATTTCTTGTAACACAAAACTCTATTTTCAAAATACACATCCATCTGATAATTTGTGTGCTTTGTTACATTTGTAAAACATTGGACACCTCTCTTAGGAATAAAAAGCAAGGTCGTATTTATATATCAAGTATTTTCCCCTGTTGGCCCATTTGGAAAGTGAGTTATAGGATAATCCCATTGTATAATTATTGGCTGGAAACAATGGATTGACCAATGAAAGGGTTTTAGATCATCTGAAAGGATACCAGTAATGAAAACATACCTGTGATGTAATAATCTGCAGTGACTGTTTGATTATTTACATCAACTTTAGTCGTAGACAGATTAAACCCTTCCAATGAAAATTCATAAAGTACGTGTTCAGCAGCGTCACAAGTAGAATTACAGTTATATCTGGAACACAGGTTGTAGCATGGCAGACAGGGTGTGACTATTGGTGTATAAGGAACAACGTCTGTCCCGAGGAGCACACTTCCTACTCCCACCTCATATTTGATAATGGGATTGCTTCCTCCACGGAATGGATTTCCATACCTACAGTATGCCCCTGGTGCTGGCGGTAACACAACCTTACGGAAGTATGCTTTGGTAGAGTATGGATTGAAAGGATCAACAATCGGTGGAAGGTAGTTGTTATTCGGAAAAACTGTGAACACTAGTTGTGTGGCCGAACTAAGATGTTTTATTCCACAAACTTGGCTGAAGTAGGCTTTATCTATGTACACATAGAAACATAATGATGGCTGAAAAATAAAAAATATTATTATGTTATTCTGAACAAAAACATAACTAATTTTCAGACAAAATATTTATGTATGAAAAAATCTGTGGGACAGCTATACTATTGATTTATATTATCTTACCATAGTCAAATGCGTGTTCAATAAATTGAATTTTTTCAATTTCAGATTAAACTTACATTAACTGCCTCATCATCCTCCTTGGCAACAGCAATTTTGTATTCATGGTAACCAGCAGAAGGGTCAAAATTAAGGCTGGTCTCTACAGCTAGTGGTTCTAAAGTATCATTAAATACTCGACACCAAGTTATGACCCTTGGATTTGAGCCTGAAGGAAAAACAAACTATGAATTACTTAAAAAAATTTGAAAATATGCGTGCAAGTTAAATTGTCAAAAAATTAAAACCTAATTGACAGTTATGGAACTAGTCCCCTGTGTAGAAATGGATACATATCACAACATGTGTATTTGGTTCATACATCTACAGAATCTATAAACTAGTTGTCATGTTGCATGTTACCCAATGAAATAAAACTAAAATACAATAGAATTTTTTCATCAATTAAATTTCATATTGGTAAAATCTTTTATAAAACTAACAGTGCCGAAAGACAATGAAATTATTTGGCTGAATGGTTGTAAAACATACAGCAAGAAGATTTGAGCTATGTAAAGGAGAAGAACAAGTTAAAAAAAAACACATCGATTCGGACATTGGACTAACCTAAGGGCAGTAACTTTTGCCTGCAGTTAGAAATAACTAGAGCAGTAGATACAGATGGTTATTTGGTTTTTGTTGTGACTACAATGTGCCTACTCTTCCTCAATGACTACTAAAGGGTCTTTACATGCAAGACATGGCACTCTCCAAACATGGTACTCACTATGGTGTTTCCTACCGCAGTTCGGGGGTTTTCTCCAGGTACTCCGGCTTCATCCCCCAATAAAAACTGGACGCCATGATATAGCTGAAAAATTGCTGAAAGTGGCATTAAAACAACATCCAAATCAAATCAAAACACACTATGGTGCACTGTCAAGCCTATAACCTGACTATCCCCACCATAGGCGATGAAACCTGGGAGAAAAAGCTTACCTGCAAGGATTTCTATACCACACGAGGCCCGGGCAGGCTGTATGGTCAGATCAACAGGTGTGGTTACGGCACCTCCAGTAGGGCTTTGTACGACACTGAAAGGAGACTGTACTGTAGTCTTCATAACTGGAGCTGGTGTTGTGGACGGCGGCACTATTGTTCCATTTCCAAACTTATCATAGAGATAAGCAGTACAGTTACACATGGTACAGGTCTAGACAGAAAAAGTATTATATCAGTGCTACTGCTAAAGGAAAGAATAAACTTGCAAATAATTTACAAATTTCCTTAAAAAACTGTTTTTCTAAAAGCCAAGGCTCGGACTTAAAATTCCTTATTTAACTTTCTTGATTGGAGAAATTTGATAATGTTTCTTTTATTAGTTTTGCCTATAAGGAACTTGTTTATGTGAAAACTTTATATTTTAACCAATAATAAATTGAAATAGTAATATAGGTATAATAATTATTTTTTATTTTATGGGAATTGAGAGTTTTTTTATGTAAGAAATTATTAATTTTACCATAAATGTGATATCTATTTTGAGATTTTCTCCAAAATTGTGGATGGTGTCCTACATCCCTTTAGGAGCTTGTATTGCTAACCTGACTTACAAAACAACTTTTTATGAGACATGACCTTTTTTGTGAATTTTGAATTAAATGCTGTAAAGTTTATGGGAATATGCTGTTTCTATGTATGTTGTCATGTTGAATCCCCAGCAATTTTTAGGACAGTTTCTGAGAATAAGATGTTTGTATGTTTTTCCTATACAGTTCTATGTTAAACTATGTTCCATAAAGGCTGCCACGTTGGATTTTGAATCTGCCCCAAAAACTAAAACTTTGTAGAGAACCACCCAGGCTACATTTCTGCAATTTTATAAATCAAGTGGTTTGTCCGGAAACAAATTTTTAGAAAAGCAGTTTGCATGTTTTTCCTATATTAAGTGATGAGTGATAAAGGCAGCAATCTTGTATTTTGGATTGAAACAAAAAAACTCAAAATTAGTAGAAGACCATCTGTGGTACATTTCTATAATATAAGAATTCCTTCTGCCCAGGAGTTTCTGAGGAAACAAATTTTAAAATTTCATTTAATCAGAACACATTTGACACTCTTGCAGCCATGTTTAAATTTGGCAGTTTAGGAGGAAAAGTGCTTACAAGGGATGTGGACAGATGGACAGACAGACAGGGTGATTCCTATAAACCCCCCTAACAAGTTTGCAAGGGGTATAATTATAAAAAGTCAGGAAAACCTATGGGACACATGCAATTACATAGACATGGGGCATTATAACAAAGGATTTAAAACAACCTAAATCTAATATCCCGAACCAGATAAACTTGAAAACCTCTTCATACTTACAGGTGGAATGGGATTCTCAAAACAACATCCACAGCTGTCCAGTGTCCAGTCTGGGTCTGCATGATAGTCATATGGCATAATACCTCCCTCTGGTCCGTCCCATAACATCACAGCTGTTACTGCTTTTCCTTGACCTTGTGCTGCTTTTATTGTTACCTGTAGAATATAAATGGCCAGGTAAATACACAATAATATAGTGTTTATATTTTCAGCATTTCTTTCTAAATCAAAATATTAAACACCAAAGAAACTGTCAAAAAAGACAATCCACAGACTTATAGTCCAGAATTTGTGTAATCATAAGACTTCAAACATTAAATAACAGTAAGAAATCCACCTCTATATCTGCAAGGGAGGGAAGTGTATGCAATGTATGCATTTGCAGATATACACAGAAATTCCACTCTCCTACCTTTTCAGAAATCCACTTCTATTAATAATAACAGATAAACAAACATTGCACTCTCCTCCCCCTTTTCAGAAATCCACCTCTATATAACAGATAAACAAACCTTCCACACTCCTCCTTTTTTCAGAAATTCACCTCTGTATAACAAACAAGTGTGGACACAGAAAAACGTCTCGCCTGAATTCCGCATCAGTAACGAAAATAAATTTCGTCATAAGCATTACGTAAATAGCATTAATTATGAGCAGCGGCCTGTATACCAATTATTGTCACCATACTATGCATAGTTACAGAGGAACTGTCCTAATACAAAAACTTTAACGAAGTTGCTGAACCGTTGAATTGAGGTCAAGGTCAGGTGACACCTACCAGACAATCATTTAATATTCATCAGCAACCTATATACCAAATATTGTCATCCTACCATGCTTGGTTACAGGGGAACAGCAGTAACCTATAAACTTTAACGTAGTCACTGGACCATGAAATTGAGGTCAAGGTCAAATGGCACCTACCAGACAGTCATGTACTATTCATCAGCAAACTATATACCAAATATTGTCATCCTACCATGTGTAGTTACAGAGGAACTGTCGTAACCCAAAAACTTTAATGTAGTCGCTGGACAGCGAAATTGAGGTCAAGGTCAGGTGACACCTACCAGACAGTCATGTACTAGTCATCAGCAACCTATACACCAAATATTGTCATCCTACCATGCGTAGTTACAGAGGAACTGTCGTAACCCAAAAACTTTAACGTAGTCGCTGGACCGTGAAATTGAGGTCAAGGTCAGGTGACAGGTGACTGACTGGCAAGTACTCATCATAAGCTACCTCTGGACCAAATTTGATGGACCTAGGGCTTGGGCTTACAAAGATATGAAGCAAGATGTCAAGTGTTTACGCCGCCGCCGCCGGATTCCCATACATATGTCTCGCCTCCAGCGACTTTCGTCGCAGGCGAGACAATAAAAAAAAACTATCCACTCTCCTACCTTTTCAGTAATCCACTTCTATTAATAATAACAGATAAACAAACATTCCACTTGCCTCCCCTTTTTCAGAAATCCACCTCTATATAACAGACAAACAAACCTTCCACACTCATCCCTTTTTGCAGAAATCCACCTCTATATAACAAATAAAAAACAATCCACTCTCCTACCCTTTTCAGAAATCCACTTCTATTAACAATAACAGATAAACAAACATTCCACTCTCCTCCCCTTTTCAGAAATCTACCTCAACATAACAGATAAACAGACCTTCCACTCTCCTCCTGTTTCGTAGTCAGCTTTTCTGTAATAGCCTCCAGAAAACATCTGTTCCAGGCTTGTATCTCTGGCCAACTTGATCCAGATTTCGTCGTCGTAGATTTCCTTTCCTACATTTTCTAGCCGGATCTTGATAGGCCAGTTCATTCCTGTTGGATCTCGGAATCCAATTTGTTGTAATAGTATCCAGTCTGTATCATTACAAGTGGATATGGATCGACTAGGACAAGCAACTCCGTATGGACTGGCCATATGAAGGATGGTTCCTAAAAACAAACACATCAAAGCATTTAAAGTACTTATAGTTGTATTTCTAAGATTAATGATGTCTTGCTGAATCTTAAAAATAATAAATAAAGTTTGATTTTGTCCTTAAAAATTTTTAGTATGCACAATTAAATGAAAATAAATGGATATATGACACTCCACATGTGGCACAGTTGTGGATAAATGACACTCTCCACGGGTGGCACGGTTGTGGATATATTACACTCTCAATGCCTGAATATAATATAACAAACTTCATTAATTTTTTATAACAAAAACATATCTGTCATGTATTGCAGTTTTTCATTACCTGTGACCTTTGATGGCGAGTTGAACCAGACTCTGTCTTTCCTGAAATTGTTTCCATCTACTACCTTTCCACCTACAGGCACAGATGAGTCGAGTAAAATTGGTGCTGTCTCATCAGTTATATATAATCCTGCTGCATTGGTGACCTTTAACTTCACACTGACTGGCTCTGACTTCTGTAAATGGTTGATGTAACATTTAAATATGCTAGACATTATTACAGTGTACTCATTCTGTTGTCACATGACCAATGAAAATTTATTTGCATTTTATTTCTCAACTTAATGCAATTCTAATGAATTAATTTTTTATACTATAAGTGAACATGAAAATCGTAAATATAGCTCTCTCTTTAACATTTTTTACCTCCATGAACTTTTTGCACTATATTTTACTATATATGTTACTATTACATAACACTCTATGATTAAACTGATGGTAGAAAGTCAAATAACAGCATTTGTACATTTGTAAAATGTTTTGTTCAAATGGTGTTTAACAACACTTTCAGCAATTTTCAGGTATATTATGGCATCCAGTTTTCATTGGGGCAGGAGGCCGGAGTACCCAAAGAAAACCCCTTGCCTTATTGGTAGGAAAACTGTCAATCCTTGTCAATTAATATTTGAGTCCAGAGCTCCTGCCCACAACCTCAGTGATGACAGACCACATGATCAATAGTAGACAAACTATCTTTACCACTCAACCACAGAGGCCCCAATTGTAATAAAAAGAAGTATTTTTCTGAAATTTTACTATGGTAAATTTTAATTTTAGTTCAAATACAAAAATTAAGTCTTACATTTAATTTTAAGTCAATAAATGTGTAGTCTGTGTAGTTGGCCGTAAGAGTTATCCAATCAACGAGCAATTCCGAGTTTGCGTTAATAGCACAGGAAGAGTTTCTCCACAGCGACACCTTGTATGATTGAATTCCAGATACATCATCAGAAAAGCCTTCCCAATACACATACACTGACCCATTGTTTAACGTGTAAGTTACTGCCTGTATAAGGTAAACATGCAAAAATAGAGTTTATTGAAATTTAACAATAACATAACATGGTGTATATTTCATTGAGTTTCTGCAATCTGATTTGCATAAAAGTAATTGAATTCATGACAAGAAATTGAATGCTTCTATGACAAAAAGGCAGTTTCTGTGAACATTTTTCAAAATAATATACAAGAAATATTCTATTTATACAATTAGAATTGTTCCCCTTTATTAAACTGTAAAATGTTTTAGAAATCAAACACATTGGAGCATAAAAGTAATACATTTTAAGGCATGTGTGAGATTTTGTACACAATTTTTACACATTTCAAATCAGTTTTTCAAACTTAGCTAGAGTTCTTTCAATTTCAAGCTGGGAATGGAAAATAGCTTTAAATTGTCCATATAATAATAGCCAGGTTGGAAATAGCTTGAATAATACATATTCCCTTACAAATTTTCAACTAAAACTACACTTAAATAATTGACACAATTCTGCTGAAGAAATTTAATATGACATTTGTTCATGATTTAAATTAAGGTTTCAAATATTATATACAAGGCCTAATCACAAGTAGATTGAAGTTTAATATGTAATCAGTTCACAATAGTTTTAACTAATTTAAATGTCAGTTTAATGACAGTACAATATTATCTATACAAACCATGTCAAAGTATGGTCCTGTTTTCATTTTGCCCCTGGTTGGTGGAGTATTATCCACAATGAATTCATGCATGACCATGCCACATGCCCCAGACTTGTCTGTGCCTGTTTTAAGTGGAAACGGTGATGTAGAAAAAATTCTAAAACTTATATTGATAGACATCAGTTACAAATTATACAGTGATTTGTTAACGCAAGATTTTGTTTGCAGTAAAAAAGTGTGAAGTCGATCACACCCTGCCACAGTTAGGCTCAAACCTGCAACTTCAGTGTTGACAGGCACATGATAAATCGTAGATAACTAAGTACCGTAACCACTTGGCCACACAGGCCAGCCGCATCTTTCCAGTTGGTATTTGAAATTTTATTGTAAACCTGACTACATATATCTAAAACATTGTTTACTTTATAAAAATGTTATAAGCTATAGCTTCATTGTGGAATGTACACAAAAAGTAGAAAAAGGATTGTTAATACCCTTGCTAAATTTTAAAAACTTTTTTGGTAAAAATGTCTACCACTTTTTGTTGACTGGTGACCTTGACCTTAATCGGCTTTTTACCTACCTGATATATAATAATATCCCAAAGTTTTATTGAAATTAAATACAACATTTTTAAGTTATTATATGGAAATGTCTATTATTAGATATTATACATACCCATAGCATAGACATAATATGTCGCTCCTTGTGTCAGATTCAGATTTTTCATCCTTGTTACTGTGTATTTGTTTATATTGGTAACATCATACTCTGTGAATAAACGTTTCTTCTCCTCTGTGGTCGCTGATCCACCATCAATCTACGTAAGATAGTGATATATTTTGACATCTATCAGGGCTATTTCATTATTAGACATGGGGATTGTAGGTACATTGGTCAAGCCTAAAGATAACTTCAATGCCAAAAAATATTAAAACATATCTTGGTTGCAGGTTTATTTCTGAACAGTCACCTTAACATCTCAGCCTTTCACCTTTTTAACAGAACAGCCTTCTGCACATGTCAACCTTTGATTTTTGTAAGAAGGTACGATTCGAAAATATATAAATAGTAAAATTTGAATACTTGTATTGCTTCAAGTATTGAAATGTCAACACTTACTTACTTCTGATAAATGATTAGAAAATAATACTGTTTATTAAGAATGACCTAATTTTTTGCTGTCTTCTTTTTGTAGAAATGTTCTCACAGTCAAGTTATCTTTATATCATGTTTAACTGTATAGGCTGATCATTACTTACATATTCTTTGCATGCTGTGTTGTTGGCATCAGAATTATTGGACAGAGCTACATAGTACAGCAGGATATCTAACTTGGATGTGAATCCTTCAAACTGAACGTCAACATAGGTGTTGGTAGGTATAAATCTGTTCATTACAAAACTGCCAGCTACAATTTAAAGAACACAATGATTATAAAGTGATTCTTATATGATTTGCATATCAGGAAATAAGTTTTATACAAATGGTTAAAATGACTTCTGGTAGACATTTTAAAATTTTTTTATTTTTGATAGGTGACACTAACTGAAACAAGATGATGCCGGCAAATCTTCAAATACATTACAGTTATCTCCATTCTATTGCTATGGCAATACAAAAAATAAAAACTATCTGACATAAATGGGAATTACTGGAAATAACGTCTGGGCTTGTCCAATCAGAATTGAGGTTGCATCATAAATTGCATTGGAATGACATTTAAATTCCAAAATTATCAACAAGCACATGTACAATCAATCAAATGATGTTTGTTTTTCTATCTTGTACACAATAAATTAATATATCAAGGTCAGTTTGAAGTCAATATTTACTTGAAAATGTTGGAGATGAAGAAATTTCAATTTGTTTAAAAAATGAATCGAAACAAAATCTGAGATAACTTACGTATAACTCCACCATCATATCCTACTCTGAACCCATTAGATGTCACTGTTGCCACTGAATATGATGCACTGTATGCATTGACAGTAAAGTAGTAGATACCAGTCAATGGGGTCAGGTCAAGGTCATAGAAGATGGCAGTTTTGTTCAATCCTACATTGGTGAATGGGACTACATCATCTCTTGTTTTGGGGAATCTTCTGTCTGTTCCCACGGCAACTTCATAGAAAACAACTTTCTGGTTTGGATCTTGTGATTCTAATTGAGAAGTGTCTATCACAGGGCCAGGGTTTCCTGAATGAATAACCAATGAATGTAGAATGTAGATTCGTATATACAGTTTAAATTAACAAAAACTTGGTGGTCAAGATAAATATCAGTACTGTTTAATTAACAGCATTGTTGGAAATGTAAGTCCTAATAAAAGTTGCGCAATTATGGGCCATTTATGGTTTTTTTTTAAACGAGATGCATTTTCTCATCTGTATTTATTGCTGTTTTGTTACATTGTGATGTCACAGTGTTTACTTAACGACATCTTGACAGCAAGGTGAGATGAGACCATCTCACACTAGTAGAGTGAGATGGCAAAATACAGCAAAGATCAAAGTAAAATACTGCAAAATAACGAGAAACATATAATATTAACATTTATTACATTGAGAGTGATGAAATAATGGGATTTTCCAGTCAAATAAATTCCGGTAAATCAAGAGTGAAATAAATTTATTTCTTTCACTCCCCGTAAGTGACATCACAACGACAATCTTGCTAGAAAACATTGACTCTCAAGGTCATTCAAAAGAAAAGTTTTCAATGTAATATTATATATTTGTTAATGTAATAAACAGAATAATCAATCCCACATCATGAATGTTGAAAATATGACCACTTATGCCATATTGAGCATGCAGATTTAACTTGCGCATGGAACTTGTTTAATCTGATGTGTTCTGAAGCACTGATGATCATAATTTCAACATTCACCTTGCCCAATTGATTATTCTATAAGTAAAGTTAAGTCCATTGATGTATATAACAATATATCTGTGTGTTCCTACCTTATATTACCCATCTATAACAGTGGTTGATCTGTTACTGCCATTAGTTATTTAATTTCATTTACATTTTAATACTTTTTTTTCTTCAATATGCACCACAGACCTTAATGAGTAATGTATTTGGAGAGTGCCATGCTCCTTGCATAATAAAGATCCTTTTTGTACATTTTGAAAAAGAGTAGGCTCATTGTAGCTGCTACAAAAGTCTAAATTCTCAGCCCCTACGGAAAACTCCATACTTTTCCAAAGGCAGTCTAAATTGTGTCCCATCCCACCAACTTTTTTCCTTGATTAATTGTCAACTTATTCTCATACTAATATAGCTAATATACTTTAGCTGGACATAAAATATCCAATCAATCAATCAATATACAGCAAAAACTGTCATGTTTATCAAAGGTAGGACGTGAGTATACATACCAGACAACACATCCACCTGTACCTGGGCACTGGCAGGTAAGCCAAAACCATCCCAGTTACAATACACCACAGTTTTTGATGGTAGGAACTGCAGGTCAATACCAGTAATATCTCCATCAAACACCTTTCCGGGCAGAAGAGGATTGTTTTCTACTGTGACACCATTTGATCGTAGGATGTATTTGTAGCCGATTGCATTTGTCACTTGTAACAGGGAGTAATACATCTTACCATTCTCCAGAGTGAGACCATCAGTCATACCACTGGTCAATACTGTACAAACAGAAAATAGTTTTATTGTATGTCTGACTACCATACAAGTCTGCATAAAACTGTTTGGTATAGAAGGAAACATCTATAGTTCTTAGTACTTCTATCAAACAACAAGTCTGTAATCTAAACTGTCATTATAAGAGTATTCCCCATTTGGTTAACCTGTAGACTTCTTTATTGCCAAAGTTATTTGAATCCATTGTTTTTTTTATCAGAATGTTATAGTAAGGGAGGTAACTCTGATTTAGAAAAGCTTCATATCTATTAAATTTATTTTTTCTTTTTATATATCCTGTCCATGGCAAATCTCAATGTGAATAAAGCTTTAGAAAACAAGAAAAAGTTCTTAAAATTCTTAAACCCATTAAAAGCCGGAAAACCTTCACATCTGCAATTTACATTTTTGTATATACCCAAACCAAGAAGATAAACAAGAGCATAGATATAGGTATAGTTATAGCTATATAATGAAATCATGCATAAAAGTAGGGAAAGGGTCCCAGGCAGCCTAAGACACAAAATAGGTTAAAAGGTCCTGAGCAAAGCATTGTATGCCTCTGAAGCTTTACAATAAATCTGATTTAAATGTGTAGGACTAAGATTCACCAGAGACCAATAGACCATGATCTATAGTGGACATTTTTTCAGTAGTAATTCATGGTGCACTTTTATTTTGTCTTCTTTTTTTTTGTCTATTTTCTTTTGTGAAAATGATATGGAAACATATGCCTCCATGCCTCAGAATAGCTACACCCCTGATAAATGTAGTGATACAGTATATTAAGGATCCTCCATGTTATAAAATAAATGTCAACAATGTAAGTAAAACATACAGTTCATATTAAGCCAGTCCAACATAACAAGGCCATCCAGTCTCTGAACTTTCCATTTAAAATTAGTAACAGGACATGGGTCACCTGACACATCCCATGATGCTCTGTAAGTGTCATCACTGGCCTGGAAGTTACTGTAAAAGATAAAGGTGTTAAATATATTTATGTTTAAAGCTTTTCCATATGGGAGGGCAAAAAAATAGATCAACAACCTATATACATGTATACTGTTTTCATGTATACCTTATGTTTAAACGACTATTAATAACCCACAACCCATCTCAGGAAATACAAAATTATTCCTAGATTTTGTAACACAATAATCCTTATTGTGAGATATATAAGATCTTACATCGGTACAAGTGTATTATGGGATTTCTCCAATCGAGATAGTTAAATCATGGAATGTTTAGTCCAAGCCTTAGTGAGGACTTAATATTCCATAATTTAACTATCAAGATTGGAGAAATCAGATAATACAACAGTACTGATTTTCCAATTTGAGAAAAGTTTAACATTTTTGAAATAAACTACAAATTTTCCCAAACCAAATTTTATGGATATGAATTGAATATGCTGCAAATGGACATCATTATTTATGTTTATGACATTTTAATTTTAAATAAATCAAAGGATGAGAACCGCATTTTCACTAGTGACACGAACTATATCTTCCGCCACAGTCAAGCAGTTGGAATATAACATTAAAAAAGAGGAAGAGAAAAAGATGATGAGGTAACAACATCATGGACTGGTATTCAAGTAATGACAGGTAACAGTGTCAAGTGTGTCAGGTCACAGTGTCAAGTGATGACAGGTCACAGTGTCAAGTGATGACAGGTCACAGTGTCAAGTAATGACAGGTCACAGTGTCAAGTAATGACAGGTCACAGTGTCAAGTGATGACAGGTCACATTGTCAAGTGACAAAGTGATGACAGGTCAGTGTCAAGTGATGACAGGTCACAGTGTCAAGTAATGACAGGTCACAGTGTCAAGTGATGACAGGTCACAGTGTCAAGTAATGACAGGTCAGTGTCAAGTGATGACAGGTCACAGTGTCAAGTAATGACAGGTCACAGTGTCAAGTGATGACAGGTCACATTGTCAAGTGACAAAGTGATGACAGGTCAGTGTCAAGTGATGACAGGTCACAGTGTCAAGTGATGACAGGTCACAGCATCAAGTGATGACAGGTCACAGTGTCAAGTGATGACAGGTCACAGTGTCAAGTGATGACAGGTCACAGTGTCAAGTAATGACAGGTCACAGTGTCAAGTAATGACAGGTCACAGTGTCAAGTAATGACAGGCCTTAGTGTCAAGTAATGACAGGTCACAGTGTCAAGTAATGACAGGTCACAGTGTCAAGTGATGACAGGTCACAGTGTCAAGTAATGCCTGGTCACTGTGTCAAGTGATGACAGGTCACAGTGTCAAGTGATAACAGGTCATATTGTCAAGTAATGACAGGTCACAGTGTCAAGAAATAACAGGTCACAGTGTCAAGTAATGACAGGCCATAGTGTCAAGTAATGACAGGTCACAGTGTCAAGTAATGACAGGTCACAGTGTCAAGTGATGACAGGTCACAGTGTCAAGTAATGCCTGGTCACTGTGTCAAGTGATGACAGGTCACAGTGTCAAGTGATGACAGGTCAGTGTCAAGTGATGACAGGTCACAGTGTCAAGTGATGACAGGTCACAGCATCAAGTAATGACAGGTCACAGTGTCAAGTGATGACAGGTCAGTGTCAAGTGATGACAGGTCAGTGTCAAGTGATGACAGGTCACAGCGTCAAGTGATGACAGGTCACAGCATCAAGTGCTGACAGGTCACAGTGTCAAGTGATGACAGGTCACAGTGTCAAGTGATGACAGGTCACAGTGTCAAGTAATGACAGGTCACAGTGTCAAGTAATGACAGGTCACAGTGTCAAGTAATGACAGGCCATAGTGTCAAGTAATGACAGGTCACAGTGTCAAGTAATGACAGGTCACAGTGTCAAGTGATGACAGGTCACAGTGTCAAGTAATGCCTGGTCACTGTGTCAAGTGATGACAGGTCACAGTGTCAAGTAATGACAGGTCACAGTGTCAAGTGATGACAGGTCACATTGTCAAGTGACAAAGTGATGACAGGTCAGTGTCAAGTGATGACAGGTCACAGTGTCAAGTGATGACAGGTCACAGTGTCAAGTGATGACAGGTCACAGTGTCAAGTGATGACAGGTCACAGTGTCAAGTAATGACAGGTCACAGTGTCAAGTGATGACAGGTCACATTGTAAAGTGACAAAGTGATGATAGGTCAGTGTCAAGTGATGACAGGTCCCAGTGTCAAGTAATGACAGGTCTCAGTGTCAAGTGATGACAGGTCACAGTGTCAAGTGATGACAGGTCACATTGTCAAGTGACAAAGTGATGACAGGTCAGTGTCAAGTGATGACAGGTCACAGTGTCAAGTGATGACAGGTCACAGTGTCAAGTGATGACAGGTCACAGTGTCAAGTAATGACAGGTCACAGTGTCAAGTAATGACAGGCCATAGTGTCAAGTAATGACAGGTCACAGTGTCAAGTAATGACAGGTCACAGTGTCAAGTGATGACAGGTCACAGTGTCAAGTAATGCCTGGTCACTGTGTCAAGTGATGACAGGTCACAGTGTCAAGTGATGACAGGTCAGTGTCAAGTGATGACAGGTCAGTGTCAAGTGATGACAGGTCACAGCATCAAGTAATGACAGGTCACAGTGTCAAGTGATGACAGGTCACAGTGTCAAGTGATGACAGGTCACAGCGTCAAGTGATGACAGGTCACAGCATCAAGTGCTGACAGGTCACAGTGTCAAGTAATGACAGGTCACAGTGTCAAGTGATGACAGGTCACAGTGTCAAGTAATGCCTGGTCACTGTGTCAAGTGATGACAGGTCAGTGTCAAGTAATGACAGGTCCCAGCATCAAGTGATGACAGGTCACAGTGTCAAGTAATGACAGGTCACAGTGTCAACTGATGACAGGTCACAGTGTCAAGTGATGACAGGTCACAGTGTCAAGTAATGACAGGTCACAGTGTCAAGTGACAAAGTGATGACAGGTCAGTGTCAAGTGATGACAGGTCACAGTGTCAAGTAATGACAGGTCACAGTGTCAAGTGATGACAGGTCACAGTGTCAAGTAATGACAGGTCAGTGTCAAGTGATGACAGGTCACAGTGTCAAGTAATGACAGGTCACAGTGTCAAGTGATGACAGGTCACATTGTAAAGTGACAAAGTGATGATAGGTCAGTGTCAAGTGATGACAGGTCCCAGTGTCAAGTAATGACAGGTCACAGTGTCAAGTGATGACAGGTCACAGTGTCAAGTGATGACAGGTCACATTGTCAAGTGACAAAGTGATGACAGGTCAGTGTCAAGTGATGACAGGTCACAGTGTCAAGTGATGACAGGTCACAGCGTCTAGTGATGACAGGTCACAGCATCAAGTGATGACAGGTCACAGTGTCAAGTGATGACAGGTCACAGTGTCAAGTGATGACAGGTCACAGTGTCAAGTAATGACAGGTCACAGTGTCAAGTAATGACAGGCCTTAGTGTCAAGTAATGACAGGTCACAGTGTCAAGTAATGACAGGTCACAGTGTCAAGTGATGACAGGTCACAGTGTCAAGTAATGCCTGGTCACTGTGTCAAGTGATGACAGGTCACAGTGTCAAGTGATGACAGGTCATATTGTCAAGTAATGACAGGTCACAGTGTCAAGTGATGACAGGTCACAGTGTCAAGTGATGACAGGTCACAGTGTCAAGTAATGACAGGTCACAGTGTCAAGTAATGACAGGTCACAGTGTCAAGTAATGACAGGCCATAGTGTCAAGTAATGACAGGTCACAGTGTCAAGTAATGACAGGTCACAGTGTCAAGTGATGACAGGTCACAGTGTCAAGTAATGCCTGGTCACTGTGTCAAGTGATGACAGGTCACAGTGTCAAGTGATGACAGGTCATATTGTCAAGTAATGACAGGTCACAGTGTCAAGAAATAACAGGTCACAGTGTCAAGTAATGACAGGCCATAGTGTCAAGTAATGACAGGTCACAGTGTCAAGTAATGACAGGTCACAGTGTCAAGTGATGACAGGTCACAGTGTCAAGTAATGCCTGGTCACTGTGTCAAGTGATGACAGGTCACAGTGTCAAGTGATGACAGGTCAGTGTCAAGTGATGACAGGTCACAGTGTCAAGTGATGACAGGTCACAGCATCAAGTAATGACAGGTCACAGTGTCAAGTGATGACAGGTCACAGTGTCAAGTGTTGACAGGTCACAGTGTCAAGTAATGACAGGTCACAGTGTCAAGTAATGACAGGTGACAATGTCAAGAAATGACAGGCCATAGTGTCAAGTAATGACAGGTCACAGTGTCAAGTAATGACAGGTCACAGTGTCAAGTGATGACAGGTCACAGTGTCAAGTAATGCCTGGTCACTGTGTCAAGTGATGACAGGTCAGTGTCAAGTAATGACAGGTCCCAGCATCAAGTGATGACAGGTCACAGTGTCAAGTAATGACAGGTCACAGTGTCAACTGATGACAGGTCACAGTGTCAAGTAATGACAGGTCACAGTGTCAAGTAATGACAGGTCACATGCTGCATGAGTGTCAATTTACATCCTGAATGTTTTTATTCAACTTAAGTAGTTTGTTAAGTAAATTGTTTCTTTAACTTTCAAAAAGCATTTTCTCATTTCATGGAATTCTAATAAAGTATTCAAATTTTTAATCTTGTACACAGGAATTTGAATATTGGAAAATTTACATTTCTGAAAAAAATCCAGATGCATCAAATGCATTGAATTTACTGGTATGACTGCATGCAATAACTTACACATCCCCTATGGAGTTCTCTAAGACATCATTTACACCAATATGGCTGATGGGAGCCATTCCCTGACTTAGATATGACAAGTAAAGCCCATTGGAAGTTGCCACACTTGTTAGTCCTGCTCCATTTATACCCTTGATAGAAACATACACCTGTAATGAGGATAATATACAATGTTACTGTAAGCTTATGCTCCCTTAGATACTCCTGCTCTATAGCTTTGTTGCGGGGCGGGGGGGGGGGGGGGGGGCATGAAAAATAATATCATAATAATGGCATAATTATACAAATCTAGTGACAGTATGCATAAATGTATTATAATTTTTTATGCTTATATAAATGTGACGAATAATGATTAGGGAAGGAAAAATGGTTTAAGCATAAAACACGCTGTCACCAACCCACACACCGAAAACAGTATATCCCTATTGCCTATGGGGAGCAAGGTGTGATAATTCTCAGTGTACATTATTTTTAAAATATAAAAAAAAATAAAATCCTGCATTTTCTAACAAAAGGTAACACAAGCAAGTGTTCGTTGTTTTATGCCCAGGGAGTAATTTTGTAGCAGCTTTTTGGTCAGAACTAGAATAAATGTTGTGTATTTTTTATATATCTGCTCAGTAGGTAAACAAGATGCTGGATTATTATTACAATACGCCAAAAAACTGATGTTAAGTTTCACAGTTAAACATGTCACATGACAGCCCAATTTTTGTCAACTCCAGCGCCATAAAAAATTTTGAGTAAAAATATGTTGCTCAGCATGAAGATTTTCTCAATTTAACCATGACAACAGAGAAAATCAAAAGATTTGATTTGATGAAATTGAGAATAAAAAAAATCTCAGGTAAGAATTTGTATTGGTGCTATGGCCTGAACTACATAATAAGACTGTATTCTTCCCAAAGAAGTACTAATTCATTAAGATTTCCATAAACTCATGATCTCCTGCACACTCGGCTACCATGATACTAAACACACTAGGGAGCATAGTAATATATGCTGTTGAACTGTAGCTGTTTCTCTGTCACATATAATTATGTCTGTCCTTTCAAAAAAGCCTCAATAAATCACTTACAAATTGGTAATGAAACTATCAAAAAATATTATTTTATTATTATGAAAATTTTAAACAAAATTACATACAAACTAACAAGTGTGGACACAGAAAAACGTCTCGCCTGCATTGCGCATCAGTAACGAAAATAAATTTCGTCATAAGCATTACGTAAATAGCATTAAATATCAGCAGCGGCCTGTATACAAAATATTGTCACCATACCCTGCATAGTTACAGGGGAACAGCCGTAACCCAAAAACTTTAACGTAGTCACTGGACCGTGAAATTGAGGTCAAGGTCAGGTGGAACCTACCAGACAGTCATGTACTATTAATCAGCAACCTATATACCAAATATTGTCATCCTACCATGCATAGTTACAGAGGAACTATCGTAACCCCAAAAACTTTAATGCAATCGCTGGACCGTGAAATTGAGGTCAAGGTCAGGTGACACCTACAAGACAGTCATGTACTAGTCATCAGCAACCTATACACCTAATATTGTCATCCTACCATGCGTAGTTACAGAGGAACTGTCGTAACCCCAAAACTTTAACGTAGTCGCTGTACCGTGAAATTGAGGTCAAGGTCAGGTGACACCTACCAGACAGGTATGTACTAGTCATCAGCAACATATACACCAAATATTGTCATCCTACCATGCCTAGTTACAGAGGAACTGTTGTAACCCAAAACCTTTAACGTAGTCGCTGGACCGTGAAATTGAGGTCAAGGTCAGGTGACACATACCAGACAGTCATGTACTAGTCATCAGCAACCTATACACCAAATATTGTCATCCTACCATGTGTAGTTACAGAGGAACTGTCGTAACCCAAAAACTTTAACGTAGTCGCTGGACCGTGAAATTGAGGTCAAGGTCAGGTGACACCTACCAGACAGTCATGTACTAGTCATCAGCAACCTATACACCAAATATTGTCATCCTACCATGCATAGTTACAGAGGAACTGTCGTAACCCAAAAACTTTAACGTAGTCACTGGACCGTGAAATTGAGGTCAAGGTCAGGTGAGAGGTGACTGACTGGCAAGTACTCATCATAAGCTACCTCTGGACCAAATTTGACGGACCTAGGGCTTGGGCTTACAAAGATATGAAGCAAGATGTCAAGTGTTTACGCCGCCGCCGGATTCCAATACATATGTCTCGCCTCCAGCAACTTTCGTCGCAGGCGAGACAAAAATAAAACATGAAACCAATTAAAATATTAGAATTCTGAAAAAGGTTTTAAAAAAATTGCCCTTAACAAAAAAAAACCCTGTTGATGCTCACCACTCGGTATCCAACCAAATTAAGACCTCCTATTGTATGGTATCTTTCACCATCAGGTATGTCATAGAATGGTTTGACCTGTCCACCTCCAGGGGTCGTTCCTAAGGCTATCTGGTACCTGCAAATACATCAGACTTAATTAAGTATTAGACTGAGATAGATGATTGCTGTTTAATGGCAAGTTGAAATTCCATGTCAAGAAAATGTTTAAAATTATATGAATTTAATATTGAGACTACAATATCTGTGTACAGTAAGTGCTAGCAGACAAAATTACAATTTAAAATTATATTTTTTATTCACAATAGAGTCTGAATATATTATCAGAAAATTGAAAATATAGTATAAATACACTTTTTTTTTAATTTAAAGGCATCCAGTAAAAGTTAAAAGTGTTCAATTCATATTACATGTGAAACACAATATTTAAAATAAACATGATCTTGCATGTAATTGCATCATTATGTAACAGGAGGCCTATCTGCGTTCTAGCAGGTATTAGAATATAGCCCGTCAAAATCGGCTGAGAGAACGGAGTACTTCTTTAGATCACTTGGTTTGAGGGTTGGCTGGACATAATGAAATCCCGGTGGTCGTTACCATGTCATTATTTCATGCTCTACCGTTACATTTGGCACCCAATTAAAAAACCCACATGGAGGATTTCTCAGTGAATCATCATGAGTATAATGATTCTTCGTAAGTTGGGAAGAGTGCAACAGGAGGCCTATCTGCATTGTAGCAGGTAGTAGGTATATAGCCAGTCAAAATCAACTGAGCTAACGGAGTACTTCTTCAGCTCACTTGGTTAGAGGGCTGGCAGGCAATACCAAAATCCTGGGTTCTACAACCAGTGGTAACAATGTCATTATTTCATGCTTAACTGTGACAATTAAATGCCCCCCCCCCCTTTTACATACACACATGCATGCAAACACACACACACACACATAATTTATTATAGAAAACTGACCTGACTACATTAGATTCTGGATCATTGAACAGCTGCCAAGTTGCAGAAACAGAGCTCATTGATTCTGAACATATGGCATCAAGCTCATCACAAGCTGAAAAAGGAAATGGTCTCCATCCAATACTATTTAACTACCAGCACCACTTTCGAATTATGTGAGTACAAATAAGTGCATTGATAGTATGACAGTTTAACAGTCTTCTATTGGCTGATATTTTTAATGTCAAATTTATTTTAAAGGTATCCAACAACAATTGACCACATGATCATAGCTAGGGTCCTGAATGTACATTGATTTTTTAATGGAGAAGACCTCGATAAAGTTCTGCAAACATCATAAATACTTTTTGAGGAACCAACGTAAACTGTTAAAATTGACTCAAAGTAAAACAATACATTTAATTTGTATCATTAATTAGCAATACACTGATTTAACAAAACTGTATTTCGTGGTCGAAAAATAAAATTAACTTTAATTCCAAAAATTACATGAGACTCGCCTTGGTAAGAGTAGAACTTTGATTGGGATTCTATGAATCATAGAATCAAGATAGAGATTAACTGATAGTGTTGTGCATTACTGCCTCCATCAACCTTTATAGGAGGTTTTGCCATTATGATATTATTCATATATATTATTATTCATAAAGTGACTTGTTTTATATCAAATCTAAATAGAGGCTCACAGCATGTAGGGTGGGAGGGTAGCATTTAATCCCTATCATGATTCTATGACTCGTAGAATCCCAATCAAACTTTGACTCTTACCAAGGTGACTGAACAAACGTAAAATTTTTAGGTGTTCTATGGCAATAGGAACACTATACTAGGCATGTCTTAGATCTACACTTGACATATAAGTCTTTTTGTTAATCAGTTTTAAAGCAGTTTCAAAAGTATCCATTTTAAAATGATGATATGGAACAAATTGGTTAAGTTTTTTCAAATTTTCCCTATATCAGAAATAGCCATGTTGGCAGTACTTGGAAATGCCAAAGATTTCAAAGATTTGGTTGTGGACCAAGCTACGCTTCCCAGTTTTCCTTCAGCTTTCTTTGCTAATTCTTTATCCAATAAACTGAGGACATAGTCATCCTTTTAGAAACCATTTTTCCCACCATTTCTTTGTAAGATTATTGTTAATAGACGAGATATACCTAATTACGATATATGTCGTAAATAATGGACCACGTCAAATTTTTTCGTTGACAAACATAATAATAAAGTTTATTTTATCAATCAACATTGATCAAAAATACAAATTTGGATGCAAGAGGAACGAACCCACCTAAGTTCTCTTCAAATTACACAAACACATTGATGGATTCAGTCATGTGCAACACTAAATTAATCAATTAATCCTGGAAGTGATATGACATAATAGAATTACGGTTCCGATACCTTAAATATACTTTATCCAACATGTTCATGTCTACAATCAACGAATTAAATAAGATCTACAAAAACTAACCTTCATCAGTTTCACAGATTTTGGCATTCATCAGGTAGGTGGCAGTCACGTTTGTCACATCTACACGGTAAGTTGTATGTAAATCTATGACTTTACCGTAGGTTGGAGGAGTGGAGTCGATACCCACAGGTCCAGAGAAAGCATACGTCTCTTTGTTGACATTGTTTACTGCAGTGACTGTGACATAGTATTTATTACCATGCGAAACTTTGTCAGCGATTCCTGAAAGATGATCATTTTAAAAGATTACATCACATTAAATTGATCTACTATGGTAAATAACTTGTTGCACATATAATGAGCTACATTTTATACTTAAATCTGTGATTATGAGGTTAGTGTTATATTTTTTTTTCTTATTGACAATTTTCAGCAACAAAATTCATGCTTCCTAAAGTCTATGTACTTAAACATTACACCAAAAATTTTATAGTGCTGTACGTTAATCAACAAAAAAATCAATCTATCATGATCAATCTCCTACATGACTCCACTCAAATATACACATCAACCAGTTTATTGTCTACATTAAAGAAACAATCATATCTTTTTTAACCCCCTTGGTTGTGTTTAACCTACTTTAAAGAAACAATCATATCTTTTTTAACCCCCTTGGTTGTGTTTAACCTACTTTAAAGAAACAGTTGTATCTTTTTTAACCCCCCTTGGTTATGTTTAACCTGGGCTAAAATATTTCCACTTCCCTTTACACATAATGACAATTATTGAAATATTCGGATACAAAATATCATCAAGATGATCACAAATTTACTTAAAAATTCCAACTTTTGGACTTTTGGAAACGCATCATTCATAACACAATTTTCACCATTATTGACTCCAAATATTACCTTTAATAGCATACTGGCTCATGTATCCTGGGACTTCTGTACCATTGAAAATGTTGTTGTCTCCTTGTCTGGATCCCATAGATATGATGTATTTCTTGATTGGAGATTGTTTGTCCAAAAATCCAGACCAAGTACAGAGTATGGGTGAATTCAACTGAAAACATACATGAAAAATTATACTGTCAAAGAAAACAACAACAGTTAGATATGCTGACAGGATATGATTTCTACCTTTTTTTGAAGATTTTTAAAAGTTTGTTTTGTTTGTTTAAATGGTATTTATATCATGGCATCCAGTTAATTTAATGAGCGAGAAAGCTGTAGTTCCTGGAGAAAACCCTAAACCTTCTATTGGAAAACTGGCAATTCTTGTAAATTAAGATTGTAGTCCAGTACACCCTGCCGGCAGTGAAACATGACCAATAGTAGGCGAACTACCATAACCACTTAAGTTCAACGCCACTAATATTTTTTTTAAAAGGTATAGAACAAGAATTTTTACACAGAACTATAAAATACAAAAATAATGCATGCTGACCTTCAACGAGTGCACCGAATCTCCAAAATTTCACTACCATTAAAAAGTTAAGTTGATGCCAATCTTAGTGAAATGAAAAACCATTAGTGAGGAATTTAACATCAACTGAAGAAAGAAAATCCTTAAATCCTTACATTAAATTATAATGCTTTATAAAAATGTTTCTTCAACAAACTGATGATACAAGGTGAGATAAACCCAAATGGATTGGAACTTACCCCTACGTATTCAGGACAGGTAACAAATCCTTCCTCAGGCTCTGTTGTATCTATAATTACAGAACCAGAAGCTACCTCAGATACCAGTCCAGCCTTGTTCTCACCCCAGATACTGATAATGTTAGGTTTACCTGTATGAAAGAAGAGGAAATAATTTATTGGTCAAATAACTTGGGTTTATAAAATGTGACTAAAATGTGACAAAATGAAAGTATTCATGCACAATGTCTTGCTAGAACAAATATGGCCCAATACTAAAGCTTTTGTCATTTAAAAACAAAAGAATGAATTGTTGGAAGTCATACCGAGACAGAAACCAGAGCATTTATAATTAGGTGCTATTGAACACATTTTTGATTAAAATTTGTCAACGATGCATAAAAAATGCTTTTTTTTTTTTAATTCAAAGAAATATGTGCAAGATGCTGAAATATAAATACCTGTGTCAACTGGAGTAACTTTGGCCAGAGGTAGAGAACTGAAATCTTTTGAGGATATTTCTACCTCTACCATTGGAGCAATGTCTTGAGCAAAGGGATAGGTTCCAACAGCATACCAGCCTCTAATAATGCCACTCTCTGTGTCATTGTATGTCCATGTGGCTGTCAGAGAATCGGTTGTTGTCTGGTACAGAGAATTACCACTGGTAATAGGCATATCTGTTGATGACTTGTCTGTTAATCTGAGTATAAAAAATCAAACCATTCAATTTATTTCTATTTAAAAAGCAAGAGATTTTTCTTATTTAATAAAAGCACTGATAAAGTCTCATTATTTAAATTTAGCATTCAGATTAAGGAATTAACTTAAATACCTGTCAATAGTGATTGTAGGTGGAGAAACATCCACAGTGAAACCATCAGAGACTGACTGAACAACATTTCCTCCATTTGTAATACCTCTGACTGCTACATAGTATGTTGTTTTTGCTTTTAATGGTAAGGTGGCATGGGCATTTCCAGAACTTGTTAATCCTTAAAACAGCATAGTTTTAAAATTACAAAACAAATTATATATAATTATCTGTCAAATATGTTATGTTATATAAAAGAAATGAAAATGGTTTAAAAATAACATTAAAAGAAAACAATCATATAACAGATTTATAAATTAACATAAACAGTGTAAAAATGACACATTTTTTCTTAAACCTTTTGTTTTTTTCATTTACACTGTAGACATATTGACCTTGAATATTTATAACTATGTTGTAACATCTTGCTATTACGTTTGAACACAGTTTGATTAGAAAACTTATATTAATTTCAACAAGAAAGAGAGCAAAAAATCAAACATACCATCACCAGCTACATCACTTTCCTCTTTGTGAGTGATGCCTTCACTCATAAATGGCTGCACTTCCTCTCCACCTGGTGTAGTTCCTACAGCCCATTCATACATCATTACACCATGAAGGTGACTTTCAAATCCAGAAAACTGCACAGTAACCGTGGTAGTATCCACAGTATAATCCACATCCACTCCCAATTCTTTGTTGTCTGGTATGTCTGTACCATCAGCACCATCCACAACAAGACCTGAAAAATAAAACATCCAAATGTTGTAAACTGAATAAACTGTGCAACCAATCAGAAAATGCATAGTTTAGCTACAACTATCTATAGATAGTAAAAAGATGTAACCAATCAGAAACTGTATTAAGGGCTATAAACCAATCCTTATTGCCCTACCTACTATGTGATTGGGAAATAATCAGAGGAATTTGGCATTTGAGTTTACGGTCCTTAGATCCAAAAATTATATTTTGAAATCAACAATTAATTTATACAAGTAATCAGTGTTTTGAAATGTGCCAGTTTTGTTCATTTTGAAAGGACAATTTTCTATAGTAAATTTTGACCCAATTTAGAATGAAAGTGTATGTTATGAACAGACACGTGTTGTTTATTCGAAATCCTTTAGGTAATATCGTCTGCACTGAGGCAGAAAAGTTTATCCGAATACCACTGAACATCACGAAATCAGACAAACTTTTGTAAACCATGCAAGGTCTCTTTAGAAACTAAAAGAGACTGACTTACTACATAAAATTCCCGTATTAAAAGTCAAGGACAATTTGTGGTATGTAAATAACAAGGCATGGTATCAAATATTGACAATAGGTGATAATAAAAAATTTAAACAAAAAAACTGAGCGCACAGGAGTGACTTTTAGTTTAGAATATTGTGTACTTAAAACCAAACAAATTGATTTCTACAGACAATATTTTTTTTGTTTGTGGTCAGTTTTTATTGGGAAGGATAAGGGGAAAACCTTGAACTTTGGAAGAAAAACTGGCAATCCTTGTCAATTAATGTGGAGTCAAGCAGAAATGGCTAAAATCCTAATTTCTTTGGACAAACCACACTGTATAAAATGTTTTATGAATTTTTTAATTTGTTTGTTTTATATAAAATCTTCTTTATGTCTTTTGTTACTTAATTTCCGTCAAAAAATAATATAACATCAATTTATGACACCATCTTGGGTGGGACTGGATATATATTATCTACACTATTATAAGGCCCCCTTCTAAGAGGCAAAATCTCAACAAAGACACATTACAGAGCACTTGTACCATGCATCTTTACTGAAATATCCCAATTAAAGCACATTTCATTATAAAAGGGTGGTCTTATAAGAAAGATGACTGCCTTATAATTATAGTCAAAATACTATGACCTGTCAGGTATTTTCTACCTGTTGCTCAATCAATTTCAAAAGTACAAATGTAGATAACAGCTGTTTAGAAAACTGCTTCAGTCTGTTTTCTTTAAAGCTCTTAATAAGAAAGAGCTGGACATTTAAATTGCAGCTATTCATGCATGACTCAAGTAACTTTTACTGGAGAGATTGCCATAGATTATAATGCAAGTTAGAGGTTAAAGTTACCCGAGTCACACATGAGTAGCTGCAATTTAAATGTCCAAGCTATCACTGATGAAGAGCTTTAAAGAAAACAGATTGAAACAGTTTTCTAAACAGCTGTTATATGTATTAAGAATTGGTTGACCAATAAGTAAAAAAATACCTTACAGGTCATTGTATTTTGACTATAAATGAAAACAAATCAGACATGAAAACAAAACCAAGTATTACAGTAAGCTTATGCCCTGATACCTTCTATTCTCGTTGACTCAAAGAGGTCTGAAAACAAATCCAACAATATGGCATAATCTTACAAAGCTTTTTAGCTTTTTTCAAAAGTTCAGTATTGTATGATTTATCACTGCTGAGAAAATTTGACAAAATGGTTACAGACAGACGCACACAGAGAAAAATAAATTACCAGCTTTGTCTTCTTCTACAACAATAACAGGTGTTGATGTGACTGCTCCACTCATTAAATTGGCTCCATTCTTTGCCTTCATACTGACATAGTAAACAGGTTGATGGGTTGTTAGATTAGTAATGCTGAGAGATAATCCGTCAATATACACATCATTCTCTGCACCATAAGTAGTCCAACCAAGAACATCAGTGCCACCTATAATGAAACAAATTGCAATGTTTTAAGAAAACATAAAAATTCAAAATATTTTAAAATCATGTCAATGTCCTTGGTCATCTCATAAGCACAACGTATTCTAAAAATAGCTCAAAATTGTCTTTACCCACATTATAATGCTCTGTAAAAAAATGTACAAACCTAATCTTTGTTCATCCCCATGTGTATTCCCAAATATAACTTCAATAAATTTTCACAAAATGAAATATTAATGTTATACCTGCAGATGTTCCTACTGCGACCTCATAGCCTATTATACCCGACTCAGAATCTACAGCGAGCCAAGCAGCCTTGATAGCTCTGGTATTGGCCTGATATACGTAACCATCAATCTTCTCCTCAACACCGCTGGACAATGTTCCCACTTTCAACCACATAACCTAGTTAAAATAGTATTCAAGGTTTGTATATTACAATTAAAAGACATTTAAAAAAAACATAACAAATGTTTTGTGTGTCCAAAACAGATTACAGTTTATAGGGTAAATGTATTGCCTAAATGAAGTTTAATGCCACTTTCAGCAATTTTTTAACTGTATCATTCGTCCATTTTATATCGGGGCAGGAGGGGGGAGGGGGTTTAGGGTAATCAACTTTAACCACTCATCAATTAAGGTTTCTTTCTGTATTCAGCAACAAACCACCTTATAGGATTATGATATTTATATCTAGCTATACTAAATTTTTATCTCCCTTGGAGGTTACACCATTATGAAATTAATCTCATTGGTGGTTACTCTTATGAGATTTATCTCCCTTGGTGGTTACTCCCATATGAAATTCATCTCCCTTGGTGTTTACTCTCTTGAGGTTTATCTCCCTTGGTGGTAACTCGCTGCAGTTTTGACTGTAGTCAAATTAAAAAGATATATAAAACTTGTTACTTACTGATGGAGGAGTTGTGTCCACAATGATACCATCAGTCTCAAAAGCTGCCACAAATCCTGCTCTGTTCATAGATCCTACTCTTATACTATACCGAGCCCCTATGTTCAAGGTCATTCCGGTCTGAGTGTATGAGGTCCTAGTATTGTCATGAAGTAGATCTAGCCATTCTCCATTAGCTGCTGAATATAAACATCACTGAGATAGGTCTGGATTATAATTTTATTTTTTGGGTATATTTTGCATTAATTGTGGAGTGGCACAACACATGTTCAGCTTTGTCAATCAATGCTAATTAAAATTTGATTTGTTGACTAAAAGGTTCAATTTAGAATTTCTAACCATCAAGCTTCACAAAACTTCCCATTAGAATATATATAAATGCAATCCATAGAAGGACTTCAAAATAGTAGCTCAGAGGGGTACCTATTTACCAACTATTCATACTCCAATGAACAGTTAAAAAGTTATGTTGATAAGAATCAACATCTGCAAAGAATAAATGCCTTCTGAAATTTGTCAAAGTTAGACACACAGATCACTTAACCAAAATATTTTGACAGAATGGCAATGACCATCAAAGTCTGTATACCAGAATTTGTTTATGAACCTATCTTTGGACTATTTTAAAATAATAATAATAATAATAATAATAATAATGAATCAAGTTAACATTGACATAAAAATATAACTGGGAAATATTCTAGTGGTGATTTCATATTACTACATTTAGCTGAAGTTTTGATTAGTCCCCGTGAGTATCACCAGCCCAGTATTAACACTTTACTGCCCTCAAATTTGTAAAAATTATTTTAATTGTAAGTTTTTCTATTTCCAAGATGTAGATAGCCTTAGCTGGCTTTGGTATAACTTTTTGGAATTTTGGTGATAAAAGGTCTACAACATCTTAATCATTTGAATTTTAAATATTTTTTGGGCTTGAGTGCCACTGATAAGTCTTGATAAGATGAAACCCAAGTCTGCTGTAGTAAATTCTATTAACCTTGGTATTTTTTATGACATTTTATTTGATTAATATAGCAAACCGATGAATGAATAATGTTTTGTTATCCAGTTGGTTTCCTTCCAGGATCCTAAATTTTCTTCAGATTTCCTGATCCTTGGTGTGGAGTATAGGTCTAATTCATTCAAAAACAGTTGTTGGGAAATTTTCTGCCAATTATTGCCTCACAGTAAATCACTTATAGACCTCTCTTATCAAGCCTGGCTGATTTTTTTAAATGCAAACACGACCTCTGATGTGCTCAGCTTAGGAACTAGGAACCAGATAAACTGACCTGGTACAATCTGTCTCCTGGTCCCTTGGGATTTCTCATAAATCTGTATTTTATAATGGTCAACTCCAGATTCTGAATCTTCAAAATGGAAGTTGGCAGTAAGGGATGTGGCATCAGACTAAAAAACATAAATCAAAGTAAAATTAAATACAATGTACCACATTCTAAGTTTTTTATTTTAGTTTTCAATTTTATGGCAAGTAAATATGTGAACATTTTGTTGAGAAATTATAATCTTGACTATGAGCAAATATATATAGCAACAGAAATATAATTGATGGAGACGTATAATCATGTATAGTCCAACTGCTAATTATAGTCAGCCATAGTCAAGGTAGAGGAAATAAATTGTTTACAAAAATAATAAACAAACTCTGAACAACTGCTTTTATTTCATTTGTTTAAATATTTACATTTATTTTTTATGATGTAAATTCTAATATGACACCTTTACTTTTAAGTGCATTAATACAGTCCACCCATGTGTTTGTTTGTTTGTTTGTTTGAATGGTGTTTAATGCCACTTTCAGCAATTTTTCAGCGATATGGCATCCAGTTTTAAGCTGGAGTAAGCAGAAAAAACTCTGACCATCGGTAGGAAAACTGGCAATCCTTGTCAATTATGATTGGAGTTGAGCTAATACCCTGCCTACAGTGAGACTCAAACCCGCAATCTCAGTGTTGACAGACGATGTGATCAATGATAGAAGTACTACCTCCACCACTTGGCCACCGAGGCCTCCTCCATCCATGTATTGTTGTTGTTACAATATATAGCATAATGTTAATTAAATTTCACATTTAGCTTTTTTTTATTACAATTTATTTATTATGAATGGCTATAATTTATACTGATTTTATGCACTCATAAAATTAATTTGTGACCTCAAATTCTCAATTCAATTTAGAGTATTATTGGATTTGTTTGTTTGAATAAATTTTTCCGCTATATATTGGTTTTTTTGGGAGTGGAAGTTGGTGTACCCAGAGAAAACCCCAGACATTCAGTAAGAAAACTGCCAACTGCCCACAGCAAGGCTCCAAACTGCAATATCAGTGCTGACAGACCATGTGATCTATAGTAGCTAGACTGTAACCATTTGGCCAACAAGGTATACCTGGAAGTCAGTATCTTGTTCCTGTGTCAAGCTTTACCTGGAAGTCAGTATCGTGTTCTTGTGTCAAGCTTTACCTGGAAGTCAGTATCTTGTTCTTGTGTCAAGCTTTACCTTGAAGTCAGTATCTTGTTCTTGTGTCAAGCTTTACCTGGAAGTCAGCATCTTGTTCTTGTGTCAAACCATCACCCAGGTACTGCAGATAAGGAAACAAAAGCTTACCTGGAAGTCATTATCTTGTTCCTGTGTCAAGCTTTACCTGGAAGTCAGTATCTTGTTCTTGTGTCAAACCATCACCCAGGTACTGGAGATAAGGAAACAAAAGCTTACCTGGAAGTCAATATCTTGTTCCTGTGTCAAGCTTACCTGGAAGTCAATATCTTGTTCTGTGTCAAGCTTACCTGGAAGTAAATATCTTGTTCCTTTGTCAAGCTTACCCGGAAGTCAATATCTTGTTCCTTTGTCAAGCTTACCTGGAAGTCAATATCTTGTTCCAGTGTCAAGCTTACCTGGAAGTCAATATCTTGTTCCATTGTCAAGCTTACCTGGAAGTCAATGTCTTCTTCCTGTGTCAAACCATCACCCAGGTACTGAAGAACTGGTGGAGTCAAGTCCACCAAGTAGGTATCTGTTTCATTAACGACGGTATTCAATGCTCCGTTTGTGGTCATCAGCTGAATCTTTACTCTGTCTCTGTGTTCCAGGTGGAAGTTTAGCCACTTTGCACTTGTGGATTCATTATCAAATGTCACGTAGGGTCTTATAATACTGAAGTCATAGGACAAGTTTCTGTAAGAAAAATGATTGCAGAGTCTACAAACCATGATATGATTGGTACTTTAACTGAAATAAGTTACTGAGTTTTTAGCAGTAATGAACAAATTACTGCATGTGAATGCTTCCTGAAATATCCCCACTCTATAACTTCAGAAAGGTCTGAAAATAAATTCAAAAATATGGCATGATCATACAAACCTATTGACAAAATTTCAGTTTTGTATCATTCCAACTGCTGAGAAAAATGTGACCAAAAAATGGTTACAGACAGAAAAATTGGGGTATAATCAGTCTGCCTTTGTCTTATAATAGCAGATCGCATAATTTTTACAGTGCCAACAAAGTGGTTGACATGTTTCATTATTATCACAAGAGCACATAATCATTTGTTTAAAACATTCATCATTACATTGTACAAAAGTCACAAAATGGCACATTCAGAATGAGAACACTTCAGACATCCTCATCAACATCACAGATCAGCCAATGATTATGATCTGGTCTCTTTACGATTGGTTAATTTAGAAAGATTATAAGTAGATAGAGGCATGAATTGTGCAATATAATAATATTTCATGTTTAAAAGTTCTCATACCCCACCAGAGAAGCCTCAGATACATACTGTGCTCTGGAAACCTGTATATCGTATTGCTTAATGGTAGACTCTGGATCATAGTAGCCTCTCCACTGAGCTTCCACTTTAGCTCGACTGGACGTGTATTGCAAATCTGTAAAATTGTCTAACTGCCCATCGATTACTTGTCCCGGTACTGGTTTTGTTAGATCAACAAGAACTAAAAAAAAAGTGATGAACAGTGATGAAGACCAAAAGCTAATTCTCCCATAATAACAATAGAACATCTTATACTACAATAAATATCAAAGAAAATATAATTGTTGTTATTTTCTGCCTATATACAGTGATTGCGCAATAAGGGAACATTATCCCACACAAAAATGACTATGTTGATAGTGTATCAATATCATTTGTTCTCCCTAGAACACAATTTAGTTAAATTTCCAAAAATTTTATGAAGCACTTTTTGAATATTGTTTTGATAATTTATCTATAACTAAAGACCAATTAAAAAAATGTCTGATAAATTGTTTTTTACAACTCTGTTCAACTGATGATCAATATCTGTGATACACCGCCTGAAACGCAAAACGTTCCCGTACGAACGTTAAACGGACGAACCAAAAACGACATACGAACGGACGAAGAACGAACGAACGCTCTTATCGTCCAGACGAACCATTTAAAAACTAACCCAATCAGAGACAAACTATACGCTTCAATCGTTCGTATGTGGGAAAACGAATGGAGACGCCTATATCGTGCTTTGTAAAAATCAAGAAACGTTCGGTCATTTTAAATAAAATCTTGAGAATCAAGCTGGTTTATAGTAAACAAATAAAAAATTGAAAAGGAATAAATAATAAAATAATTAAACTTTATTTTCTTTAAATCATCATTTAAATGATTTGTGACAGCTCAAACAGGTAATACACACATAAAAAACGTGACAACATAACAAGCCTACGAGAAAATTTGTGGGGTTGAGTATTTTTATTAAGTATTCATGTTCATGATTTGGGCTAAACATGGAAATGTTTTAATAATGGACCTATAAATATTTTTTATCACAGTGTAAAAAGAAACGAGCTTAATCGTCCATTTTATTTTGATTACTAACAGTAATTATTACACATTCCCGAGGAAGCTTTTATAATTAATCTTTATTGCATATAATGAAATGTACTAATCCAACTGTATATTTATTATGTGTTATATATTTGTTAAACCTTATAGTTTCATAAATTGAGGGGTAATTTATTACAAAAATTCTCTATTGGAAAATGTTCATCAAGGTGGTGTTCAAATAACACATTTAAAATCACATGTGTAATATCACTCCCGAGACCTTTGCAAGAATATGAAAAACCATATTTAACATAAAAAAAACTACTGAGACCTTCGAGATACAATTAAAAACTAAATTAAACATATAAAATCACTCCTGATACATAAGAAATGCAATCAAAAACCATAATACAAATATAAAATCAATCCTGAGACCTTAGCTATGCAGTTAAAAACAGTGTTCAATCTAGAATTTTTTCACAGGGGGCCTGCCTGGCCCATGCAAGATCACAAAGGGGGCCCTGGATGGGATTTGGGGGCCACTGTTAAGTTTAAAAATTTGTATGAGATACTAAGGATCCATCCGTGTAATACTACTTATTTCAAGTCACAACAGACACAAAGTGATGGCATCTTTCAAGATAGTACTAGAGAACAGCTGGGCGTTTTTCCCGGCCGACGACTGCGAAATATGACGAAATTCGCTTCATATTTTGACAATTTCTTGAAAATGATCGTTGTCAAAATCTACGATAAATTTTTCACTGGTATTCAAAAAGACAGTGACTTTAAACACTCAAAAGATTCAGACTACACACCAGTACCGTACGGGGACTGGATTGAAATTCCGTATTTTGACGATCTAATATAGTGAGCCCGGAGAGGCCCGCGGAACGTTTTCTACTGCGCCAAATAGAAAAAAAATGCGGCAATGGCGCAATGGCGCAGCCTAGATTGAACACTGTAAAAACCATATAACACATACAATTTCCCTACTGAGACCTTAGCAATACAATTAAAAACCATATTTCACATACAAAATCACTCCTGAGACCTTAGCAATACAATTAAAAACCATATTACACATATAAAATCAGTCCTGAGACCCTAGCCATACAATTAAAAACCATATTTCACATACAAAATCACTCCTGAGACCCTAGCAATACAATTAAAAACTATATTTCTCATATAAAATCACCCCTGAGACCTTTGCGATACAATTAAAAACCATATTTCACAAATAAAATCACTCCTGAGACCTTTGCAATACAATTAAAAACCATATTACACATATAAAATCACTCCTCAGACCTTTGCGATACAATTAAAAACCATATTACATATATAAAATCACTCCTGAGACCCTAGCAATACAATTACACACTATATTACCCATATAAAGTCACTCCTGAGAACTTTGCTATACAATTAAAAACCATATTTCACATATAAAATCACTCCTGAGACCTTTGCGCTACAATTAAAAACCATATTACACATATAAAATCACTCCTCAGACCTTTGCGATACAATTAAAAACCATATTACATATATAAAATCACTCCTGAGACCCTAGCAATACAATTAAAAACCATATTTTACATGCAAAATCACTCCTGAGACCCTAGCAATACAATTAAAAACCATATTTTACATGCAAAATCACTCCTGAGACCTTTGTGATACAATTAAAACCAATATTTCACATATAAAATCACTCCTGAGACTTTTGCGATACAATTAACAAGTGTGGACACAGAAAAACGTCTCGCCTGAATTCCGCATCAGTAACGAAAATAAATTTCGTCATAAGCATTACGTAAATAGCATTAATTATGAGCAGCGGCCTGTATACCAAATATTGTCACCATACTATGCATAGTTACAGAGGAACTGTCCTAATACAAAAACTTTAATGTAGTCGCTGAACCGTGAAATTGAGGTCAAGGTCAGGTGACACCTACCAGACAATCATGTACTATTCATCAGCAACCTATATACCAAATATTGTCATCCTACCATGCTTGGTTACAGGGGAACAGCAGTAACCTAAAAACTTTAACGTAGTCACTGGATCGTGAAATTGAGGTCAAGGTCACGTGACACCTACCAGACAGTCATGTACTAGACATCAGCAACTTATATACCAAATATTGTCATCCTACCATGCGTGGTTACAGAGGAACTGTCGTAACCCAAAAACTTAAACGTAGTCGCTGGACCGTGAAATTGAGGTCAAGGTCAGGTGACACCTACCAGACAGTCATGTACTAGACATCAGCAACTTATATACCAAATATTGTCATCCTACCATGCGTGGTTACAGAGGAACTGTCGTAACCCTGGACCAAATTTGATGGACCTAGGGCTTGGGCTTACAAATATATGAAGCAAGATGTCAAGTGTTTACGCCGCCGCCGCCGGATTCCCATACATATGTCTCGCCTCCAGCGACTTTCGTCGCAGGCGAGACAAAAACCATATTTTACATGCAAAATCACTCCTGAGACCTTTGTGATACAATTAAAACCAATATTTCACATATAAAATCACTCCTGAGACCTTTGCGATACAATTACAAACCATATTTCACATACAAAATCACTCCTGAGACCTTACAAGATGCAATATTAAACCATAGCATACTATAATTAACTTCTTTGACCTAACTAAGAGATGCTTAACCAGTCCTGAGACATTATATATGCAATTTGAAACCTAGGAAATGAAATGTCTGTATTTTCAAACAAATGTTGTGCCATCAAATTAAGATTTTATGCAACATTATTCAGTTTTATTAAGTTTGCTGTGTAAACAGCTATTCAGTTTTTGTATCAAATGAAGACAATGTAGGGATGTTCAAAGACTTTAGGATAAAACAAACATTTTTAAAAGGTTTTAGGTACTAAAATAGAAAAATTTCATATGTGTTTATAAAATTTGGAGAGTGTTCAAATAAATCATATTTATTTGTACAACCTGAATATTGTAGATTTACATATAACAAAGTAGACGAAGAAAGTATTGTTTATGTTTATATTTAATTTAAAACATGTTCATGGTTTTAATGAATTTATAGTTTTAAAATAAATACAATTTATTTGACATTTTAATGTTCAGGTTATTTTAATTTGATAACAGAATGTAGTATTTTCTATCAGACTAACAAAGTGTAAAATATTTTCTTTTGCGAATGCTGACGAACGAATAAACCTTTATTTTTACCTGTACTGCGCATGTGGACGAACGAACGAACGGACGTACGGATGGACGAACGGAAAACGATATACGAACGAACGGAAAACGAAATACGAACGCATAAATGGGAACGTTTTACTTTTCGGGGGGTGTACCAAACCAGTTCGAGTGGCTAAGATACAACTGGCAACTTAAAAAATCCTATTGTGTATACCCTGTATATAATATTGGTTGTATATATAATGAACAACCTCTACAAACCTCCGTCTGATGTAACAGAAATGTTCTGCTGTCGAGCAGCTCCATTAAATGCCCATACAGTTGTGTAGTATGTTTTGCCATGCACCAGATAGAATGCTGGATCCAAGGTAACACAAGCCTCATGGAGTTTCCTGTTGAACTGGGTCAGGTTAGCAACATCTGTGACATTGGCCAATGGTTGAGAACCAACACTGACCATATAGAATGAGATACCAGACTCCGGATCGTAGAAGTCTTTCCAGTTGGAACAGATCTAGCAGATAACAGTAAATTATGAAGCACACAACAAACATGTACAATTTTTTTCATACAATAATACATCTTTATGCAAACAAACTTTTACAATATAAACATCAAAATATTTTTGTATTCAAATGTTTTATTATAATTATAAATTTTTATAAATGTAACTTGGAAAGAATTTATGGCAATTTTACGGTTATTTTAGTATCTCTCTGTTAATTATTTTCAATGCCAAATTATTTGATATCTTGATAAAAAAAATTGGCCTCCATTTCCTGAACTAACTCAAATTAGAGTATTTCATGAAACTTTGCTTCAACTCAAATACTGACCAATCAGATTACTGGAAAATTTGAATTTAAGCAAAAACTTGAATTTGAGGAATTTTTTGTGTTTGTTGAAAAATCTCAATTTAATTAGTTTTATGAAACTGAAACCTCTCAAAGCATTTTGTATTACACCCAGATATGCTTCTTTCCTATAAATAAATTACATGACATTGACATTGAATCTACCAAGATAAGACAAGTCAAATTACAAAAAGGGAGATAATTATGTAGATATGAATTATCCATCTTAGAAATTTCCATTTCAGATATAAAAGAAACTTGTGTCATACAAAAATCTGTTTAGTTACAATTTTAATTGAAATCATTTGAAAATAAACAGCAAAGAAAGACAACTCTTTATGAATTTTTTCATGGATACTTGCATCCAAAATATGTTTTACACTAGATAAAAATTACAGGTAATAAATTATTTAAAAAAATCAATATGCACAGGGGTGCAAAAGCCGAGTTGCCGTATTTTATTAACCAAAACTTATCTTGTCTTCATTTTAAGATTTAACATAATTGGTTATTACAGGCATTACAGGTAAACTGGAGACAAAGTGAGGAAGGGTTTCAGCAGGAAAAATGTAAGCTTTATCAACAAATTTTCAAAGTTGCATAAAATATGAAAATGTGAATCCTCTAACAGTATTGAACCATTGTGTAAAATTTCAGATATGTACTTGATGTACTTTGAGTTATGGTCCGGAAACCATTTATTCCTCCTCTTATGGTATGTAACAATATCCCAGTTTCAATAAAATTGGTTGAGAACTTTTTGAGTTATGGTCCGGAAACCACTAATTCACGGAAACCACTAATTCAAGAAATTTTCTTTCTAACGTTTTTCTGTCGCTGTGACCTTGACCTTGAACGGATTTACCCCAAAATCAATAGGGTTCCTCCTCTTATGGTATGTAACAATATCCTAAAGTTTCTATAAAATCGGTTCATAACTTTCTGAGTTATGGTCCGGAAACCAATTGTTGACGCCCGCCCGCCCGCCATCATCATAACAATAGCCGAGTTCAACTTCGTTGCAACTCGGCTAATAAACGTGTCAGGTACCACAGACTTACAGAGTCAGCATCTTTTGTGTACAGAAGATCTACTGCATAGATGGGGCCATCGTAGACATTTCCTGCCACAGGTGGTGTGGGATCAACAATGATTGGCTGGTCTGCTGGTCTGATAGCTCTCAAGTCAACTAAAATTTACACAACTTTTAATTCCATTGGAAAACAATAAGGAACTATATAAGGTTTTAAATATTGATTGATGTTTAATGTACAGTGGCCACATGTATCTTTGAAGTAATTAAGTAAAGTAGTTACCATAATTAGTGTTAAGTTTTTTTTATAAAATTATTTTTCCGCAATTGGTTTATAGACCAACTTTTTAACTAAATCAGACTGTACTTGTTTTGAACAAACTGTTTGTACTAATTTTTACGAACAGGTGACCATCTGACTTATCTAAAAATATATATCTGAGAAACCTCTGTTGAAGAATATAACAAAAACTGAACAGATCACAAATTTGTGATGACAGCTCATTCAAAAAAATTATGTTAATCTAGAAACTTGTAAACATTTCTTCATGACCAACACTTAAACAAAAATTGGCATCTATGACCTTACCATGGTTGATGGCCTTAACCTTGACCCAAACTGGAATACCAGGTGTAATTCTGGCAGTCAAGGTCACATTTGGATTGTAATCCAGACGCTCCCAGTTCATCTCATAACAGTCTCTTACAGTGTAACCCAAACATACATCGTTAAATTCAATATCAGACTGGGGATCACTGAAAATAAACAACCAGTATGTGGTTATAAAACGTTATATTGCCTTTTCATTCACCCTTTTATTAATCTATACTGATAATTACAAAATTCTTTAAACTGATAATAAGTTATAGAAAGATTTTATGAAAGGGAAGTAACTGATTGACAGCTCTTAAAATAGCAGAACAAAATTTGGCCAAAGCATCTTTGCTTTTTCTGAGCTTTTTGAGCTGCATACAAATATTTTCTGTATTCTTTTATGATACACCATTGGAGTATGAAATTTGGTAAACCTCAAAATAATACCCAACAAACAACTTGTTTAGTATTAATAAAAGGGGCCTCGGTTGTCGAGTAGTTAAGGTATTTTGTTTGTTTGAATGGTGTTTTAACGCCACTTTCAGCAATTTTTCAGCTATATCATGGGGTCCAGTTTTTATTGGGGGAGAAAGCCGGAGAACCCGGACAGAACACCCTACTTGCAGTGGGAAAACTGGTAATCCTTGTCAATAAGGATTTGAGTCGAGTACACTAAGCCTGCAGTGAGAATAGAACCCGCAATCTCAGTGTTGACAGACCACAAGATCAACTAGTAGACGAACTACCTAAACCATTTGCCATTAAGGCATCTACTATAGACCACATGGTCTGTCAACACTGAGGTTGCAGGTTCGAGTCTAACTGTTTAATTGACAAAGAATCCTCCCCCGATAAAAACTGGACGCCATGAAATAGTGAAAAATTGCTGAAAGTGGCATTAAACAACATTCATACAAACAAAGAAGTATTAATAGTATATTGCTATTAGTAACAAAACACTTACGATGAGTTGTGTATGAAGGACAGGTTATATTTAAACTCGTCATACTGAATGTTGTACAACTCATACACTATTGGAGGCGAGTTGTCAACAATGTAAGGAGTGGTGTGGCAGATACTGGTCGCTAGGGGACCTCCATATTTGACATCATTAAGTGCCCTAACAGTAATGTAGTAACGATCATCTGAAATACAATACACAATAAAGTAAGTATGTGTCAACAATAATTTTTTATGATTTTGTTGTTTTTGAAGATACAAAAAGTTGTTTTTTTTCGATATATTACAAGCAAATTTGTCTTGAATGACCACCCTCTGTAGACAGAAAACATGTGAATAATAAATGAAAATATTTTAGCTTCTCTTTAAACAAGTAAACCACAAATTTAAATATCATATGTCTTCTTAATGATATTCTCTTCTAAAACAGGTTTAATTACACAAAAATAACAAAGATCAAACAATCTCATATTGGCCATGAGACTTAAACCTGTACCCGGACCCTTAAGAACAAACCAAAACTGTTCATAAACCTGTACTCCGACCCTTAAGAACAAACCAAAACTATTCACAAACCTGCACTCTGACCCTTAAGAACAAACCAAAACTATTCATAAACCTGTACTCCAACCCTTAAGAAAAAACCAAAACTATTCATAAACATGTACTCCGACCCTTAAGAAAAAACCAAAACTGTTCATAAACCTGTACTTCAACCCTTAAGAACAAACAAAAACTGTTCATAAACCTGTCCCCTAACCCTTAAGAACAAACCAAAAATGTTCAAAAGCCTGTACTCCGACCCTTAAGAACAAACCAAAACTATTCATAAACCTGTACTCTGACCCTTAAGAACAAACCAAAACTGTTCATAAACCTGTACTCCGACCCTTAAGAACAAACCAAAACTGTTCATAAACCTGTACTCCGATCCTTAAGAACAAACCAAAACTGTTCATAAACCTGTACTCCGATCCTTAAGAACAAACCAAAAATGTTCATAAACCTGTACCCCAACCCTTCAGAACAAACCAAAACTGTTCATAAACCTGTACTCCGACCCTTAAGAACAAACCAAAACTATTCATAAACTTGTACTTGACCCTTAAGAACAAACCAAAACTGTTAATAAACCTGTAATTCGACCCTTAAGAACAAACCAAAACTATTCATAAACCTGTACTCCGACCCTTAAGAACAAACCAAAACTGTTCATAAACCTGTAATTCGACCCTTAAGAACAAACCAAAACTGTTCATACCTGGTAGTTGAACATATGGTTCAGGAAGTGGACTGATCATAGCACTGTTTGTCCACTGGGACTTGTCAAACAAGTGGGCATGTGGATCGTGGTGTGGATGTATCAGATCCTCACAGACAGCTCTACCTACAGTAATGGTATACCCCAGTAATCCACTCTCCTTATCTGTTATTCCATCCCAATTGGCTGAAAAATAAACCAATGTATGATTTAAATAATTTTCGCAATGGAATGAATGTCTGAATGTATTCTTCTAAAATTACATTGATTGAAGAAAAAGAAATGTATGGACTTTCATGTTTATTTATGGCTATATATTGGAAATCTCCAAACAGCAGGTACAAAGGCTCATTAATAAAATATTATTTGTTGGGTGCAATTTTTCTTATTATGGTACAATCTGAAACTTTATTGCTTTAAGTACACAAAAATAACTGAAAAGAAAAGACACTTAATTTAGATTTTGCATATTATTGTTTTTATTTAAATAGTGTATAACGCCAATTTTAGCAATTTTTCAGATATATCATCCTGACATCCAGTTTTTATTTGGGGAGGAATATGGAGTGCCATGATAAAAAAAAACCGACCAGTGGCAGGAGAACTGGCAATCCTTGTCAACTAAGATTGGAGTTGAGTACATCTAGCCTGAAGTGAGAATCGACCCCGCAACCTCAGTGTTGACTGACCACATGATCAATAGTGGATGAACTACTTAACCACTTGGCCACAGAGGCCCTGATTTTGCATATTAAATCACTCATATTCACATGTTATTGACTTCTTTATTTTCAAAATACGACATACTTCCAGTTTTAATAATTATAAATGAACTAATTGCTTTAAATTCAATAAAACCCCAGAATTGCCCTTATAAATAATAAGCAGTTTAAGAGCATATTTAGAGAACAACAAAAAAAACTTTGTTTACTACGTGTATACTTCAAATTAAAAAAATCCAATAAAGGTTTTAAGGCTCCCTTCTTTTCCATATTATATCGTTCAATATTGATTAAAATGTCAAATTAAAGAATTTAATACTGCAGCTAATTCTCAATAGTATACCCATCAGTGAATTTTAACCAGAATATTAGGCAATCAAATTTATACACAAAACTTGTTACCTGAGACATATCTATTAGCCCTGGTGTATTTGAGATCTGTCATAAACACAGGTCCATTGAAAACCGTCAAAGATTCTGGTCCATCATGCACAACTCTGTAAGTATATAACAGATACCTGAGCTGGTATATGTATGTACACTGTAGAGTTTTTTTTAATTTATTAATCATTCAAGACAATTAGATTTGCACAGAAGCATAATGATCTGTTTCTAATATAGTTAATTAAAATTTTTGCTACTAAGCTCATTAGTAAATTTCTCAATTAGTCATCTACTTAATCCAGAATTTTATGTATTTATAACTTTCATCATTACAACTTTGGTTATTCAATAGTCATGTACCAAGTCAGGACCATTGCTGTAGTTGCTATATTTTTGCTTGTTGGTTCCAATGTTTGCCTGTTTCTTTAGTTTTGCTTTGTGGATTGTCATTTTTGACAGTTTCCTTGGTGTTCGGTATTTTGTTATTACCTTCGTTCTTAACATTTTCCCTCTGTAATTCTTACTCCATCTATTTAAAACTGACACAGCTTAATTTTTCTGTTTATATTTCTGAATAAAAAATTCAGGAATAGAGAATGTACGGACATGTGTACAATTTCTTCCACAGTCCTAGCAAGGACAAGCATATACAATATTTTGGACATGTACTGGTCACAGAGAAGTTCTAGCCGGCAAGTAATTCTTGCCACCGGATCTTTTGACAGTTTTTGGGAAAAATGGGCATTTTAAAAGGGATAAATGTAACTTTTTTTGGATGGAAGATAGTGAAATCTATCAAATGAAGCCTTTGCTCTATATTTAGATGAAAAAATAATGGCACAGTCACCAAACAGGCGAGAATTCAGCTTGTCATTTTAATGGTGAGAACTACTGTCTGACCAGAATATCACAAACACAAGACAAACCTATGGTTCTTCACTGATGGGTTTATGCCTCTGCACCATATCTTCCAGTCTGGTCTGTCGGCTGGTATTATAAATTTCTCACAGTTTACAAACTCCAAATAATCAACAGAAACATTATAGACTTTACCTGAAATAATGAAAGATACAAAGATGTTACAAATAAATTGTCAATTAATGGTGGCCACATTATACAGAGATTCAATGGAAAAAAACTGAGCAGCAAGACCAGGGATCTAAACTCATTTGTCCAGACGGATAACCAGTTCTTCATCTGTCTGGAGGGATTACCAGTTCCTCATCTGTTTGGAGGGATTACCAGTTCTGATATAATTTGCATGCATGTTACTTAGGACACATGGAAAGGCTTGAGCATTGATTGTTTGTTGTGTCATTTTGTTTTAATTGGATGAGGAAGCCAGGGTACCAAAAGAGAACCCTATCCTCCAATGGGAAAACTGGCAATCCTTGTCAATAACATTGGAGTCGAGCACATACTACCTACAGTCAATAACATTGGAGTCGAGCACATACTACCTACAGTCAATAACATTGGAGTAGAGCACATACTACCTACAGTCAATAACAACGCAGTCGAGCACATCCTTCCTACAGTCAATAACATTGGAGTCGAGCACATACTACCTACAGTCAATAACATTGGAGTCGAGCACATACTACCTACAGTCAATAACATTGGAGTCGAGCACATACTACCTACAGTCAATAACATTGGAGTCGAGCACATACTACCTACAGTCAATAACATTGGAGTCGAGCACATCCTTCCTACAGTCAATAACATTGGAGTCGAGCACATCCTTCCTACAGTCAATAACATTGGAGTCGAGCACATCCTTCCTACAGTCAATAACATTGGAGTCGAGCACATACTACCTACAGTCAATAACATTGGAGTAGAGCACATACTACCTACAGTCAATAACATTGGAGTAGAGCACATACTACCTACAGTCAATAACAATGGAGTCGAGCACATACTACCTACAGTCAATAACATTGGAGTAGAGCACATACTACCTACAGTCAATAACATTGGAGTCCAGCACATCCTTCCTACAGTCAATAACATTGGAGTAGAGCACATACTACCTACAGTCAATAACATTGGAGTCGAGCACATACTACCTACAGTCAATAACAACGCAGTCGAGCACATCCTTCCTACAGTCAATAACATTGGAGTCCAGCACATCCTTCCTACAGTCAATAACATTGGAGTCGAGCACATACTACCTACAGTCAATAACAATGGAGTCGAGCACATACTACCTACAGTCAATAACATTGGAGTAGAGCACATACTACCTACAGTCAATAACATTGGAGTCGAGCACATACTACCTACAGTCAATAACATTGGAGTTGAGCACATGCAACCTACAGTCAATAACATTGGAGTCGAGCACATCCAACCAACAGTCAATAACATTGGAGTCGAGCACATACTACCTACAGTCAATAACATTGGAGTCAAGCACATCCTTCCAACAGTCAATAACATTGGAGTCGAGCACATCCTTCCAACAGTCAATAACATTGGAGACTGGAGTCCAGCACATACTACCTACAGTCAATAACATTGGAGTCGAGCACATACTACCTACAGTCAATAACAACGCAGTCGAGCACATACTACCTACAGTCAATAACATTGGAGTCAAGCACATCCTACCTACAGTCAATAACATTGGAGTCCAGCACATACTACCTACAGTCAATAACAACGCAGTCGAGCACATCTAACCTACAGTCAATAACATTGGAGTCAAGCACATCCTTCCTACAGTCAATAACATTGGAGTAGAGCACATACTACCTACAGTCAATAACATTGGAGTCGAGCACATACTACCTACAGTCAATAACATTGGAGTCCAGCACATCCTTCCTACAGTCAATAACATTGGAGTCGAGCACATACTACCTACAGTCAATAACAATGGAGTCGAGCACATACTACCTACAGTCAATAACATTGGAGTAGAGCACATACTACCTACAGTCAATAACAATGGAGTCGAGCACATACTACCTACAGTCAATAACATTGGAGTCGAGCACATACTACCTACAGTCAATAACAATGGAGTCGAGCACATGCAACCTACAGTCAATAACATTGGAGTAGAGCACATACTACCTACAGTCAATAACATTGGAGTCCAGCACATCCTTCCTACAGTCAATAACATTGGAGTCGAGCACATACTACCTACAGTCAATAACATTGGAGTAGAGCACATACTACCTACAGTCAATAACATTGGAGTCGAGCACATACTACCTACAGTCAATAACATTGGAGTAGAGCACATACTACCTACAGTCAATAACATTGGAGTGGAGCACATACTACCTACAGTCAATAACATTGGAGTCGAGCACATACTACCTACAGTCAATAACATTGGAGTAGAGCACATACTACCTACAGTCAATAACATTGGAGTGGAGCACATACTACCTACAGTCAATAACATTGGAGTAGAGCACATACTACCTACAGTCAATAACATTGGAGTCGAGCACATACTACCTACAGTCAATAACATTGGAGTAGAGCACATACTACCTACAGTCAATAACATTGGAGTCAAGCACATCCTTCCTACAGTCAATAACATTGGAGTAGAGCACATACTACCTACAGTCAATAACATTGGAGTGGAGCACATATTACCTACAGTCAATAACATTGGAGTAGAGCACATACTACCTACAGTCAATAACATTGGAGTCGAGCACATCCAACCAACAGTCAATAACATTGGAGTCGAGCACATACTACCTACAGTGAGATTCGAATTACCCAAAGCATTGAATTATAACAAATTATATTACAATTGTACTACATATATGTTTTCATGCATCTAAAAGAAAACTTAGAAGCTGAAAACCTGCACAATGTAATGCTGATGCTTTTAAAAAACTATCCCTTTCAATTACATTGTAATAGACAATAACAAATATGTGGTACATATTCAGTTTGATTGAAAATAACACATCAACGGCAAAATGAAATGTAAAATTGTACAGTGTGAATGCACCTTAAGACTAAAGTTTACTATTCTACATACCTGGCTCAGGAGGGGTGGTATCCACCATGACCGCTTGTGTTGAGATGATGCTTTCAAATCCCAAGTTGTTTATGATTCGGAAATTAAAGAAATGAGTTTTATTGTGAACCAAGGTTAAGGTGTCATAATTAAAGGTCATGACATATCCGATTCCGAGACGTTCATAATGTTGGTACAATCCGGCTACAGCCAGTTTGTAATGGTGACCTTCAATGCCCTCTAACAGTTCACAAGTAGCATTTAAAAAGTCATAATTAAAGCTCATACATTTAGTCTTCGCCATATTTACACATCGTTTAGCACAGTCGCCATGAGTAGCTTCTCTAGTTACCTCCCCTGCTAAGGGTGCAATTAGTCGACCAATTCTGTACCCTGTGAACCATTCCAAGACCTTTATATTATGTGGGTCATTACCTAAAATGTATAAATACCAAACTTAAAAATAATTGTTCCCATTTACCATTCATTCTTTGCCAGCATACACCTTTCAGTGGTGTACTTTATTGTGTATATTTGACATTTATACAGTTTAGCTTATCCACTTCTTAGGTTTGTTTGTTTGAATGGTGTTTTAACACCACTTTCAGCAATTTTTCAGCTATTTCATGGCGTCCAGTTTTTATTGGGGGAGGAAGCCGGAGTACCCGGAGAGAACCCCCGACCTGCGGTCCACTTCTTAGGGCATTACCTACAGATGTACTTGAACAGTGTTGGTTCACCTATAGCTTCCTTTCTAGTTTAGCTTATAGTCTAGTTCAATATTATAAAAATAACCAAAAACCATGCATTGAGAATCTATTAAAAGGGGTCCGTTTATGGGAAAATACAATAAATATATTTTGGACCAAATTACATAATACAATAACAAGAATTTTGGTTTGTTTTGTTTTTCATTTATAAACAACATTGTACAAAGTGTAAGCTGTTAAAACAAAACAAACTAGTGTGGACTGTGAGCACAGCTCACAAAAGAGATACTCCCCGCTTTGCTTTCAAGTCCAATTATTTCCCCTTAATGATATCCGAGGTCAATAAAAATCCTTCATGCACATCTACATATAATGTACTTCCTTTCTGCTAAATTTCATTAAATTTCATCCAGTGGTTTAGGAGGAGTTGGGCTTACAAGGGACGTGGACAGACGGACAGACAGACTCATGTTTGTATGTTATTGTCAATTTATATATTTTTGTTTATTAATTTGTAATTTTTTCATGAGGGCCTCAGGGAAGATTAGTTGTATTACTAACTGTGTAACCCTCTTTAAATAAAGTCATTATTATTATTATTATTATTATTCCTATATACCCCCGAAACAAGTTTGTTGGGGTATAAAAAGTCCAATTATCTCCCCTGAATGATATCTGCCAGCAATGAAATTTCTTCATGCACATCTCCATATGATGTACTTTTTTCCTCTAAAGTTTCATCAGAATCCATAAAGCGGTTTTGGAAGAGTTGCGCTTACGAGATCTTCCATTGAACACTATATTTAAAAAGGGTAAGTCCAATTACCTCCCCCGAATAATATCCCACAGCAACGAAAATTCTTCATGTGCATCTACATATGATGTACTTCCTTCATGTAAAGTTCATCAAAATCTGTGAAGCAGTTTAGGAGGAGTTGCGCTTACAAAGGATTTGAACTGATTTGACAGGGTGATTACTATATACCCCCACAAAGAAGTTTTAGGGGGTATAAAAACTCATCTTTTCTATATGAATCAATCAGGTATAAAACTTACTTAGATCAGGTGGTTTAAACGCATCAGGTTCCACATTGACAGTTTTCCAAGAAACAACCTGGTCACCCCATATCATTTTACCATATCCCAATCCAACCTGCGTCAAAACGATTGGTGAATCCTCATAAACTACAACAGAAGCTTTCATAACTGCTGGATTACTAGTAGACAAGAAATCTTCTGTGAATCGACCTCCTGGTAATGTTATGTCATAGGTTGGAATCGAACATGTGGAGTGTGACTTAGCCCCAGCATCATTGACAGCCCACATTGTAAAGTACAATGGTACACCACTATGAGAAAGTCTCTGTGAAGACAGAAAGGTTTAATTTCAACAAAATGTATTAAAACAGACTAAAGCCACGTTCATCATTTTACCATTTGTTGCTGTTAGATATTGAAGCCAAAGTTAGCATTTCTGCAATTTTCTTAAAGTGAATTAAGCCCCATTTTTGCATTTTTTTCACATGAATATACACCTTCCAGCCACCTTTATCATTTTGTGTTTTCTTTTAATGGGATAAAAGCCAGTGTTAGTGCATTTTTCAATTTATTAAAAAGGATTACACCTAATTTTAGCATTCATTGAATGTCATTGTCATGTCTGGGAAAAAGACAAATACAGATTACCTAAGACTTAGCCAAAATGTCGAATTGTATTTGAGAGATACACTTCCCATAACAATCCATTAAGCCACAGTTCAGAATGAACTATGCAAGTTACATCTCTCTGTAGCAGTAATGTCCCTTTCAAATAGGTAGTTCACAAATCTATAACAGGCTATTTTAAGCATGGCTATCTCCAGTACAAATAATAATAATAATAATAATAAATGCTTTATTTAAAGAGGGTAACTCAGTTAGTTAAAAACTAATCTTCCCTGAGGCCCTCATAAAGCTCATCATACAAAGTTTCATGAATACAAGAGATAACAAAATACATGTATTACACAATTACAAAAAAGAAAAGGAAAAAAATATAAAATGAAAGTTCACAATACATTTAAAATAATGAAGCATACAAACACATATCATCAAAACTGATGAACAAGAAACATTAAACATGTAAATGTTAAGGTCCATATTGTATACAAAATATAACATTATAAATTGTCTAAATTATCTCTTGATTTTGTGTATTCAATAAAAATGATTTTAATTTAATCTTAAAAGTATCTAGAGATTTAGAGGAACGTACAGTGATTGGAAGTCTATTCCAGAGAAAAGGTCCAGAATAGAAAAAGGATTGTTTAAAAAGTTCTGTTTTTGGTTTTGGAATACCCAAATCTCCATTTGTTGCATTTCGTAATTGATAAGGATTTTCATTAGAGATGTAATTTATCTTTCTTGTAAGATATTGTGGGGCTTCATTATTAATGCATTTATGAACTGAAATACATTTATGATACAGAATTCTATTTTCAACTGTCAAAAATTCTAATTTTTTGAAAAGAGGAGCAGATGGGGCTAAAAAGTCAGCATCTAAAATAACTCTTTTTTGGAGTTTTGCAATACGATTCAAGTTTACTTTAACCTTTTGTCTTCATTCCATTATTTTATTCTGAATAAATTTAACAATACAACAAACCTGATTCACTTCTGTCTTTGGTCCTCCAAGGGCAAACTGTTCCAGTACATCCTTTCCACCTGGCACGGTACCTACATCAAGGAACATATTAACTTGACTTCTGTCGTCTTCAGCTCGCATTGAAATACTGAACATAGGTTCTACAAAATGTCTTCCTGCAAGCTGATAAACTTCACACTTAGCTTCCCCCCCAGCAGCTCGCCGTCTTCTGTTAGACTGGAAAACAATAATAAAATATGGATTCAAGTTTCATCACACAAAATAACGTGGCAGATTTGAAGCAGTGTAAGAGAAGTCAACCCCACCCCACCTTTTATCATGGCAGATTTGAAGCAGTGTAAGAGAATTCAACTCCTCCTTCCCCCCCACTTTTCTCATGGCAGATTTGAAGCACTATAAGAGAATCCAACTCCCCCCCCCCCCCCCCCTTTTATCATGGCAGATTTGAAGCCGTGTAAGAGAATCCAACTCCCCGCCCCCTTTATCATGGCAGATTTGAAGTCGTGTAAGAGAATTATACCCTCCCCTCACTTTTCTCATGGCAGATTTGAAGCAATATAAGAGAATCCAACTCCCCCCCCACCCTTTTTATCATGGCAGATTTGAAGCCATGTAAAAGAATTCAACCCTCCCCCCACTTTTCTCATGGCAGATTTGAAGCAGTGTAAGAGATTCCAATCCCCATTTTTATCATGGCGGATTTGAAGCAGTGTAAGAGACTCCAATCCCCATTTTAATCATGGCAGATTTAAAGCAGTGTAAGATATTTCAACAGTCCTCTTTCTAAGGCAGATTTGAAGCAGTGCAAGAGAATTTAACCCCTCTCCTCTTTTCGTATGTCAAATTTGAAACAGTGTAATCGATTCCAACCACCCTCTTTCTCATGGCAGATTTGAAGCAGTGTACCAGACTTCATCCTCCCTCCTCCTTTCTTATGTCAAAGTTGAAGCAGTGTAATAGATTCCAACCTACCTCTTTCTCATGGCAAATTCCAACCCCCCTCTTTCTGATGGTAGATTTTAAGCAGTGTTAGAGATTCCACACCCTCCCATCCCTTTTTCTCAAGTCAGATTTGAAGCAGTGGAATAAATTCCAACCCCCCTCTTTATCATGGTGATTTGAGGCAGTGTTAAGAGTTTCCAACCCCCCTCTTTATCATTGAATTATAACAGTTCAGATATACAGAAAGTATTACACTAGCGTAAAAGACACATGAAAAATATAGAACTGGTGGCATTTCATTTTCAATTAAAATTTTCACCCACCATTAACCAGTCGTCTTGTTATTTTCTCATATCACCATGAAAATTAGATTATCTGTAGGTCCTCACAAACAACATATGGTTTGCTAATCAGCTGTAAGGCTTATCAAAAAACAGACCATTTTCATTTTTATAAATGAACACATGTTCAAAATTTAACAAATGATGAAAGATAAAAGTCACTGGAAGAACTGTTTGTAAAGTTTCTCTAAAGTCAATAACTGTGTTAAGAACAATAACCTTGGTAACAAACTACAAAAAAACTCACTTCACTGTCAACAAAACTTTCCATTTGTGGTGGAGATTTATCTTCCTCATTCTTCCTGTTGTCTATAAGTTTTTTCTCAATAGTAGCTGCACTGTATGACCAGATCTGTGCCTTGAACAGTGTTTTTATTATGGTTTCTACCAGCAGGTTGATTTCCAATGTGACCAGTCCATACAGAGTCAACTTAATAGGGGTCAGCTTCAAGTACATCACCAAACTACAAAAATAAAATAATACATGTATCTAGAGCAAGAAATGTACCTCAGCAGATATTGGTACACCCCCTCTTTTTCTCAGTTCACTAAAATGTGAAATATTTGGCAAAGCCCTGCAAAATGTTCCCAGAGAAGAGATCTCATCATGTTGTAACTGCATATCAACTGTTATTTTTGTTATAGTCAAAATACAATGACCTGTCAGGTACTTTCTACCTATTGCTCGATCAATTCCAAAAATAGATAACAGCTGTTTAGAAAACTGCTTCAATATGTTTTCTTTAAAGCTCTTAATAAGAAAGAGCTGGACATTTAAATTGCAGCTATTCATGCATGACTCAGGTAACTTCAAACTCCGATCTGGCCATAGAGTACAATATAATGTAGATGGAACACCTTAGAAGTTTAAAAGTTACCTGAGTCATGCATGAGTAGCTGTTATTTCAATGTCCAAGCTTTCACTGATGAAGAGCTTTAAAGAAAACAGAATGAAGCAGTTTTCTAAATAGCTGTTATCTGTATTAAGAATTGGTTGACCAATAGGTAAAAAATACCTGACAGGTCACTGTATTTTGACTATAAAAAATAGCTTAAACCCAAAGGTAAACCTGAGGTGGGACAGACAGACAGAGACTGAAAATCTATATGTCACCCAACTTTCAGGTCATGATAAAATGGACTCTTTGCAAGATAATTTAATTACTGAGTTCCAAGTTGCATTGTATTTTCATCAGCATCAAATTTATAAGTATCAATTATCTTCAGTGGACTTTTTCTCGTCACATCAAGTCATATCCATAAGACAGAACAAGCCGGAATATATAGTTATATACAGTCGAACCTCTTTGTGTCGAACTTGGTTGACTCGATACCTCGGTTATGTCAATATAATTTTAGTCCCGACATTTTTACCATATCAACAATGAATTTCTTCCTCGGATGTGTTGATCTCAGTTGTTTCGATATTTCGCTTAACTCCATGGATTTTTGTAGTCCGTACAATATTAATTGGTGTAATTTTAACCTCGTTGTCTCGAAGTTACTTTTGTTCTCGATATCATATGTCAAAACTAACAATTTCATTTGTATTGTTACTTAATTCGCGTCTGTTTATTTTACACACCTGTCAAACTGTAAACACGATTGGCTTTTACCATTTGAATTGGAAGTTTAATAAAACAAATTGATAATCCAAGCGCGGTACATGCATTACTAAGGTTAATTGATGATCCTCTCATTACTATCCAAATTATTTTGTCATGTTTAATTAGAAATGATAATTATTGAAAATTTCTTTTCATCTGATCAACAGTATATGTGGTTAAGTTTCGTTTCTTTAAAGACGTTCTGTTATTTGTGTTGACTTGTGTGTTGTTTTAAATTACGTATAAAACAATCTGCATTCTTGAATTAGTTCTTTCGAACTGTAAGTTGATGTGTTTTCGTGAAACTTTTTCCATGATTTCGTAATAAAGTTTATAAATTTGATTACAATACTTATCAATTATAGTCGATTTATTTGAATGGATATATGACAAAAAAACTTGATTTATCGCACGATACAAATACAAAAGATGCCGAAGTTCGAAACCAATACACATCAAATAAATACCCTTAGATTTTTTAAACATAACACAATGAAAATGACGTCAAACCCTAAACTCGGTTGACTCGAAGTTCGGATAACTCGATATATTTTTTACAGTTCCACAAACTTCGACTTATCGAGGTTTGACTGTATGTGTGTAAATACTTAGACAGAAAAACATTTTGTATGAAACACCACCCCATAGCTTGTGTATTGCTGTCCTTGTCAAGGAGCACATGCTCTTGACTAAAGAGACCAGAGTATTGTTAATATATCAACAGCATTATATTGCATACAAACAGAAGGAATCTAATTATTATGGATCTACATCTCATGATAGATAAATTTTACAACAATTTATAATTTTTTTTTACAGGTTTCTTAACATTTAATGCTGTGATACTTAGTTATGTTTGACAATGTAAAAGACATACAGTAGTTTTCAAAGAAAGTCGTAAGTATACAATCTATCGTTAGTGTTGGAAGATCAAGGAGAAATATATTGTGACGTCAGCACTTACAATGCAGTTTACACTTACGTCTTTTTTTGAAAAACACTGCAAGTCTTTTTTAGTTTCACGACTATAACCGACATTATGTGCTAGAAAAACAAATTAAAGATTTAAATTTGGTCTGACTGTTCTCAGGTCCTTCCTTGTTTAAAATTGGGATTAATTAAAATGAAATTTGCATTATAAAGAAAGTTATATAAATAGAAACAGATGCAATGCTCTATTCATACCCGACATCCAATGGGAATTTGCTAAAGCCTATTTCAGCCGTTGTGGGGAATCGTAGGTCCATAATATTGCCTTCTAATCGAAGTTTTCCATACAGCAAAAATCCGATGCCTAGTTCTCCATATACTGTGACTCCAGCGTAAGGTTCCACACCACATATTGCCTTCATTTCCAACACTTTGGCTCCAATCTCAAACTTCATACCATAGTATGCACCAGCTCCAAATGCTGTAATATATACTTTTCTTCAGTCTGTTGATTGTTTATTTTTTATTTATTTAACTTATTTTTAGACTTACAGGTTTAAATGTCACTTCAAGCAATTTTTCAGCTTTGATATGGAATCTGGTTATTTAAGAGAGAGGACCCAGTGAAAATCTCCACTGCTTAATTTAGATCTGAGAAAAAATATCACAATGATGTTATATTAGTATATGATAATTGCTTATGTGAAGACAAAAAAATCCATTTAGCAACTGAAAAACTGCAAATTTGTTCACTGAAAAGTGGATAAATATGTCAAGAAATTTATTAAATTTTGTCTGTTTTACTCCTGTTAACAGAACTTGCAAATCTCTTTTAAAATATTAAGTGACCGTTGCAAACTCACTAGTTCAAAGAGTTTAATTACCAGTTTAATGTTTTATTTCTTTAAATGATTAAATATTGAATTAGACACACACACACAAAAAGTAAATAGCATGTTACCTCAAAACAAACATTAAATAACATTAGATTTTAAAACAAATTTATTTTTCTTAGTATTATAAGGAATTTTCATGAAACTATTGTAATTTATATTTTCAATACATACCAAAGTACATAGGTACTAATCCACCCACTAACATGTCAATCCTGTATTGAAACAGTGTAATGTCCTGCTTAGGGAAGCTGAAATCTCCTTTCAAAGTAAAGTCAAATGACTTGAATGCTTCTTCTCCATTTGCCAACAATTTATCCAAGAACTCTGAATACTGTAAAAATAAGTTGAAAAAAGGTGTCACGGAAAATATTACTTGAAAAATGTTATGATTTAATTAGTTTTATTGTTTGGTTGAATTGTGTAAAATGCCATTTTCAGCACTTTTTTAGCTATATCATGGTGTCCAGTTTTTATTGAGGAAGGAAGTCAGTGTACCCTGTGAGAAAACCCCTGACCTTCATGAGGGAAACTGGCAATCCTTGTCAATTAAGATTGGAGTCAAGTACACCCTGCCTGCAGTGAGACTTAAACCTGCAACCTCAGAGTTTACAGACCATGTGATCAATAGCGATGACTGCCTACTTTAACCATTTTGCCACCGAGGCCCCATATCATTTTTTGCTTTTAAAAAAAATCTTCCATCTTGTTGTTAAATACAATTTAACACAGAAGAAGATGCATGCACATACCAGAGCTTTGCACAAATCTTTGAGGTCCTTAGCAAGCTCAGCCACCTTGATAGGATCGACGTTTTTGAAATCTAGCAAGGCTTCAATATCTCCTATGGTCATGTTAGCTAATTTCTCTCCAAGAAGTTTAGCACCTTCCTCCGACAGGCCCTGACCGATGGCATAAGCTTCCTTAATACCAGTTATGGCAACATCAAGATTCTTGAATATTTCTTCACCTACAAAAAATTATTATAACTTTACTTACAACAGAACAATTTCCATTATATGTTTTTTGAACATTTTTGGAATGACGATATAATGTTTACTTTTTATAGTAAGTACAGATTACAAACAAATGTGTTTCGTTTTGGATTTTCTCTTTAAGGAACTACTGGGGTTATGATTACCGTAAAAAATGGAATCGCTATGATTTGAAAATATTTTTCAAAGAAAGATGAAATATTTTCACTTTATCTTGTGTTTTATACCCCAAAATACCTGTCAATGGAAATGCTTATGGTAAAATTCCTAATAAATCACAGGTCACTACTATAACATATTTGTACAAAAATTACTCATTGTAATATTTCAAATTAATTGCAGGTTTCTACTGTTTAATGTACATGTAAAAGTATTACTCATGATGAAATTTTAAATAACTGGCAATTTTCTACTATAATATGTACATGATTAAGAATTACTCATGGTAAAATATTAATAAAACAGATAAACATAAACAAACTTACAAGGCACACCAATGTTGAAATTGCCTGCTTACTTCTTAATTAAATTACAATGAAATACTAGATGAGGAATATATATCAAATAGGTTTTGAAATTGATTCATGTAAGGAGTTGATTAAAAAAAAAAAAGAAATCACCCCTAAAAAACAAAAAAATAAAAAATTCTTACCTCCTTGGACTGTAAATGTTCCACTAAACTTCTCCCCACTAATACCAATAGCAACAGGGTTGCCTTGTCCAAGAGATTTAATGGCTGATCTAGCTCCAGTCTTTGAATCACCATCAGCAATCTCAGTAGTTTCGTAGCTCTTCTTACTTTTCTGCAAGAAAATATTAAAACACATTCTAATGCACAGGGATCCTTAAACAATTAATGCAATTAGCAAGAATTCAAATTAAGTCACAATATATGACTATATAGAAATGCTTTGCCTGTAATTAAGGAATATTTCAAGGTTTTAAAAGTTATGATAGTATATTTTAATTTCTTTTATATACTCAATACATGAGCAAAGTTGGTTATTTCGTATAACCTAACTTGGTATTTCAGCACGTGACTGATTGTGACGTCATAATAAGATGTATTAATGACGTTGACTATACATGAATTCTTCCGCAAACAACAAGTGACGACACTAAAATTGTGAATTGCAAATATTATTTGATTAATTGTAAAATATTGTTCCTGTTACTTCATTTTTACTATAGAATTTAAAATATAAGGTTTGTTTTCGATTGTTGGTTAGATTATTGGATATAAACGACTTTGGGTCGATTTACGCTGAATAAACCGCGAAGCGGTTTATGTTGCAGCAATTGAAAACAATCCTTAAATAACCCGGTACAAAAATTGAAATATTCCTTTCATTTTTTTTAAATTAAATGTGGTTGTTAATTCATAATAGTTTACATTCAGGAATAATTTTAATTTTATTGGCTTGTAAATATGTTAAGTGAGCCAAGGTAGGTTATACCATATAACCTGTGTTACTCCATAGTAGATAGCCAATCACATTTCAGCTTTGAAATTAAGTTGAATTGTATTCAAAAAATGTGACAATATCAAAATTTGTTTGAGAAAGTTCTGAATGTAAATTGAGAAGCACAGATTCCAATGTGAATATAAATATGGTAACAGTATCACTTTTTGATCACTGACCCCACAGTTAGGAAATATTCTGTAAATAAAAGCCTGAGTGAGTGCTTATTGTTAAATGCCAAGTGAGTTTTTTTTGCTATTATATGACAACAAGTGTGGACTGTGAGCACTCTCACAAAGGTACACCCCTAATTCGCTTTCAAGTCCAATTATCTCCCCTTAATAATATCTGAGGTCAATAAAAATCCTTCATGCACATCTGCATATAATGTACTTCCTTAATGCTAAGTTTCATTAAATTTCATCAAGCGGTTTAGGAGGAGTTGTGCTTACAAGGGATGTGGACAGACGGACAGGCAGACAGACAGACAAGGTGATTCCTATATACACCCCCCCCCCCCCCAAACAAGGGGGTATAAAAACAAGATCTATGTGTTTAACTGGCACTGATATTATCAAAATATTGAATTTATTTTAAAAAATCTTTTCCATGTAAAACCACATAGATCATTGTTTTATTTAGAGTACAAATTCATCCATCTAGCTGGTTTTTTTTCTGATCATCTGTTTATATCTGTTTTGTATCATTGTGATGTCACATTGGTTACTTAACATCATAAGAAAGTGACAATGACGATCCATATGACACTAGTAGACTGAGATGGTATTTTCTCCTATTTGCAAGATCAAAGAAAAATAGAAAATAAAATGGCAAATTATACGAAACTTACAGAATGCTCAATTGACAAAGCAATGAAAAGATTCTTCTCTTCTTTGGTAGCATTTCTATCATTCAAAATTTGAAGTCCGGTTTTCATGTCAGCAGGATCTGGTCTGAAATTAATGGAAAAAAAACATTTCAGCGAAACATCCTATTGAGGGGCTTATGGAAACTGGTTATACCTGTAATTACTAACAGTTAAACATTTTAGAGTCACATTTATATAAATTTGTGCTGTTTAATAAGATTGAGAAAACCCAGTCAGTACTTTTGTTACAATAATATAAAATAGAGTTGTGTTTTTGTAGTAATAAAAGTAAGTGAGAAATATTTACTAAATATTTACTAGAATTGTTCGTCTTTACTAATTAGTTAGCAATGGCCATAAATTGATAACCGCGCAACCAACTTCTCAATGACTAATGCCATGTTTTGCTATGGGAACCCCCAAATATCATTCAGATCGAAATGCAAAATATTAGGTGCACAATGGTACTTTGTGACAGGGATTCAGTGAAGGCTTAAATAAATTCAATGCACTGCAATAAAAGGAGTTCGATAAGATAGGTACCCTCAAGTGTAATGGACAGACACACCTCTTACCATATACCCCTTACCTTACAAGGCATGGAATATAAATATGGAATAGTCATATCAGTAAATAAATATACTGTGTCATAAAGGAAACTGAACAAACATTAGTCTCTTTCCTTTTCTACAATTCATTCATTTCCAAACAAATGTGCCATGGTATTTTGGAACTTATTGTGGAATCACTAACATTGTCAATAAAAATAAGTTAACAGAATAAAGACTTTTTGTACACTTTCAACCCCTTAGAACAACAAATTGAACCCACTGATTTTTAAAAAAAATGCAAGAGAATAAAAAATAGCAAAATTGACTATTTGCGTCTTAGCACATGAGCACTAGTTCCGGGAGGCTCTACACTCTAACCTTAGAGTCTTTTCTCGTATTGGAAGAAGATGCACCGAACCCATACCCCATTCGCCTGTGATGTTTCGAGTCTCTTAATGACAAATTGACTCATTTGTACATACTGTGTTGCAGCACGTCGCTTTCTCCTTCCTGCAGGGCAGGAGATTTTCTTCACATCAGAAGCCGTCAGGAGTGGATAATTTGCACAGGTACCAGGTGATATGTAGCATGCTGTCAGCCCTAAAGTGAGCTTATAAGCTGTAGCCGAGGTTGTAGTGTCCAGGGTAAAGTTTAACAGGAATGAGCTGGCCAATGCTTCACTCTGAGCAATTCCTATCAAATACAAAAAAAATACTTTTGAAAATTTAAACCACTCACACAACATGTGGTAAAAAACAGTATTTTTATACATAATATAATGGCAGTCAGCTGTGTGTTAATGTAATACTTTAAAAGTAAACACAAACACAAACATATATACCCCTTAGAGATGGCTACCTTTTTCCCACTTGCATTTTTTTTTTTGAGTTGCTTGAACTTAAATAATGTAAAATGACTATCTGTTCAGAGTATTTTGAGTTTCAACAAAATACAAATTAATGTTTACATTTTGTCATTTATACAAAATATTCGTATGAACGTTCTGTTTTAAATGTTAAACCTGTTATATATATATATATATATATATATATATATATTATATACAGACGTCTAAGTATTGTGACAACCATATATCTATCCAGCGGATTTCTGAAACATCAGAAATACAGGGTTAATATCAAATATTTATATATACGTCTACAAATTAAACCCAACACTGTTAGAATTAGATTTTTAACACTGTTAAATTTTTGTTTACCCTCAGCGGGATTCGAACTCACACCGTTGTGACACTGTGGCACCAATTCGCCTGCACTATGTCCAGCGGTCTAGACCCCTCGGCCAAATCCGCTATATAAAAATATAGCTTCATTAACCAGGGTGAATCGTAGACATAGACATAGTACATTTGTACTAGCGTGTGACGATGGAATTTTCGTAACCAATACATATTAATCTGACAGTAATCTAATTCAGCATTTTTGTATATATTATATAGGATGACAAAGTTACTTATATGCTGTAAGACAAGATAATTTACCGTTGAGTGCAGAGAGTCCAGTTCTTGACCAGGTATGTCTTTCTAGAGCATAGTCCATCTTATCTGCACAGGCATCTAGGGCAAAGGTAACAAGAGTGTTGCGTGTTCCAGGTACATAGTTCAAGTCAAGACAGCAAGTTACACTGGCACAGTCAGCTGACATCTGACATCTTGTCTGAGCATAAGTCGAAAATACCACTCCAGTACAACCTATGACCAAAAATATCATTTAATCAAGATTGACGTGTGAAGCCATGCTTTAACGTGTCAGCTTTCTGGCTATGATTGGTATATTGCACTACATGTGCTATACAATAAAAGAGCACTAATGTATTTTGTATTTGTCTAGTGCATGAATAACTTCTCCTGGTACCTAACTCAATTGATGAGCTAATAGCAATGAGAAAGTAAATGCATACACCAGTTCTTTTTTGCAATGTACTGATTATACTGTTGCTGCCAACAGAAATAGACATGTGTTAGCATGTTATGACATTGTAGTATACAAACAAAGTATTGGTTAGTATCAAATTAATGTGTACCAGTACACACTATTAAACAGTATTAACAAGTGTGGACTGTTAGCACAGCTCACAAAGCAATACCCCGCACTTCGCTTTCAAGTCCAATTATTTCCCCTTAATGATATCCCAGGTCGATAAAAATCCTTCATGCACATCTACATATAATGTACTTCCTTTATGCTAAGTTTCATTAAATTTCATCAAGCGGTTTAGGAGGAGTTGCGCTTACAAAGGATGTGAGACAGATGGATGGACAGACAGAAAGACAGACAGACAGACAGGGTGATGGCTATATACCTCCCCAAACAAGCTAATGCTCAATAGTGATACCACCCTTTCCAAAAATTGACATATATGTCAACTTTGTGTTAAAAACTGAGTATTAGGTAAACAGAAAGTAGATGACCAAGGAGCATGTAATTGCTATACACCGTATGGCACAATAGGATAAAGCAATGCAAAATATCAGGCTTCTGCATGATATTGTGGCTTAGAAAACTGTGATGGAAATTTTTGTTACAGATGGATGGACAGACAAACGAATAAGGGTAAAACAGTATAGCCCCTCTTCTTCATAGTAGGAGTATAAAAATCTCAAAGACCTTACTTTTCATTCAGTTTCTGAATCTTGTATAAACTAGGTAACAGTGAGATGGTATTCATTTTCTGGACTCTGCTGACCTCGAGTTCAAAGTACAAGGTCAAAGGTCATCAACCATGGTATGCCACATATGGCCTTGATACTATCAACCCATATACCAAATATCAAAAGCCTACCTCAAAAGATTAAAAGCCTGGAAACGACTACGGATGGAGGTAGAGACGGACATATTGATTACTATAGTGCGTCCACCACTGTCACTAATAAGTTTGAATTTTATTACATATGTTCTATATTTATAGTGCTTACGAACTAAACACACCAGTCTTAAGTTAAGAGACATTGAATATTTTGACCAGTTTTTATTGTGTATTATACATGTTGAATATATTTAAAATTGATTGGACAGGTCCCCAAAACTCCCATTTGAGATTATTAGATTCAAGAATCAATCTCTATCTGCCCTTCTCAATTTTTCTTAAAATCCTTGAGATTGTCCTTAAATTTAAATATATAATCAATCTGATTAGTCAATATTTGATTTGAGGATAAAGTGAGAAAATTCTAAAATTTTAGATGGTTCATGAAACAAGGTCTTGGTTTCATTTTAGAAGCCTTTGCTATATACCATTAATAATTTACATATATGTTCTTCATCACTACCTGCTGTGCTTCTAGTTTTAAATATTATTTTCTCACAAGATGGTAAAATGTTTATCTTTTTAAAAAACACAGTTTAATAGAGATGTTATAAGCAGGCTTCCGTGAAATGTTTACAACAAAGTATACATTATACAAAACCTTGGTTGTAGGTTCCTGTGGTAAATTTCTGACACACAATAGGCTTCCAGAAATCAAAAGAGATTCCTATTAAAGATAAAAAAATATGACATTAAATTAAGATAATTAATATTTATTTCTCTTTTTTTTACGAGTGCTGTCAAATAGAATGACAGATATTAATATAAAATAAAGCAACTATTATATTTATTTCATTGAAGAATACAGAAACTATATGTATTATTTGTAGCTGTTTGCTCTATGGTTTCAATGTGGGCCTCAATATATATATATATATATCATTGTTCTGTTTTTTTCAGGCCATACACAGTTATTTTTCTAAACTTTAAGACATTTTCTCTTCATTTAGGTTGTACATGTAAAACTTCAGTAGCTTGAATTCGGATGGCTAAAACACCACCTATTTTTAAAATCCCGTCATTTATATCTATATGTGTTTGTCAAAAAATCCAGTTTATTCGAACAACTCGAAATCTCGAACTCAATTAAAGCTCCCTTTGATAGAAAATTCAAAATTGCAGTTTTGAATTTTCTATCGAGCAACCTTAAAACAAAAACAGTCACTGTACAGAACAGATAATTTCCAGAAGTTGTTCACCTTCAATGACTCAAATTAACGATAGCTTGAACTATTTTTGGCGACCCTACAGAGTTTAAGTTATCAAAGTTCTACTGTATTTGCCTGACAGGTCACAGTGTATATGTCCCAGTGTTACTGCAATCCTTTTCTCTGCATTGGAATACAGTTGTAACAGTTTTAATTGCAATATTGTACAACTAAAAATCATAGAATGGCAGTCATATTTTTTCCTACATTTTATTTGAGGACACTACAATAAATTACAAAAAGATTTACCATAGAATGGTAGTGTAGGTGATGTACACTCTGGATAGTAGAGCTGGTTACTGGAGAAAACAGTGTACTCCTGAAGGCACGATCCACCCGAGGACTCGTAACACATCTTAATGGTCAGATCTACATTGAAATGTTTGTCAGAAGCCACGTGATTCACACGGAGTCTAAAAAAAGTCAATAGACAATAGTAGACAATAGACTATGAACAGACAATAATTAATTTGTACAAACATTATTGTTTCACAAAGACAAGATGCATCAATTGATGAATATACACAACTGTATAATAATACTCATCTATACAATAAAGTCAATCATTTACTTGCTTTGAAACATTTGGAGCACGTCAAACCTAAACTTTCCAACAACATCTAAATAGATATGGAACATACAGATACCCTGTGGTAACAAGAAAAAAATCTTTTTAATAAATAACTGCATTCATAAACAGAAAAGATAACAAAACCACCATATAATTGTAAATAAAACTAGAAAGGCAAACATGGCTAAAATAAAAAAAAGACATCAACAACAATTATGAAAAACATACATAGAAACTAAAGATAATCAAAACACCCTCTAAATACATGTACTTAGTTGCTCCAGAGGATGGTACATAATTCCTGCTCCATATGTAGCACCTGTCCTGGTAATTGTCAAAATACTAAAATGTATTTGTCTCTTAGGGGTCATCCATAATTGACAACATTTTTCATGAGTTTGCAAAGAGCACTATAGGGGGAAGGGGTTTCAATTTCAACATTTTTTCGGTACGTTCTTTAAACTTCCGGTAATGTAGATGTGCAGACTTGCAAAAAATGTTGACGTACTCTTTTGGAGGAAGAGTGCTCTTTGCAAACTTGTGAAAAATGTTGACAATTATGGATGACCCCTTAACTATTATATAATTCTGTTATTTCTACTTACGCAGAAACTCTGAAAGCACCATATAAATGGAAGTTCTCAGTTGTTCCTGAAAAAAATAAAATTACTTTTTCACATGGCTTTATGGATTGAAATTTTTCTCCCCCAAATCACTCCACAGCACTGGAATGTGCATTTCACTCTGCAATTACTTCAAATAGCTTATTTTAATTTTTATTTACCAGAACAGATGGACAGGCTGATGAAACTGACACTAATGGTCACAGTTTTCCTAAGTAATCCCTTATTGACTGTTTATTGTTGTTTGTTTGATGGTGTTTAATGCCACTTTCAGCAATTTTTAAGCTATATCATGGCATCCAGTTTTTATTGGGGGAGAAAGCCGGTGTACCTGTAGAAAACCCCTGACCTGCCATGGCAAAACTGGAATGTCAATTAAGATTTGAGTTGAGTACACCCTGCCTGCAGTGAAAATCCAACCTGCAATCTCAGTGTTGACAGACCCCTTTTTGACTGTTTACACATGCTTATTTTAGATTTAACATGCTTTACTAATATCAAATGGCACGTGAGCATCCTTTTGACCCTTTTGTCAATATCAGCTACTTGTACCCCTTCACAAATATATTCATGTTTTTTTATAAATACTTACAATTCTTTACTTTTCATACTGATATTTATTTTAACGGTATTATTATTATTTTTTTTTATTTAAAAAAAAAAACAGAAAATGATATCTATGGGTAACATTTCTTTCACTCACATAAACCTAATTTACTAACTTAGCTTCATACAACCTTATTAAATTTTCTTTTCTTGTTCTAATAATAATAATAGTAAAAATGATAATGACTTTATTTAAAGAGGATTACAAATTTTCCCTCAGGCCCTCGTGCATGAAACAATTACAAAACAATCTCACAAACTAGAATAAATTGATCTCTTGATCACTGATACTGCTGATAAAATCTTGTCAAAACTTTGTTTGTAAAAATTTCTAATGCCTTTTGTCGACTTATTGTGTCCTTGACCTCCAGCATCAATAAGGTTCTTACGCACCTGACATGTAATAATGTTCCTAAAGTTTTATTAAAATCAAATGCACACTTTTTGAGTTATTGTCTGGAAATGTCTTTTTAATAACAATTTCTAACATATTTTTGCAAGTGTGACATTGACATTTGATAAATTTCCCCAAAATTGAGCAGGCTTCTGATCCATCTAATATGAAACTATATCCCAAAGTTATATTGAAGTTAAATTCAAATGTTTTGAGTTATTGTCCGGAAATGTTTTTTTTGTGTAAAGATTTCTCACATTTTTTGGCAACTGTGACCTTGAAATTCGACAGATTTCCCACAAAAATCTATAGGCTTCTTACCCACCTGATATGTAATAATATCCTATAGTTTCAGATACAAGCTTTTTGAATTATCATCTGAAAACCAAATTTGCACTGACGGACATTAAGATCATTGTATACCCCTTCACTCTCGTCGACCGAGAGTATAACAAGTTTACATTTCAAAGTGAAAAAGACAGTATAAAAGTGTATGTATACACATTAAATCATACATGATTGTAAATTCTACTAATAATTTACATTTTTTTTTCATAATTTACATGATAATAAATACTCATTTTTACAGTTTACAATAACTTACCCCAAGCATAATTGAGCAAATCTTTTTCAATAATCATATTCTCCAGCTGTATCGACATGGTGTATCCACATGTGTTAAGAGCAATGGAGGTATAAAAATCCCGTCTTAAAACGTCAGACCTAACGCAGCAGGACACATTGTTACATGTACTTGGGAGATGGCAACGAATATTCGATGATGTTAAATTTAACAAATTTGCAGTAGTTACATTGTTACATTCTGTCAAAAAAAGGGTATAAGTTAGGACAAAAAACAAAAGAAATTAAATTCAGATGATTCAAAATTTAAGCAAAATATACTTTAAAAAAATCTAACAGCATAAGTTTCTATAACATCTATAAATAAATGTAGAATAAAAATGTAAATAATTTACTAACAGTTTGTTTACAAATCTTGCTACTTTATACTGCAATTATTATATATCCATGGATAAAATATTTGATAAATATACATCAAAAGATTCCATTTCTGAAAAAACCCACATCAAGCAGATAAAGAGGATGAAAACATGAAATAAGTTGGATTCTAATATGGCGTCCTTCATATACTTTGAGATCACATTAGGGTTCTAATAAGCTTAGAGCATGGTGAGATGTAACAATTAGCATTCTGACATCATATACGCTCAAACTGAAAAATTTCGAACTGGAATAATGCAATTTTGTTACGATTTCTCAAATATTTTTTGCTTAAAAGGTATGTATATTCAATAAATATATGTTTATGTCCAGGGGTCTGGAAGTTTTCCCTGCCCATTTCGGTCATTTTTCCCCCTAAGAAATTCCATGGTAGTGAATATTGGTCTCGGGTCATTTCCTACCGAAACTTGTTTGCACGTCGGGTCGATTCGCCACGATAATGTGGGTTGTACCATGGAATTTGGGATGGCTCCTACGATGTATGCATCATGTAAAAAAGAAAATATATGTAGTGATATGTTCTCCTGCCTAAAAAGTCTTTATTGGAAAATGACGTCGTCTATGAAACAAAATAATGGGAAACTGCATTATTTTGATTAATATTCCGGCGAGTTTTTCATTAACCGGAAATAGGAAGTTGTCACCTAATTGCCACAAGTTCGGACCTGAATTGAATTTATACGTCATTCAGCGATGGATGCTCTCTACAAGTTTTTATTATTAAATGAAATCATCATTTCTGTCTCATTATTTTCAATGACATTTTATTCAAATTGGTTTTCTCTTGATTTATGTAACGTTTAGTAACATTGGCGCTTGCGTAGTGTACAATTGTTACTGCACGTGTTTTTCATTAAAGTTGCACCGGTACTGTAAAGTTGTCTTATTTTCTTAGCAATGTGATATAGAAACTATATCACATTGATCTATTATATTAAATCTCTGTTGCTTCAAAATGTTGTTGCAATAGTATGTTTACGATGTGGATGAAACAGATCTGTCACCTGTTGACCTTATTACGTAATCACCGGTCGGTGGTCAATAAACACATGTCAGCGACAGGAAATAGCCTTAGGGTTGATTTATAATACAAATTGAAGGTTTAAATCCAACAAATGATTATTGCATGTAAAATATTACTTTTTAGATATCCGATTTGAGCAAATCTTAGTCGGTCATTTTAGTGTAAATTTCGGTCATGTCCGGCAAATATGACCGTTTCCAGACCCATGTTTATGTCAATAATATTTGCTTTAACATACTGTTTGAAGAGATATCTCATTAGTTAACAAAATATGTATCACCATTGAAAGTGTCCTCTTATAGCCTTAGGTCTGACCATGTTATAATTCGCATAGAGCCCACTCGCAATAATTTATTTCTTAAACATAATGAACTCAATGGCTTACTATTAATACTAATTTTCATGGATTTTGAGCAGACTGTCAAACCATGAGCACTTTAACTCATTAAAACAGAAAAGGTTCTTCATTGTCATTGGCGAAAAATACATTGTGACATCAATTTCAGGGAGTAAAATAATGTATGACTCTCCACATATGAAAAAATTTCTGATATAATTATGCACAATGTCATTTATTATGTTATTTAGATAAATGTTTTTATTTTATATCTCTTCTCTTTTTTAAAGTTACTCTTCACTATATCATTGTTATAGCCAGGAATCACATCTTGCATACTATACCCTGATTTTCAACAATGCACTTTTTCTGTACTACAAAATAAGCCAGGCAAATTGCATTTTATGTTTCATCATAAGAGAAATTGGTTTCATAAATCGAGAGATCATTTCCCATTATTTAATTTCAACAAAGTAATAAACTGGCCACAGGCTCGTTTATTATATTGGTTAAATTAAATAACTCGAGATGATATAAAGCGATATACAATACTCACTTATTGTATAATCTATAATAACATAATAAACAAACCATTGGTCCATCCCAAGACTTGTAAGCTATAGGGTTGTCCGGTGAAGTTACACAGATTAACAGAGACCATGAAGTCATTTATCTGTAAGGCTTGTATCAGAGCGTCTGAATCCACTAAGGACATATTGGACATGGATATGTTTCTGTTTGATAACCATGATGACATAGAGAAAGCTGTCAATGAAAAATGTTTTTAATGGTAGTCTATATAATTATGTAATGTATTGTTTCAATTTAAAATTATTGGAAACTTATTACTCAAATAGTAGTGTTAATGTAAAAAAAGAATTTAAAAAAAACAATTATGTTTGTTTTTTTGTTTGAATGTTGTATAACCCCACTTTCAGCAGTTTTTCAGCTATATCATGGTGTCCAGTTTTCGCTGAGAGAAGAAGAATCCCCTGAGAAACCCCCAACCTTCGGTAGGAAAACTGGCAATCCTTGTTAGTTAAGATTAGAGTCAAGTGCACCTTGCCTGTAGTGAGACAGGAACACGCAATCTCAGTGTTGATGGACCATGTGACCAATAGCAGAAAAACTACCTTAACCACGCAGCCACCGAGACCCTCTTTTTTGTGTAATATAATTTTTTTGCTGTGTACACACAACCAAAAACTAGTTTAATTATAACTAATCTACCATGTAAATGGATCCACTAGTCTATCAATAAGTTTATATAACATGCACCTTTTTGAAGTTGAGTAAAATACTTTAATACATAATTGCATGCATTTGGCGGTTTTCATGAACAACTATCTACCCTTTTTAATAACGCCTTTCAATTTAAAAGAAATAGACTGCAAATAACCCCCAAACCCCAACCCCCTTTTCCAAAAACAAAAACATCAAAGAATGTGTCCATAGGACACAGATGACCCCACTAAATGAAGTCCCAAACAGGAAGTAGTCGTCCGACAGGTCTGAAAGTCGCTTAGGAAGTACAACTTGTGATACTGAACCACCCTGCCAAATTTCAAATTGCTCTCAATTACGGTTTCTGAGGAAAGCTTGACGGAAATTTGTACATATGGACAGACATGCGTACATACAAATGAAGTCCCAAACAGAAAGTAGTTGTCCGACAGGTTTTAAAAAGTCACTTAGGACGTACAACTTGTGATACTGAACTACCCTGCCAAATTTCAAATTGTTCTCATGTACGGTTTCTGAGAACAGCTTGACGGAAATTCGTACGGTTGGACGTATGTACGGACATAAGTTAAACTTATTATCCCCGGCTTGTAACAAATGCGAACTTTTGATTGGTTGGTTACCCGTCGGTACAAATCCCATGCCCCCGGCTTCGTTGCTAACGTCGCAGGGTGTATTGTTTGTGCGTTGCTAATGTATGTTCTCGAGTAATCGATGTATGTTATTCCACGAAGGAATATTTCTGTCTTTTATATTTGTATTTTTACTTCATTTCAAACACTGCAAATGTACTACGTTCACACGGACACATAAATATTAATGAAATCGGAACTTGACGTTATGATAACGTGACTTGAGCCGCCAAAATACCGATAGTAGAAAAACAATGGAAAACAGAATTAAAACTAATAAAACCGGTTAAGTCTGAGGTTGGTACCTAAGGTACCATCCTCGACCTGGTAAAAAGGGCATTTTCTGCATGAAAAACATAAAAAAATTGTAAGCAACTGTGATGACTCAGGCTGAACAGAAGTACTTTCAGGTGGTACAATTTCCATACACCCGGGTAATAACATAGGTAACTGATAATGCCCCCCGACCTTTTGTCGCGCGGGCATAAAAAATGAAATATTTGATTGACAGCCAACCTGGATCTTTGAAGTCTGAATTCCAGTTGCAGACTGTTTTGTTGAAGATTGTGTTGTTGAATACAACAAACTCTCTCTCACATAAGTCAGCATTTAAACATAGTTGAAAGATAACGGTAACTCCAAACTGGTTACTTAACATAAGATTGTCGATCTGGTACCTGAAAAATGATGAGATTTGTATTACAGTATTCAATCATACATCAACCTTTTATAAGTCTGGGTATTCATTGCTGATACTTATGTCTGAAGTCTATTTTTCTAAAAAGTACTGATTTCTCCTTTGGTTTACCACCTAGGTCATAATAGTCTTGTACAAAATGAGATAAGGATGGTGCCTGCATAATGTATGCAATAAATGTTACCAAGTATTTAAAAATGTCAACAAAAATAGAACATTTTGTTAGGAACTCAAAACAGTGAATATTGTCTATAATGTTTGTTTATCTGATGTTTAACACAGCTTTCAGCAATTTTTCAGTATCATGGCATCCAGTTTTTAGTGGGGAGGAAGCCGAAGTACACTGAAAAAACCCCTGACCATGGGTAGTGTTTCTGATGTCAACAGCACATCACCCATGACAATACTGATGTCTTCCTGGATCATATCAGTATGGTGACCAGTAATAGTACGAGAAAGCAACACATAAAACAATAAAAACCAAATAAACATTAGTTCATTGATTCATCTGGTTACATTTCACTTTCCTTTTCAAGAAGAAATTTATAGTCATACGAAAATCAACACTAACATTAATTTAAATTAAAAGTTACACTTTAAATGATTACCTTATTATTCCAAGGCCAAGCAAAGAGAGTCTGTTTTCGGTCCCATATTCATAGTCATGTAGGGTAACATTTTCCTCTAATTTTCCTATTTTTAATCGAATCCTGTTTCCACAATTGTCTATTGTCATAGAGTACTCCAGAGATGCAGCTAATTGTGGTATTTGGACACAGCAACTGACCCCGTTACACTCTGTAGGGATACTGCACACAACTTTTTGGGCCGGAGTGAAAATCGCATGTTGAAGATAGTTGGGACATGCTAAAATAGAAGAAATATACAAACTTAATTAGACATTCCATATTAAATTTATTTTAAAATTGCAACTCTGTGATGTAAATTGTAATTTTTTTATTCCTTAAAGTTAACTGTCAATCTGGCTATTTATATTAACAGAATGAATCCATGCAGTCCTAAGAAGAAATCTTTGTAGGGTGTAGATGCGTCAGGACTTATTAGCTAAACAACTGATAAATATTAATTACTTGTGTTATTTGCATGTAGTCTGCTTGAATCATCACGAGGGAAAAAAAAAGGTAAATCTGTGAGCTAATTCTCACTAGTGATACCCGGCTTTCACAAAAAGTATATGGTAAACAGGAAGTAGATGACCAAGGAGCATAAAATCGCTATACACCATATAATACTATAGGATAAAGCAATATAAAAAATATCAGGCATCTGTAGTTGCTTAGAAAACTGTGATAGAAATTTTTGATCTGGACGGAGGGCAAGGTTAAAACAGTATACCCCCACTTCTTCGAATAAAAATTCCAGATACATTCATAGCTGATATATATTGGCCTTTATATGTTTATAATGTATAACACGTACCAATATTGAATCCATTGACAGCTGTAGCATTCATATATTTAGTCTGTTTGTTGAAACACTGGTCACTGAGAATGAATAAGTTGTCAACCTGCAGTTCATCTACAAGTTGTACTCTAGCCCACTCTGGCAGTGGAGACGTGTTAGCGGGTAATCCGACTGACGAAAGCCATGAACTCCAAGTGACTATAAATAGACATTCTTTTATTCAGTTACATAAAACACTTTTATTGTATTTATATCTTTACAGGCCTAAAAAATTTTCCTACCTAGAAAAACAATGATTAATGCTCATATGATATTTCTCTACACTCAGAATATTTCATTGTAGTCAGGTTTCTATAACAGTTGGAGATAACCTTGATGTAGTCTAAAGACCAGTGACTGATGGCTGAGAAACATTATTTTGCTATTATTTACAAAAAAGTTTTAAATCTACTATTAACTAAATAAGTCCTATAGAAATATTCCAGAAAACAAAATTCCACTTTAAAACGGGAAAAGTGGGACAACATGTGTGAGTTGCAAATATCTGTTTACTGTTGCCACTAAGGAACTCGATTTCTCACTAATGAGACAGCATGGTACCTATTTTTAGCCGGTTGAGATATCCTTATCTCAACCCGTGGGTGAGATAAGAATTTCACACTCCTTTTCCCGTAAAAATGTATTGTGACGTCAACTGTTGCTTCACCGAGAAAAATTATAAATATATGCTTTAGTTGTGCTGGTTTACTAGGCCTCTTTAAATATTAACATGAAAACAACATATCTGAGCTTCCATGACCCAATTTATGCCGCAATCTGATAGCGGTACATATCAAAACAAACACGTTGACGCAACAACTTATACACCGAAGATTACATTCAGGGTAGATAACTCTCTTTGTTGACAACTTTAAACATGACAGCACCGGACTTTTTTTTAACGAATTAGTGAGAAATAGAATCAAACACAGGTGGTAGCGCAAGACGGGAAAATCTCAGACACCCACGTGAAAGATTTCTTTTGGTCTCCTTTCGGCAGAGCCTTGTTGGAGACCAGAAATTTTTTCACTTGGGTGTCTGAGATTTTCCCGTCTTCCCCTCCCACCAGTGTTAGATCCTTTATTTCTCAATCTTCAAACACACATGTTTTTTTTTAACTCTATGATTTGCATGGTCTATATCTTGTAAAAAATATTTGTTTATATTGACCTTGACCTTTTGAATTGTACAGCAGCCTCAAAATCATGTAAATAGTTTAATGTACTGGAGATTAATGGCATAAAATGAACACATTTTTTTTAGTGTTCAGAGATGAGATACTCACATGTGGGGTCTAGATAACCCAAGGACCTATCACAAGGTGCCCTCCTCAATTTGAAGTTTGTGAATATGGTCTCTTGCAGAGAACATGTACCATTAGCTTCAAAACATGCCATCACTTCCATGTTCAATAAATAATTGCTCTCAGATTTCAGGTAATGGATGGAAAATCTACAATAAAATATAATAAAGTAATAAAGTATACTGTCAAACCTGTATTAAGAAAGGGAGACAACAAAAGTGGTATCATAAGACAGGTGGTGTTTTTATACAGGTTCAGTTTATAGGTAATGCATTAAAGAGGAATCTAAAAATACCAGTATTCAGGTTAATAAAATGCACTAAAGGAGGGATCTAAAAATATTCCGGTTAATGAAATGCACTACAGAGATACGGATAAAATAAACTTTTAAAAGACAGATGTTGGCTCATACTTCTTAAATTTATATAAACTTATTACATACATTTAAGTGCAGGTACAGCTACCTGTTTCACGTTTTGACAGTTGTGTACATTCCACATCACACCTCCATGCTGTGCATCTCGTAGTGATACGACAACTGTCTCCACATGATACAGATAGTTGCACCTACACATAATGCATGTAATTTGTACTTATTTATATTTTTATTATTGTATTGAGATAAAATATCTGCATTAGTAATATCATTCATATGGATCATTAAAATGATATGATGCCATTATCTATATATTCTGGTGTGCTTTCAGCCTTGATCACATGCTAAAAAATAGGTTGAATTATGTCAAATAAAAATCTAATATTTGAGTAAATGTGTCTTTATTATCGATGAAGATTATATAAGGATGAAATCAATTTTTCTCCTAACATGGAAAGGGTGGCTTATAGTATGAGGCAATGTTTACTAAAGAAAATATGGTTACTCATATTTTAAAAAGTAAAATTTTATAAAAATTTTCAGAACTGATTTAAACGCCCAAAGGAAGAAATTAATTTTTCTCCAAAAAGTGACAGAGTGGCTTAGAGTATAAGGTGGCATTTATTCCATCATATTTAAAAAAAACTAAAACGCAATAAAATCATAATTTTATTTGCAAAAGTGTATTTTTAGACACTTACCTCAACCTAAATATTCCGTATAAGCTGTACATCTCTTGTTTTCCTTAAAATGACAAAAAACAATCTGTCTGTACATCAATGTAACTACTTGTCACAAAAGGTTGTGTTAGTAGTGCACTAACTAAACATCGTAATCATCATGACAATTTACTTTAAGAGTTTAATCCAAAGACTTTAAACTTCTTCATCATTTTACTTTAATGTTTACATTTATTGTGTGGTGGCTATATAGATATAATGCCAACAAAAACTATACAATTATTTAATGGATAGCCTTATACATATTTTAACATTGTAATATTTACCCCAAACATAGTTTGTTAATGAAATGTTACGAGTCATCCTCTCCAAGGTCACCATCATTTCCCCTTTACAAAAATCTAAGGTAACATCAGCTGTTATACCACGCCCTATTTCTGGTTCCACAAAACAACATTTGACTGTTGCACAGTTGCTGTCAATGTTACAGGAGACAGTATTGCCTAAAGTTGGTAGACTTGAAACAGCTGAACATACTGTAAAACATTAAATCTTTGTTGCTATGGATACAATAAATCCTTTATGCTGCAATAAACTTTCCATGAAGTCGAGTTTAACAAAAAATATGTCTACTCTGTAATGTCTTAAATTATTCAACCGAAGTTGGCGTTACTAATAAAATACAAAAACCACTGTGAATTCTACATTTGATTGTGTCACCTAAATAAACAGATATGGAGTTTTAATTGTATTCCATTAAAGGTAAAGCAAATGAGCTCACAGTCATAAGGCATTTATTACTTGGCTTTGCAGTAATGACATATACCCACAGGGTGACATAAGTGCCCTCTAGGATCTGTCTCTGTTGGGCAGTTAACACTAGTATAAACTGTAGGGTTGAAACAAATTTATATTTGACAAATAGCTAAAATAATGTATTATTTTTCATTAGTGGTCTTACATGAAACCCATCCACCAGTGGCTGGAGAGTACATATCAGAGGTACGGTCACATTGTGTAGCTAACAGGTAGTAGGACACGTGAGCCTCGTCCAGCAATCGTGAGGCTTGATAGGGTGCTAAGTTTCCTGCAGGAATGTTGTTATCAGCCCTCCATTGGCTTCTTGAAAAATCTATAAAAAAAAATTAACAAAATAATTTATATGAATATTTCTTTATCAGAATTGAGATGTAACTTTAAAACATAGGTAAAGATGTTGTTTCTAATAAGAAACACTGACACTTTATTTTACAATAAAATTCTGTTTTTGCATTGTCTTTTTTATGATAACACAATATAATTTTTATTTAGTTACCTAAATTCTGGTAACCTTACTGTATATCTTCTGTCCAATGATAAAAACATTATACAATGTAGCAAGTTTGACTTCATGAAAGAGCAATTAATTAAATAAACGTTCATTTCTCTGATACAAGCAAACAATATTATTTCAATAATTCAAAACACTTTGCTACAGGCTTACTAGGATCATAGAACCCTGCATTCCATTGACACTGTTTCTTGGGCAGAAGAATGTTTTGGGCTATCACGTAATTCTGTTCACATGGCTGGGCACTTTCAGTACAAACAGTGATGTTCATGTCGAGCAAGTAGGCATCATCTGAATCAATGTCTTCAATCATGAACCTGAAATGGATACAAAGAGTTACAGATATCTATCATACTGTGGAGTATTAGTATGTGTGACACATAACCATCCGTGTATGATTGTGCAACTCAATAAACATGTGTCAAAGTGACAGGAAATGGTCTTAATGATGATTTTTATAAACATCTAGTGCAAATTAAAGGTATTAAAATGAACATAATGATTTGTATATAATTTACCGTGTTAAAACACAACTTTTGTGGATGTCCCATTGGACCAAAAGTTAGTCTGACATTTTAGTGTAAATTTCCGTCATGTCTGGCAAATATGACCATTTCCGGTCTCTTCTAACTGTCATGTTAGTCAGAGAATTAAGTGTACCTTTGATAATGAATCTGGCAGGAAACCATGTCCGATAATTTTTATTGATGTATTAGATTTTAAATTTGTCTCAAATGGCCTAACTACTGCCTTTATCAGGACAAAAAAATTGGTTTTGTGCAGATCAGTTTTATTGACAGATAAAGAACTATATAGTTGATAACAAACCTTAATGAGGATATAAGAACATTACCTTGCATGTACAATTCCTCCAAGTGAGAAGTCTCTTTGTACTCCTAAAATATAACAAAATATTTGTAATTATTATACGGAAAAAAGAATTTCTATAAATGATTTATTATTTAATGCTTAGTGATCAATAAATGCAAGTATGTCATTCAACCAGACAATTTATATATAGGGGGCCTTGGTGGCCGAATGGTTAAGGTAGTTTGTCTACTATTGATCATGTGGTCTGTCAACACTGAGATTGTGGGTTTGAGCCTCACTGCCGGCAGGGTTTGCTAGACTCCAATCTTAATTGACAAGGATTGGCATTTTTCCTACCGAAGGTCGGTGTTTTCTCCGGGTACTCCAGCTTCCTCCCCCAATAAAAATAGACACCATAATATGGCTGACAAATTGCTGAAAGTGCCGTTAAAACAACATTCAAACAAACAAACAAAAAAAAAAAAAAAAACAACCAGACAATAAATAGGCAGAAAATCTTATGAACCACAGACAGTACTTATAAATATTATAAATGTCAGTCTTTATGCTATAAAAAAATCTAATGAACATTTAAAAAGGTTCCAGGGTAGATAACTGCCGGAAGTATATTGTCCATAAAGAAATATTCAAGCATTATCATTTAATATTGTGATTATAAAAACCTGTATAGAAACATGAACATAGTTTCAAAAATGTTTCCAATTTTTAAGTTATTCAGGATAACCTGTTCTAAAGACAAAAAAAATTACTTCTAATTTAATTGAAAAATTCATTAATTACAATTTTTATGAAATAAATAAACAGAGACTTTTGAATAGTGTGCTATGAGAAGTAATCCAACTACAATGATGAACTGTCATTTTCAGGGTTATTGCCCTTACCAAAACAGGCTATACAGTATAAACAACATCAAACAACCAATTAAAATTAGCAACAAAAATCTAATTTAATTATTGCATTTACAATACAGACAACATACACTTACCGAACGTAAACTCTACCAGTGACAAATTGAACACAAAGTTTTCTATTCCTACACTGATGATGAAGTTACATGGATCAAGCAATACACCAATGTAGAATGGTCTCTTGAGTTTAGTGGAATCAACACAGCATTCTACGGCAGTACACGTGGAAGGAACATAACAGGAGATACCGGTGTAGGACATACTCTGTATGGTGGTGTTCAGATTACAAGCTGCAATAAAATGGTTGTTATAAGTGACAACCTGATGGACAGACTGACACACTGATAAAATAACTGTACAATACAGAACACAACACCTGACAGTCCAAACAAGCTAACTATAAGGACTGATGGGAGGGGGCTGGTTGTAATTGACTGATTGATGTTTAACGTCCAGCAAGCAATATTTCATCTATATTCAGGACACTAATATTTCTTCATAGAATTGATATGTTCTGAAACAAACTAAAGTTTATAGTTATGCTGTTTGCTACTTTAATTTATTTATACTACAATATGAACACAATTTTAATTAAACTGTTGTCAAAATAATAACAAATAACGACTTGTGACCTCTAGTGGATGACTGGCTAGGTATCAGATGGACAGCACATGAAGAAAAGATTATCTATATACATACCATTAACCCATCCTCCAGCAAGAGACGAGTTAAACTTGGCACTACTCCTGCTGCACTGTGTAGATTTGTCCTTCAGGTAGGGCGACAGACCGGTCTGTTCATATAGTAATGACTCGGCCCAGTTAGGTAGAGGATTGCCAATGGTTAGGCCATTATCACCCTGCCAGGTCCCAAAGGAGAAATCTAAAAATATATTGTGTTATATATAGTAAGATTGTTTGTATTTTAATTGCAATTTTTTTCTTGTGAATTTTTTCAATTTTGATTGCTGTATCAACCAGAACACAGAACAGAAAAAAATGTCATAAAATAAACTAAAAATAACCCCAACTAATGGCTGTCAATTAGACAGTAACAGACAGACAACAACAAACTGTGAACAGACAACAATGTGTTATACTTTTTGTTTTATTCAAACTTCACAAATCATGGAAAATCTATAGAAGAGATACTTACTTGGAATATGATAATCTGTATTCCATTGACACAAATCTTTGGGTAGTTTTGTATTGTCAAACACTGTTGTTACTACGTGGCATGGCTGTCCATCCTCATAACAGTAGGATACATTGAGGCTCACCAAATACTGGCTTTCCCCTTCAAGATCTTTAATTATGTAACTTTAAAAAAAATAATAATACAGTACATTTGTTACTTGTTTGGGAAAATATATGTTCTTATTCATTTGTTGTAGTTATTATTAGCTTATAATTATAATTATTGTCATTATTACAAGTATTTACATTCTCGTTAAATATTATATGTAAATAATGTATACTGGAGAGGACTTCAGTATAATTTACTTGTGTCCAATCCATTGTGTTATTAACATATTAAATATGTTTAAGCTAAAATATATGTCGATAAGTATCCAGTCACTTCAAAAATATAAATGAATGGGTGATGTGATGAGACTGTTAACAAAATAACAGAAACATAAAAGGTACATGTATAATATTTATTTGTTAGTTCTGAGTTTTTATTTGTACATCTGCTTGCTTTCTGTTTTTATTTGTACGTCTGCTTGCTTTCTGTATTTATTTGTACGTCTGCTCGCTTTCTGCTTTTATTTGTATGTCTGCTCCCTTTCTGTTTTCATTTGTATGTCTGCTCGCTTTCTGTTTTTATTTGTACATTTGCTCACTTTCCATTGTGTATTTGTAAAAATTTGTTATAGTGCTACTTGTATACTTTCTACCTTTTTGTTTTTATGGTTATTATATATATATTTATGTAAATATCTTATGAAATGTTAGATTACTACATAGTATTCACATTTTTCCTCAAACAGCTTTTAGCATAACAACAATATTACTACTCACTCCATAACGATAGCTCCTACCAAGGCAAACTGACTTTTTGTCCCTGTAAAGAATTAAAATAATAAAAATTATTCTCGAGATCTCATGTTAAGTAAAATGTATTTATCTTTTAATTTTAGCATTTTAAGTCAATATAAGATAAAAGTTTTTCACCGGAAGCCATTTAGTAAACCAGAAACTAAGTCATCTTTGCTAAATCTGGGATCTGTATATAAAGAATCCTAAGATAATAATGATCAATACCTACCCTGCTTATAGCCAACCAATGAAACGTTTCTATAGAAACGCTCTATTCCAAGGTGAAGCAGACGTGTACAAGGGTCTATATGGAAGTATGTCCTGAATGACCTTGACAGGAAGTCTATCTCAGTACAACATTCAGCAGCTGTACAAGCAGATGTCATATGACACTTTGTAGAATCTGCGATGGTTGGGAGACTGACAGACTTGATACAACCTGCAATATGTTTGTTTATCTGAGTCAGACGTGTATTTAGACATGATCCAAAATATTTGATTTGATAAAATAAACAAGGTTTGTTTTACATACAAAAATTTGTACGTTACACTGAATCTCAGCAATCTGATTAGCATATACAAAATCAGATAACTTAATTTAATAATCAAATTCTACATAAACCTATAAAGTAAAACATCCTATACAGTGCACACATCCATATCTACAACAACAGACAAAGCTAATTTGTGTAAATTAGCAAGTTTTTAACAAAAATAATTGTTATGTTTAAACAATAAAATGCAACTTTAATAATTATTTGCCTACTTGCCCAACTGTCTGTCTGTGTATGATTGTTATGAACAACTAACAAAATAAAGTTGATCTAGAGATCACATAATTTTGCACAACCTTTTTTGTCGGCTGGTGACCTTGACCAATTTTTAGTTATCGTCCACAAATGTTTTTTTTCCTAACAATTTTTTGCAAATGTTACCATGAAATTTGCCAAAGTTTCATTGAATTAAATGCAAACTTTTAGAGTTATTGTCAGGAAACATCTTTTTTGTAAAAATATCTGACATTTTTTGTGGAATTTAACCTTGAAATTTGACGGATTTCCCTGAACATCGATAGGTTTCTTCCCAACCTAATATATAACTAGATATCTTTGAGATGGTACCCATCTCCGTGGGCCCCGCCAACCTTGAGGTCAAGATCAAAGGTCATCAACCATGATATGCAACACATCGTCCTTGATATTACCCACCCTCATTCCAAACATCAAAAGCCTAACTTAAAAGATAAAAAAGTTACAACTCGGATATGAATTTGTCATTCAGTAAGCAATAATGTGACCTTAAGGTCAAGTTCAAGGTCAAAGATTATCAACCACGGTACGAGACATATCACCTTGGTATTATCTACCCACATTCCAAATGTCAAAAGCCTACCTCAAAAGATAAAAAAGTTACAGCCCGGACACAATTAGTTCGGACGGACAGACGGATGAACTGATGGACAGACTGATCTATAGGGCATTCGCCACAAAGTGGCGGGGCTCTAACAAAAACCCATAGTTTAATTTGAATAGGCTGCAAGCTTTTCCATTATCATCCAGAAACCAAATTTGGATGGATGAATGGGATGAATAGAAATACTATATACCCCCGACTCTGTCCAACAGGGGTGTAATAAATTAGATCAATCAAGTAAAAATAGAGAAAAAATTATTATGTTCTATTTAAATACACTATTTCATCATTCACTAAGCATTTTGTCTCGAAATTCAATGACTTTTAAAGGACATTGTGACCTTTTTCTTTGACTAATTCTAGCAAGACAGTGTCATTGACATTTGCAATTTTTCACACAGTATCAGATAACTGAGCAGCTAAATTTTTTGCCTGAAAATTTGTTGTAATTTGTGTATAATAATGATTTTTGGAATTTCTTGAATTTACATGACTTTAATCAGAATTTTTTTATTCAATTACTTTTCCGGGATTTCATGACCCATAGGAAGCTTGCCATTAATGACTTACCAAGATTCCAACCGTTTACATTTGGACTGTAGGTGACAGATGTTTGGTCACAACTTGTCTTCTGCAAATATGCAGAAATGTGAAGGTCATCGAGGAAGGAGGCTATTGCCCAATCGGGAAGTACTGATCCTTGGGTGAGTGCATGATCATTGTACCATTGTGTCTTAGAGAATCCTATGGAAAAAGCAAACAACAAAAGTCCCGTTAAGATGATTTGTAAACAAATCCTTGATCAACTAGTACAAAGATACAAAGAACATAAAATTATAAATTTAGATCAAAGTAACATCTTAAATGCTTTTAAACTAAACTAAGATGATTTGTAAACAAATCCTTGATCAACTAGTACAAAGATACAAAGAACATAAAATTATAAATTAAGATCAAAGTAACATCTTAAATGCTTTTAAACTAAACTCAACATTTTATAGATTTAATCATTATACAAAATTTATATGCTGTGACCTTTACATAATAAATGAACCATTAACATACCTGGTTTTTTGAAACCTTGGTCCCAGGTACAAACAGGCTTGGGTAACTTGGTATTCTGGAAGATAGTGAATGTGTCCTCTGTTCTACAGACGATTCCAGATGTCTCATAACAGAAGTAGGCCACCACATTCAGCAGATAAAATCTTTCTGTATAGAGATCCTCTATATTGTATCTGTAATGATAATGTACAATGAAAACATTTAGTTAGTGAAAGATGCTAAATACACTGTACATGTATATTAAATTATGTCAAATCTTTGTATTAAATTTAATAAAACATTATTCTATAAATGTATCTGTTTTAACAAGTATCCAACAAAATAACACATTATCTGAAAGTTAACACATATTTTGTATTTGATAAAGTATATGAAACTGTGGCTCCTTATTTTAAGGATTTAAGAGAAATCCCTGTAACAGTGTGGCTAGTGGAATCTCCTATGATGGTGTGGCTTAGAGGAATTTCCAGTAATTGTGTGGCTTAAAGGAATTTCTTGCCATTGTGTGGCTTAGAGAAATTCCCTATTACTGTGTGGCTTAGTGGAATTCCATGTAACTGTGTGGCTTAGAAGAATTCCCTGTATTGCATGGCTCAGAGGAATTAATTGTAATTGTGGAATAAATTAAATTTTTTTCTTTCTGAAATAATTTTACATGCGGACGGTCCGACGAACCAGCAATTAATTCGGCGTGGCCTAAAGGAGCACATGTATATTCCTGATCATGAAAAATCATTATAGACATGTTTCTTGCACAATTTTAATTGATCATATCTTAAAAACTATACTGTTAATATATATATAAATCAAAAAACACTTTTTTCAGTCTTTTTTTTTTTCCATGTCCTTAATTAGATTATAAAAATGACAATATTAATTACAATACATGTACTTAGAAATTTTTTTTGGAAATAATGGAAAAAAAACCCCACAACACTGGTACGATACTGGTATACAATACTGGAATAAATTTTTATTCCAATTCCAGTATTGTGCACAATACTGATATACCAGCAATGTGATCACATAATAAAGATGATCCTACTGACCTATCAATATTGTTTGCTTAATGATTTTGTTTCTGAGTTAAATTCTTTACTTACTTAATTCGAACGATTCCTTGAAGGTTATAATAATGGTCTTGTCCTGCACAAACAAATTGTTAATAAAAATATAAGCATAAATGTTACATTACACTGTATCTACTAGACTTTGTGAACTGCATGTGAATTTGTCAATTTTGTGGCCTTAAAATTGAAAATGCATCCATATATATTAACCTGTTTTCAATGTATGAAAACAGGTTTATGTACATTTGTAATAAATTTGAAGTCAAAATTATAAAAACAAAACTGTACATAAAGTCATTGATTATCATTTGAAACAAAATAAAACATGGTAGCATTTTGATGGAAATAAGAATATTTAATAATAATTCTTATCTTACATTCGTTTACGTTTATAGTCATTTTTGATTGGTCAAAAGGCCTTAAACCAGTACTTCCCAGATCCGTTCATACTTTGATGAACGACTGGGGGAACTACTTTTTTGTTGCTAAATGTAAACAAATATGGCGGCCATGTTTCGTGTATGCTTCAGACAATAAATTAAGCCAGTACACTCGAATTTTGGCGATACAAATATCTTGAGCGATGTATGCTTAAACAGAGTGTTATTTAGTTGAAGCAGCTGTATATTATTATTATGAAATCATTTGTTTTATAGAGAAATACATACAAGAAAATATTTTAACAGTACATTTCGATTTGGATTCATTGTTCACATTGTTGAGTGACGGGAAATAGCTGAATTCGAAAGTGTACGAAATGCGAATGTGAAGGCATATATAAAAAATACTTAAAAATTACGTTTCTTGTAATTTCAATAATGAATCATTTCAAATACACACAATAGCCATAACAGTAAAACTTCCTCCTTTTTCTCAGTCACAACAAATCAACTAAATGAGCAAGATGCACGGATTTGGCACCAACTCCATGTCCCAGGACAGCTCCATCAATTTTCACTGATATAAATCCATCGAACAATCGACAGCTATTGTTTTTCCTGTTCGTATTTAAGAAAGAACTTCTAGCTAGGTTTAAGTTGCATTTGAACACATATGACGTTAATATAAACCACAGGTACAATGAGGAACATTAGTATATGGATTTTTTTTGTTCAGTCTTCTTTTGTTTTTAGTAATAATCTTCTCTGCAAATCGTAAAATGTATCTGTTCAGTGTTGTCAATGCCAGTTATTCCCTTCAAACCGACCATGTCTTCATCTTCCATTCTTTTTGTATATTCCTACGCGTCACACACTTATTTTGAAATTTTATTTTGTGGAAAAAAATGTAAATATATAAAAAACACAATTTTGGAATAATTATAAGGATTAAACGCTTACTTTCGATAATTCATCAATGTATGAACAAGGTCTACACACTCACAAACTTATCATAAATGGCCTTCGGCCATTATTTGCTTGTGAGTGAGTCGACCTCGTTCATACATCAATGAATAACCGAAAATAAGCGTTTAATCTTATAATGCAAAATTATCAAACATTACCAAATTTCTTTCTGACCACCTATAATCAGTGTTTGAAGGCCATAGAACATGTTTTAGTCATTTGAAAACTTACCATACTCAAAGTCTCCAAGAGTCCTATTGTATGTTGCTTTCTCTATACTGAGACTGAGTCTGTTTGTACAGGGGTCCAACAGTAAGGAAAACTCAATTGTGCGCTTAATTAGGGTATTGTCTATACAACACTGTACACCGGTACACATATTGGTCACATGACAGTTGACATTGTTTGACAAGGTTGGTAGTGTAAGGTTGGATGCACAATCTAAAAACAAAAGAAAAAACTATTTTACGTTACTTGACCCACTACCATGAACACATTAGCATTCAACACATTTTTTCACAACAGTATTCCTCTATAAAATGTATGAATAAGAATACACAGTTAAAATATTCCAATGCATTTTAAAATGTCAAATTTGCCAATTTCTTTTTTGGAAATGAAACAGCCAACTAATTGCAGTCCTTTACCTTGTGTCCAGGATTCATTATTGTACAGGGAACCAGTTCTGTTACACATTGGATATGTCATGAATTGTGCTAAGTTTGTGTCCTCCATGAATTGCAGCAGCAACGATGATGTAAAAGGAGTTCCTGGGGCGTGGTTTCTGTTCACTGACCAGGTGTACAACGAAAAACCTGAAATTGTTCATTGTACAGGATAATTAAGAATAAATCTGTTTGCCATTCAAAAAATTATTCTCAAAATACAAAAAAACCAATGCTTTAAGATACAAATGTTAAATATACAATATAAGTGGTCTTTTTCAAATCGGGAAAATTTAGAGTTTTTGTTAAAAAACCGGTGCGAGTTCATTTTGGTGTTATGTAATTTTGCGGTCTGTAATTATAATGAATAACTCTATCATTTGTCTTAATATTTCACGTGTTTTATTTTCGCATCCCAACTTTTATCCTGAATATAGCAAAAATTAAATCACCACAAAAAAAAACATTTATATGGTAGTCATAGCTTGTTACATTACACTGAAAAAGTTTGTTGCTAATACTTTCCGATACTTTTAATTTGTGACTTAAAAAACCAATATCTTTCTAATCAAGTTTCTCTTCATAAAGGCAACCATTTATTGTGATAACACCTTAGTGATGTAATTCACACAAAACAACCTCTAGAAAAGGACCACCCGTCAGAATGGACCACTTAAAGTAGCAAAAAATGGTAGACTTTTCTAAAGATTTGTTTTACTGTATTCAGGGTTCTACTGATCTTTACCAGGATTTTTTACAAATAGACTTTTCTAAAGATTTGTTTTACTGTATTCAGGGTTCTACTGATCTTTACCAGGATTTTTTACAAACTGAACATTATAAGAAAGAGCTACAAGATCTGGATGTGCATACTAACCAGGTATATGGAAGTCTGAGCTCCAGTCACACTCAGGTTTGGGTAACAGGACTTTATTGAGTATCACTGTAGAGGACTTTACTGGTCCAGCTGACTCGTAGGACAGTGTCAGGTTCATAGAGACCAAAAATTTCTGTTCATCGTACAGATTGTCTATAATGAAGCTGAAACAAACAACACATATTATAGAGTGAATAGACATTTACTGCTGAAATGCTTTTTTAGTATGGCATAGTGTGTTTTAAATGTGTGATATTTCTTCCATAAATGGCCAATTTCTGATACAGATGACCCAGTACAGATGAGCTCATACGGATACATCTGTACTAGTTTTGTCATCCAAACAAAATGCATGAGACAATAACGTTGTTATAGTAACATAACAACGTTGTTGTTAAACGTTCTTCTTTTGTTGGTACTAATTGGATGTCGGAGATAACAGAGTTAACAAAAACTGTAGGACCGTCTGCCCCAACGATCAAATTATTCTATGGACGGGCTGATTTGATCATCATGTAGTACCTACGGTCTGATCCAAAAAATTTCATACCCAAGTCTGGCAAACCAAACCTTTTTGTCTGATTAACAACAAAACCTTTTGTTGTGAGTCATAGACATCTATCAAAAACCGTGTTAACCTAAGAGTTATTGTCCAACTTACTCCATTGTTAGCAGGCCAAACAAGTCAATACTCTGTAGTACACCTAAAATAAACCAACTTGTATTAATAAAATAATAGATCTCTTATCGAAGATTTTGTCTTATTAAAGATTTCTGTTCAAAAGTTGATTTAAATCACACTCTAAATATAACATAACACTACAAAAAAAATTTCAAACAACAAAATAATTGTTCATTAATTGTTAATATAGTAAACTAAAGTTAATTAAAAAGCACACTAATAACAATATTTTCATAAATAACCTTTATTACTTACCCCATTGAAACTTGTAGAATGGCACTTTAAATTCCAGTTTTTCTACCCTAACTTTCAGGGTAAAGTTGCAAGGATCAATCAATAATTCCGTTTCCATGGGAGTACTGAGGAGGTCCACTTCATGACAACACCAGACAGCTTCACAGTTTGATGGGATATGACACTTCACGTTACCAGAGAGTAGCTTCTCTTTGTTTGCTACATTACAATCTGTTTGGAAAAAAAATGTTTTTCATTGTGTTTTCATGAACAGTAAAACAGAAACAGGATGCCTGGGTTGATTATGGCATCAATATTTAAGATGAAAAAAACCAAAAAACTAGATATCAGTGAGATGATATCCATTTCTTTGGGTCCCACTGATCTTGAGGTCAAAGTTCAAGGTCATAGGTCATCAAAACCATGGTATGTAACATATCACCTTCATATTATTTACCCAAATACCAAATATCAAAAGCCTACCTCAAAAGATAAAAGAGTTATAGCCCGGACATGATTTGTTTTGTACTGATGGACGAACTGATGTATGGACTGACTGACTGATCACTATAGGGCTTTAACCAAAAGTGGTGAGGCCCTTATAAAAAAACTTTGTACAGAATGAATTGCATACAATTTATTTAATGTGACACATATTTGTCCACATACAATTTCACGCAAAAATTTATTACAATTCATTTCTTAAATTAATTTCAATTACAACAAAACAAATATTCTCCATATAAAAAAATGTAAGGAATTACTACAAGCACTTGAAAGAAGATTAGAAAAAAAATTATTATCCAACAATTATCATAAAATGTTATGTTAAAAAATAAAAAAAAACCAATAATATACAAAATCATGTGAAATATGTTCACAAACACCACCAAAGGTATACATACCATCCTTCCATCCTTGTATCGAGTTTTTGTATGGAACATTGTAACCTTGACAAGCTGTATCTAGTTGATAGGGACCAACAAAGAGAGCCTCAGTCAGTCTGGCCATGTGTACAGGGTACAGAGGAGCATTTGCTGCAAGGCCGTTAGCAGTTCTCCATGCCGATTCAGAGAAATCTACAAATTTAAATGTTCTGAATATAACCATAATGTTACCAAAATATAAAACTGACAGTCAGTGCTGTCATAGAAACACAACCATAATTCTTGCAAAATATAATACTGACAGTCTGTACTGTCACAGCCACACAACCATAATGTTACCAAAATATAATACTGACAGTCTGTACTGTCACAGCCACACAACCATAATGTTACCAAAATATAAAACTGACAGTCAGTGCTGTCATAGCAACACAACCATAATTCTTGCAAAATATAATACTGACACTCTGTGCTGTCACAGCCACACAACCATAATGCTACCAAAATATAAAACTGAAAGTCTGTGCTGTCATAGAAACACAACCATAATTCTTGCAAAATATAATACTGACAGTCTGTACTGTCACAGCCACACAACCATAATGCTACCAAAATATAAAACTGACAGTCAGTGCTGTCATAGAAACACAACCATAATTCTTGCAAAATATAATACTGACAGTCTGTACTGTCACAGCCACACAACCATAATGTTACCAAAATATAATACTGACAGTCTGTACTGTCACAGCCACACAACCATAATGCTACCAAAATATAAAACTGAAAGTCTGTGCTGTCATAGAAACACAACCATAATTCTTGCAAAATATAATACCGACAGTCTGTGCTGTCACAACCAAACAACTATAATGTTACCAAAATATAATACTGACAGTCAGTGCTGTCATAGAAACACAACCATAATTCTTGCAAAATATAATACTGACACTCTGTGCTGTCACAGCCACACAACCATAATGTTACCAAAATATAAAACTGACAGTCTGTGCTGTCATAGAAACACAACCATAATGCTTACAAAATATAATACTGACAGTCTGTGCTGTCATAGCCAAACTGAACCATAATGTTACCAAAATATAATACTGACAGTCTGTGCTGTCATAGCAACACAACCATAATGCTTGCAAAATATAATACTGACAGTCTGTGCTGTCACAACCAAACAACAATAATGTTACCAAAATATAAAACTGACAGTCTGTGCTGTCATAAAAACACAACCATAATGCTTGCAAAATATAATACAGACAGTCTGTGCTGTCACAGCCGAACAACCATAATGTTACCAAAATATAAAACTGACAGTCTGTGCTGTCATAGAAACACAACCATAATTCTTGCAAAATATAATACTGACAGTCTGTACTGTCACAGCCACACAACCATAATGTTACCAAAATATAATACTGACAGTCTGTACTGTCACAGCCACACAACCATAATGCTACCAAAATATAAAACTGAAAGTCTGTGCTGTCATAGAAACACAACCATAATTCTTGCAAAATATAATACCGACAGTCTGTGCTGTCACAACCAAACAACTATAATGTTACCAAAATATAATACTGACAGTCAGTGCTGTCATAGAAACACAACCATAATTCTTGCAAAATATAATACTGACACTCTGTGCTGTCACAGCCACACAACCATAATGTTACCAAAATATAAAACTGACAGTCTGTGCTGTCATAGAAACACAACCATAATGCTTACAAAATATAATACTGACAGTCTGTGCTGTCATAGCCAAACTGAACCATAATGTTACCAAAATATAATACTGACAGTCTGTGCTGTCATAGCAACACAACCATAATGCTTGCAAAATATAATACTGACAGTCTGTGCTGTCACAACCAAACAACAATAATGTTACCAAAATATAAAACTGACAGTCTGTGCTGTCATAAAAACACAACCATAATGCTTGCAAAATATAATACAGACAGTCTGTGCTGTCACAGCCGAACAACCATAATGTTACCAAAATATAAAACTGACAGTCTGTGCTGTCATAGAAACACAACCATAATGCTTACAAAATATAATACTGACAGTCTGTGCTGTCATAGCCAAACTGAACCATAATGTTACCAAAATATAATACTGACAGTCTGTGCTGTCATAGCAACACAACCATAATGCTTGCAAAATATAATACTGACAGTCTGTGCTGTCACAACCAAACAACAATAATGTTACCAAAATATAAAACTGACAGTCTGTGCTGTCATAAAAACACAACCATAATGCTTGCAAAATATAATACAGACAGTTTGTGCTGTCACAGCCGAACAACCATAATGCTAGCAAAATATAATACTGACAGTCTGTGCTGTCACAACCAAACAACAATAATGTTACCAAAATATAAAACTGAAAGTCTGTGCTGTCATAAAAACACAACCATAATGCTTGCAAAATATAATACCGACAGTCTGTGCTGTCACAACCAAACAACCATAATGTTACCAAAATATAATACTGACAGTCAGTGCTGTCATAGAAACACAACCATAATTCTTGCAAAATATAATACCGACAGTCTGTGCTGTCACAACCAAACAACCATAATGCTAACAAAATATAAAACTGACAGTCTGTGCTGTCATAGAAACACAACCATAATGCTTACAAAATATAATACCGACAGTCTGTGCTGTCACAACCAAACAACCATAATGTTACCAAAATATAAAACTGACAGTCTGTGCTGTCATAGAAACACAACCATAATGCTTACAAAATATAATACTGACAGTCTGTGCTGTCATAGCCAAACTGAACCATAATGTTACCAAAATATAATACTGACAGTCTGTGCTGTCATAGCAACACAACCATAATGCTTGCAAAATATAATACTGACAGTCTGTGCTGTCACAACCAAACAACAATAATGTTACCAAAATATAAAACTGACAGTCTGTGCTGTCATAAAAACACAACCATAATGCTTGCAAAATATAATACAGACAGTCTGTGCTGTCACAGCCGAACAACCATAATGCTAGCAAAATATAATACTGACAGTCTGTGCTGTCACAACCAAACAACAATAATGTTACCAAAATATAAAACTGAAAGTCTGTGCTGTCATAAAAACACAACCATAATGCTTGCAAAATATAATACCGACAGTCTGTGCTGTCACAACCAAACAACCATAATGTTACCAAAATATAATACTGACAGTCAGTGCTGTCATAGAAACACAACCATAATTCTTGCAAAATATAATACCGACAGTCTGTGCTGTCACAACCAAACAACCATAATGCTAACAAAATATAAAACTGACAGTCTGTGCTGTCATAGAAACACAACCATAATGCTTACAAAATATAATACCGACAGTCTGTGCTGTCACAACCAAACAACCATAATGTTACCAAAATATAATACAGACAGTCTGTGCTGTCACAGCCGAACAACCATAAAGCTAGCAAAATATAATACTGACAGTCTGTGCTGTCACAGCCGAACAACCATAAAGCTTACAAAATATAATACTGACAGTCTGTGCTGTCATAGCCAAACTGAACCATAATGTTACCAAAATATAATACCGACAGTCTGTGCTGTCATAAAAACACAACCATAATGCTAGCAAAATATAATACCGACAGTCTGTGCTGTCACAGCCAAACAACCATAATGCTTGCAAAATATAATATAGACAGACTGTACTGTCATAGTCATACAGCCATAATGCTAGCAAAATATAATACAGACAGTATATAAATATTACATGTCTGACAGGGTGACAGTAAAATTGTCAACGTGAGGAAATAATGTCAACTGAGGCGAAAACCAAAGTTGACAGTATTTTCGAAAGTTGACAATTTTACTGTCACCCTGACAGACATGTAACATTTATTTTATTATACCGAAAAACTATTCAAACTATGAACAACTTTATTCAATAATGGTATTTAATTGATGTAATAATGGTAATGAAACATCAATTTAACAATAAAAGTAAACTAACAGTATCCAGAATCTTTAAATCTGCCTCGTTTGTGGTAGAAAAAAGATTGTTGCTTGACATTATTGTCGTCTGTTTACAACAGAAATGTAAAAATAGATATTGCGCATGTGCGAATGGAACAGTATAATTTTCTAACATTCCGTTGCTATGGTAGTGGGTGACAGTATTTTTAGCGGGTGACAGTATTTTTCTGACAGTAATTTTTTTTCGACAGTACTTATATGTCAAGGTGGCCTATGGAAGATTAACATTGTAAATGAAATTGAGGTATAATAATTTGTACTGTCACAGCCATACTACCATGCAAGCAAAATATAATACTGACAGTCTGTGCTGTCACAGCCAAACAACCATAATGCTATTAAAATATAATACCTGCAGTCTGTGCTGTCACAGCCAAACAACCATGCTAGCAAAATATAATACCGACAGTCTGTGCTGTCACAGCCAAACAACCATACTGCTTGCAAAATATAATACCAACAGTCAGTGCTGTCACAGTCATACAGCCATAATGCTAGTAAAATATAATACAGACAGTATGTACTGTCACAGCCATACAGCCATACAGCCATAATGCTTGCAAAATATAATACTGATAGTCTTTACTGTCACAGAGTATTGAAATTATCTAGTTTATCTCATAATACATGTATGTATACGTACGTGGGTCCCTGAATCCCGTCTTCCACTGACAAGGTTTCTGGTCTAGCACAGAACTGGCAAACACTTGAGAGACGAGCTCACAAGGGGCAGATGTCTCGTAGCAAACACTGATGTTCATATCAACCAAATATTTGAAGTCACCGGTCAAGTCATATATCACAAAGCTGAAAAAAATATAATAGTTCTTAAAATTTGTCCAGTTCTACAATAAATGCAGGTTGCATCAAAACAAATCTGTAAATTTGTGTAAAAGCTACATTGGTAGCAAGTTAACAATAAACAGATTATTACAGATTAATTATGTTTTCTGAAACGAGATGCAAGCATCGAGTTTCAAAAAATGTAAGTTATCTGTTCATGGCTATTTTGTACCATTGTGACGCCTTAATGTCTTGTCAGTGAGGTGAAATTGGTCCATCTCACGTTAGTGGAGTGAGATGGGATAATGCCGCACATAAATTACAGGAAAATAATGCAAAAAAGCGATAATACAAATGACATATATTTGTCAAAAGATGTTATGAGGTAATGATGTAGCTTTTCTAATTTATAACTTTTCTTTATCATACCTCCAAAATATTCATTAATTTATACATAGTGCTCACTTGCTCATTCATTTTTCTTCTGAAATCTCTTGATGGATATTGCTTACAACAATTTTGAAGTACTTTTACAGGATGGTAGAAGATAAAAGCTAACTTTGCCTACTTTTTAAATATTTATTTCAATATAAATGTAAACAACATGACCCTTCTTCAGCTAATATGACCTGTATACTATCAAGTAATTCACCCATCTAATTACCGTAAAAAGTTGTGTATAGTCCGCATTTACGTATTGTCCGCACCCCTTTCTTGAGCCAGAAAATTGGGGAAAAATTGGTATATGCATTTACAATCCGCACGTAAAAAATTTTAAAAAATGTCTCAAGATGAAGACATTGAGTCCGACTTGGTCACGCTTTTTAACAATTTTTTACTGTTATATGTAATTTATTCTCTCTTAAAATATCATTTATATTTATAGTTTTATTCATTTCTAGTGATTGTAATAAATTAAATAAAAAATAGTGCATTCTCATAGCGTCTATTTTGATCGTTGTTAAAACGGATACTCACACATTTCGAAACCAAAACTTATCATTAATATCAATTTATCAATGAAAACAAAGAAAACAAAAAGATTACACATTTTATTTTTAATCCCTTAATGATTGCAATCAAAACATAGATCTTCAAACATTTGAGGTTACATAACGACGCCATTTGCACTGTACGCAATACAGGTTACACATCTGCTATTTTCATATCCATTTTAATTTTTATTCGTCCTATATAATTATTATAACATTACTAAAAATAATTTAAGTAAAAATTAATATCATTACAACGTATTTATATGAAAGTTTGTAAAAGAATCATGTTAGAATAGTACAAAAATAACGCATATAACACAAGAACAAAATGGCAACCGCCATTGACAATATTCAATGGGACGAAACACACTCTATCAAGTCTGTATTTATGTATAATCCGCACCATTTCTTTCCAACTTAGACTAAAAGAAAAAGACCGCGGACAATACGACCCTAAATACGGTACACATATTTTGATAATTCTTATATGATCTGCATATCAGGATCATCTATGAACAAACATGGATTCTGTTACTAAAAATAGCAGGAGACAGCACATGTTTCTGGCCAGTATCTTAATAACTGTAATAGCTAAAGCAAAACTCTTTCCTCAAATTGATCAAATCAAGCCCTACCAACTTTCATATTAGTCTGATGTTATGTGATAACTTCTTTGACTGCTTCTTGATTACTTGTTTTGATCAACCATCGCATTACACATATTATGATTATTCTTATATGTTTTAAAAGTTCTTCAGACTTTTTATTTGTTTGTGACTGAATTGGTCTTGTTTATACCTCCATACATCCATTTAAGATGGTGATTAATCATATATGTTACAAAATGACAATAGTTGCCACACATACTCACAAATTAAGGATATAGAGTTAAAACATATCAACAAATTCTCTTATTGTATACTTACTCAACTCTTACTACGTTTTCAAGGTAAAATTTCTGCAGTGCACCTGAAAAAGAAGAACAGAAAAGAGCTTTAGACATTGTCTACATATAATTCAAGCCAAAAATATATCCAGAATAATGAGCACCAATACTCATCTACATCTTATCCCCAGTTTCTTGTTTGTTTGAACTCAGCAGAATATATTTCTATAGACACAATTATTTACTGTAATCTGACAAATTTCTGACAAGATTATGTTTTGTTACAGAATGCAAACTTCATGAGATAACTTAGATATCAAGTGCAATATATCATCTTGCGAGAGACAATATTTCACAATATTCATGTAATAACCCTTTTATTATATAGTAATAATAATTTTTTGGTGCTTTTCAGAGCTTATTCATTATATTTGCTATTTTGTAGTATTTCACTAGGTCCAGTATTATCATAATTCACTTGGTCAATATTTCGTTTTCGTACAGCTTACAGTCGATTTTTATTTTTGTTGGTCTATGAATTCAACAATCAAAATCACTTCTATTTAATCAGTTTCAAGCGGTTCTGCTAATTCTCTCGCCGAGAGCAGATCATGTATGTCATTTTCGGCCATGTTGTTTACCAAACGACAGTAAAAATATAAAGCCAATGTTTGGAACACATCTGTACTTTTCCCAGAAATTACATAAAAGACCTAGGCGCAGCGTAAAATATGAAAATATATTGCACTTTATTCCTACATGAAATCAAATAGGGAAAAATTATTATAGGATTAAACACTGGATTTTAGGAAATTATAAATGTTTAAACTCCGGCGACTCACTCATAAACTAAATAAAGTCCTTGAATTTTATGTCAAGTTTGTGAGGGAGTCGCCGGAGTTTACACATTGATAATTTCCTAAAACCCAGTGTTTAATCCTAATAATTCTGTGAAAAAATCGTTGCGATTTTTAAAACATCAAAACAGTTATCAAAACCCATCTATTCCTTAAAACGTACCTAGGCCGGAAAACGTAGGGATATGCAAAACATAGTACCAAAGGAATCGCGGTTCCATAGATATTAATAGGAAAAAAAATCAAAATTAAACACTAAATTGTTTATATATTATATTTTATTAGAAATCTCAGTCTATTTAATTGGAAATCTTTGCGGCAGAGAAAACATTATCTCCCTGACGATACACTAGGAGGACACCATCTTGTTTACATTGCATACTGAAAGTAGTCCACTCAGAGGAAATATCGATGTATAAATTATCTGAGATGATGCCATTTAAGTGTTATTATCTAATCAAAACACTTAATATAAAAAAATTACAGCATGAATAGAATTATAACTATATAATAATAGTAAAGATAGCATGACTCATCATCAACAATACACAATTTTAGCTTTATATGAACATTTCTCCAGAGGTTTTTGATGTATGTACATGAAACAATTGTGTATATTTATCATTTCTGAAGTTTATTTTAATTCTAATTTTTTCAACAAAGAGAGGTAAATAAATATCTACACTAATGGTTAATTGCTCCTTATCTTAATCCATGGAATATTATCACAAAAATAAATATTGCTACCCACTAAAATATATATTTCATAAATGTTCATTTATTTTTCATCCCCTGTAAGTAATAAATCTTCATGTTCTTTGTAAAAACAAACATATATATTAACATTATATGTTTAGAATACTTTTTGTCATTAAAAAAATAAAATTTTTACAAGCTGGTGGTTACTTTCCTTGTTTTACTGGGTGAATTAGTTAGTCTTCACACAAAATATAAGCAAACTTTTGTTAAAAGACATTACAAAAAAATCTTGTATGACAGATTGTATACAGATACAGTTCATATGGAAATAACTGTCATAACAAAATATTCTCTCTTCTGTAAGTATCTGGATTGGCTGACTGATGTCACATGGTGACCCAATATTTTCTATACACGGTTATACATTTAATACAGGATAAGCAGGGGAGAGTCAGTGTTCTTGATGTCATTGAAACACAGAATAAAAATGATTTTGCTTGAATTCTAATGCTTTAGGACAGTGGGTAGGATATATTCCTTACATGGGCAGTTTCTGACCTTGTAAATTTTAAATGGGGAGTAACACTACCTGCCCACTCATATAAAATTTACTAACCACAAAATTTTTCTACTAGGTCAGCATCTGCCTGTAACTAATAATCATGGTCTTCTAAGACAGGGGTATGATAAAGGTGGTATCTTGAGAAGGTTTGACTGTCATTATCTAATGACACTTACCAAATCCAAAGTTATAGAAGCTTGTATTGTAAGCCTTGTTATCAATAGTCAGGGATAGTCTCTGGTCACAGGGATCCATTATTACATGAACATTAATGTTCCGATTTATCTGCTTTGTATACAGACAACAGGTGACACCTGTACAGGTATCCAGTATGTTACAGGTAATGTTGTCAGCAAGAACAGGTTTGTTGACTGACAATGGGCAGTCTGAAATAAATTTTTTAATTATTAGATCTATATTATACAATAAAACTTCCCTATCATAACCCAAAGTTCATTCATTCCTTTACAAATGTTTATTTTTTCCTCATCTTATAAAATTCTCTGTAAAATTATTGTAGATTTAATAGTATTCGCTTGGTGGATTTTCTAGGCAATATGATATCCTCATTGTTCTGACAGGAGAATACAATAATAGAATAATTTAAGCATTCTTGTTACCGCCCCTCTTAAACCAAGATTACTGGTACCCATGAAAAGAACTGAATTACCAGTAATGTAGTGCTCTGTGTCTTAAACTCATTAATGGAGTCAAAAGTACTGTAGAGCTATTCATTACAAGTAAAAAAAATATATCTTGACTTTGCACGGTTATGCCAGACAATTAAATTCTTCATGTCTAAAAATAAGCAATAAATCTTTTCTGTGCATATAAATGATTACATACTACACCAAGGATAATATAATATATTTTCATATTTACCCTGTGTCCATTCGGGGGAGAAAATACTACACAGAGGATCATAATAATCATGGTCTTCTAAGACCTTGTGTCTATCCAATACTATACTGATGATCATAGTGTAACAGCAGGCCTATCTGGGTTGTAGCAGGTAGTAGGTATATAGTCAGTCAAAATCGACTGATCTAATGGAGTAGTTCTTTAGCTCACTTGGTTAGAGGACTGGCTGGCAATACTGAGATCACGGGTTTGATTCCCGGAGGTGACATGATGTTATTTTTAATGCTCTACCGTTACAATATAATATTATACAATTACTGTCTTTTGATGAGGTAAATGTGTGGAGTTATTGACTTTTGAAAAAACTGTTATTCACCGAGCCCAGCGGGCGAGGTGAATAACAAGGAGTTTTTTCAAAAGTCAATTACTCCACACATTTACCGAATCAAAAGACAGTTATTGTTTTATTCAATAAAAAAAGGATATTCACTAAAAATAAAATGGTTATTCACCGCGGGAAAATGCATGCGATTGTTATTTAAAAAAGGGAATAACCGGGATTCTATAAATAACAATCGCATGCATTTTCCCGCGGTGAATAACCATTTTATTTTTAGTGAATATCCTTTTTTATTCAAATTTTTCAGTCACATTATTTTTATACAAAATGTTTTATATATTATTGAATAAATATTTATGTTCACCCTGTGTCCATTCAGGGAAGATAATACTACAGTTTGAATCATATAATACAAAATGATACATGTATCTACCTTGTGTCCATCCAGGTGACATAATACTACACTGAGAATCATTACAAAAATGATATTTACTCAGAGTCCATCCAGGGATCAAAAACTGCCCCATGGACCATATTAAGACTTATAGGATAATTAATTGGGCGGAGTGAATATCCAAAATATGATCACGAGTGCCGCATCACACATCTGATTAAACGAGTGCGCGGAACTTGTTCCGCGCACGAGTTTAATCTGATGCTTTATGCGGCACGAGTGATCATATTTTGGATATTCACGATGCCCAATTGATTATCCTATTTATTAAATAGATCAAAAATGTTTTCGTTAAATTTTAATGCCAATCCTAAATTTTATGAACGGCGGGTGAATATCTGTATAGTACAAAACCATTGTGACGTTTTGGCGGGAAAAAACCCGAGAGTGAAAATAAACGATAATTTTCATATGTGATTTACCGTGATTTCTGTCACTCGGAAAATTCTATATTTCATCTTTATCTATATAATAAATATTGATACTTACTATGTGTCTATCCAGTGGGGTGAGGATAATACTAAACCAAGTATCATAATACTAAACCAAGTATCATAATACACAGTGATATTTACCCTGTGTCCATCCAGGGGAGGGAATAATACACTGAGGTTCTTTCATGTATTGAGAAATCTTCAGATCATTCATCAATAGAGAGATGGCATAGTCAGGCAAAGGAGCTGTGAGGCCAAAACCTTTTCCTGTCTTCCAACTATTCAGTGAAAAACCTGCAGGTGTAAAAAAAAATGCAGTTAAACATTAATAAACAGCATAGAACTATATAAGCTATAATTATAATTCCTAAATAGAAACATTGATATGATACTGGCACCAGATAGCTAAACTTGTTCAACAGTGTTATTAACCAGTTACAATTACAGCTATATACAATTTAACGAAGTCAGAATTGACCACCAAAAGTTATATATCCTGGGTTGCTCAAATGAAATTGGCCAATCAGATGTTAGCTTAATGCACATACTTGCAAATGAGTAAGGAAACTGGGATTGAAATGTGTCAAGTAGAAGCAAACCATACTAGGAGAAGAAAAAATTCCATCAAAGTTATAAAAAGGAGAAAACAGATGGATGCCTGATATACTAACTAACCCTAACCCTAAATATAGCTTATTTATGACAACAATAAAGATTTTTTTACTTGTTTTTTTTATCCAGTTTCCATGTATTGATATGTTTGCTAGTGTTTACACAAGAACTGATTTATTTGCTACTATAGAATACATCTGATGATGTCGTGATACAACTGAATAATGACATTAAGATAAACTTATACACAGATGTTACGAAATTCTTTTTTTTTCATGAATAATTATTTGAATTTACAAATTCTATTCCTTTAATTTCTGTTTTAGCTATCATTTATTAAAAAAAAACGTGTCCTTTAACTTTAATATAATATAAACATAAATATTTATATACATTTACTTGCTTTGTTTTCTTCTTATTTTTAGTTATATCAAAATCAATAATTATAACATTTGAATTTTCATAAACACATGTTAACAGACAACTTACAATGCCATCCTAAAGTAAATGAAAAATAAACCAACAATTTTACTCATACCACTTTAGAAACAAATAATAAACAAGAAAGAAGTTATTCTGAGTTTTTAATCACCAAATAACTTTGTATATTTGATTCTGATCAACAGAAAATACCAGATCTGAAGGCTTAAAAAGACCATAAAGGTATGTCGACTGACTTTTACGTGAGCATGTGCAGTACAAGCCATTAAAATTATACAGGAATACCAACCCTAGTTTTGAGGGTTTATTTTTAAAACAAATTATAGTAATTTTTCAATACGGAAATTTTAGTTCAAGTCATCGTTCAAAAAATGATTTATGGTATCCACACTTACAATTTTTTTCTTCTTTTGTATTTAAAGCATGTTAAAAATAATAAAAACTATAGCTTTGGTTAGGGCAGAATTCTTTGAGATAGTCAGAAACTATTTTTAGGGATAGCCTTATTGTTTACCATAAATCTATATAGAGAATTAATTACCATAATGATAATCATGTTTATTACCTGGAATTGCAAACTGGCCAGTTGATGTACAAGTAGGTTTGTCCAGTTTCAGACTATTTGCCACCGTTCTTTTTACAGCACAGGCAGCGTTGGCTTCCAGACACACACTGATATTGACAGATAGCAGATAGGCTCCTTCTATAGGCAGTTCTTCTATCATGTAGCTAAAAGGTATAATTAATTAATGATTATTACTGAGGTATTCAATACTTTTATTGCTTACATGTCTTCAAGTATAAACAATGTCAAAGACAGGAAGACTCAGAATCGTTAATAAAGTCTCGTTACAATTTCATTTAAAGAGGCCACTCGATTACATGGATGGTATCCACCATTCTTGGCATGTAACTGGTCATTTTTTTCACATGCTGCAATCTTATAAATGTGGTCTAGTGAATAGGTCTGAATATGTTGAGTAAATGAATGTTAGAGAGAATGTAGTGTAAAAGACAAAATTGTAAAACAGATTTACAGTCATAATCAAAACGTCTGGTAGGTAATAGTTAACATTTTATTGAACAATTTGTATTATAGGAGTTCACATATTACAGGATCTTCCACACCACATACCTATGGTATGAATTGATTATGCACTGAACAAAGTAATCTTTTAAGTAACTTACTCTATTCTTAAGACACCATTTATGTAAAACTTGTCTTTTGTTCCTGAAAAATATAAAATCATTGATATAGATGTTAAAATCAATGATATAGATATGATATAGTTGTTAAAATTAGCAGTGTTCATTCACAATTATATTAAATATATGCCAGTAGTCAAGTAAAATGAAGGTGTGTGTGCACATATACGTATGATGATACAATTTCAGAAGTAGACTAAGTGAAAACTGTTTTCCTATTTTTAGTAACAGCGACCTTTACCCGACTAGCAAAAAATCCAATCCCAAGCTAGGTCTTCATGCAAGCTTGAAGCTTGATATATCCAAAGTTTCAGCAAGATTGGTTTATCTGAACTGAAGCTTTGGCCGGAAACTGTTTTTCTATTTTTAGTAAGTGACCTTGACCTTAACCTGACTGGCCCCCAAATCAAATCATGTGCTAGGTCTTCATGCAAGCTAGCTATATCCAAAGTTACAGCAAAATTGGTTTATCCAAACTCAAGTTATTGACTGGAAACTGTTTTTATTTCTATTTTTAGTAACAGTGACCTTTTGATGTTGACCCGACTGCCCCGAAATCCAATCTCAAGCTTGGTCTACAACAAGCTTGCTATATCCAAAATTTCAGCATGATTGGGTATATCTAAACTTAAGTTATTGACCAGAAACCCTCTGATTGAAACTGACAACCAGCCAAACAACCCACTCAAAGGCATGCCTGCCCACCATACCCCAATCTAATAACCAGAATTTTTGTTCAAAACCTGGTTAAAAAGATTTCATATTGACTTGCTCCTACAGTCATTTTCCTAATTAAAATTGATATTGACTGACTTTCTCTTTCCATTTTAAGAATCAATATCAACCAGTCAATATCAATTTATACCAATCAAAAATCACTGTGAAATAAAACAATTATGAACAGGATGAGGTTCTATAAGCATGCAGTGAAATTGTATACTGCTAAACTAAATTGAAATCTATGTCACCAACATAAAATAAGGATAAAAGCTCTGTACTCACCAAATTTATATGCCAAAAGATTCTGCTCATATTCCAGTTCATCAATTCCTACAATCAGTTTGTATTTACAAGCATCGACCGAGACCTTATACAGGAAGGATTTATCAATCAAGCTAGCGTCAGCACAACATTTGAACCCTGTACAATCTGGTAGTGTATAACATGTTGTTTCTGTTCCTTTCAGGTATTCCAATGATAATGACTGAGAGCATCCTAATGAAAAACAAACAAAAATCTGACATCTACCTTTTTTTTTTTACTTTTATTATTTTTCTCGAAATATTTAAGGGCTGTTTCAGAAAATTTAAAACTTTGAAAATAAATGTATATATATTTTTGTTCCTATATTTGCTGAGCAATGTTTTAGTGGAGCATTAAGCAAACAGCGGTTAGTGATAGAAAAAATTACATAACCTTCCCTACCACTTTTTTTTTAGGAACTGTCCTAAAAAATTAGACAGGTTCACAATTCAATTATTTTTTTTGTTAAATTTAATCTCAATTACATGTCAATGCTGAATACTTCAAATTTCTAATGAAATGTTTCATTTGCATAAAAAAAATTTTTAATCTGCAACACTGAAACTTCTTATCTGCACAAAAATATATTCTTACAATAAATATCAAAGACTTTGTATGAGTTGTGCATAAAAGTCCATAAAATATATGGATAGAATTACTGACTTTTGACCCATCCATCAAATGTTAAAATTACTGACCTTTGACCCATCCATCAAATGTGTAACCAAATGGTGATACCAGTCTGTTACAGGAAGTGCCACTGAGGTATTGTGAAACTGAGGCTGTGTTGAGAACCTGGGACACAAAGTACTTTGGTAGTGTGGAACCAGTCAAACCATAAGTCGCTTTCATGGCATTCATTGAGAATCCTGTAACACAGAATTTAAAACAAAATGTTATGTTATATGTTAGTAAACAATATACAAGTTCTAAACTGACTAAAAATTAAATACTTTAATGTTTATATTTGTGCTCCTAAAAATCTACCTAATGTACCAGAAAAAAGTCAAAAACACAATACTGAATTCTTTTTAGAGTGATGTACATATTTTATATGTTTATAAACAAAAAACAATATTTACCAAAATAATGTATGTACCATATCAGAGGATAATCTATATACAGGTTTAACAAGGATGGAAATTTTCATCCAATGTTCTAAATACCAAAAAAAAAATAAACTGTGTATTCAAATTGCCATATGACACAGGTGCATATCAAATTAATAGGGGACTCTGTGGCCAAGAGGTCAATGTAGTTGACAATGGCTCTGTAAATGAACTTTGACTGAGGGAGAGGAAAATAGTTCTTATTTTGATATTTGACTGCGCCAAACTGTAGCATAGACAGTGGATTTATTATTCAATGGAATTTTAATATTGGAGCTGTATTTAAAAAGCAGTTTCATATAGAATTTATAAATAAATTTATTCAGATAATTTATTAAATGTATTGGGTATTTTTTTATCTGATTGTTCAAAGCCTATTTCTGGACTATTTTAAGGGTGTAAGGGAGTTTCCATGAGTACCCTTCGGATTTTCTAAATTTGCAAAAAATTTTATCTGACATGGCACCCCGAAAATTTAATGTGATATACGTGAAATTATTCCGGTCGTTTTGAGGGGTCTCTCATTACTCAACGAAACTTGGTGCCTAAGTGAGAGCAAAAAATGTCAATAGTTTCCCCTATACAAAAATAATTAAGAGGCCGTTGTCAGTTCATCTTCTATTGATCACGTGGTCTGACAACACCGAGATTGCAGGTTCAAGTCTCACTGAGGGTAGGGTGTACTCGACTCCAATCTTCATTCACAATTATTGACAGTTTCCCTACCGTAGTTGGAGGATTTTCTCCAGGTACTCCAACTTCCTCCCCCAATAAAAACTGGAGACCTGTTATAGCTGAAAAATAGCTGAGAGTGGTGTTAATCATCATTCAAACAAAAAAAAAATCAATCAAATTAATAAAACAAAAACTAATTTTGTTAACTTACCCATAACCAGGAAGTCACTTGAGAAGTCACAGATCTTCTTTGGTAGTAAGGTGTTGGCAAAAACAGAGATAGGTCCAATTTCACAAGGTCCATTTGTTTCAAAACAAACACTCAAGTTCAGATTTACCAAGTACCTGTTTTCACTTGCTAAGTTGAATACTGTGAAACTAAAAATAATGGATAAAACAATTTGTTTTAAAGACATTAAATAGCTGCTCCATTTAATTTATTTACAGGAATAAAAAGCCCTTCCTAAAAAGGAAAATATTAATCAGTCATAAAACTTACGAGAGCTTAAACAGTTTTAATTAAAGAAGAAAAAGCTGATGTAGAATGGACAATCATTTTTAATGTTTCTTTAATAAATTTTCTTGTTAAAAACAGATTTAAATCAAGAATCAAGTTTACGATTATATATATGAGAAGTAAGTTTTAATATCCTAATTGAGATAATGATAACTGCAGAACATTACTGTAAATACTAGCTAGCAAAATAAGAGATTGACACAATTCTAAAGTCAGACCTAATTTTAATCATTAATTGTAGGTCAAAGTTCAATCAATAAAAAGTTTTCTTATTACAGACCATAAAACTAAATTTCAAATGATTCTACTTACTCCATTCGTACTACTCCATTCAGCCAGACCTGCCATAAATCACCTACAAATATAACAAACAGCTATAACAAAAAATGCTTTCAATTCAAAGGTTCCGGCTTTTTTTCTTCATAATGAAGCGATTTTTAACATGAAAGACAGTTTCAGTTAATCAATGTTTTGGTTCTCTCAAAATCTACTGTTACATAATTTTACAAAATTGTTCAAATTGTTTCATAATAAGTGTAACTTGTGTAACTCTCTTAAAAATAACATTAAACACGTGTGGACTGATACCCCCGCTTCCCTTTCAAGTCCAATTACCTCCCCTTAATGATATCCGAGGTCAATAAAAATCCTTCATGCACATCTACATATAATGTACTTCCTTCATGCTAAGTTTCAATAAATTTCATCAAGCCGTTTAGGAGGAGTTGCGCTTACAAGGGATGTGGACAGATGGACAGACAAACAGACGGACGGACAGACAGACAGACAGGGTGATTCCTATATACCTCCCAAAAAAGTTTGCGTGGTATAATAAGCTGAAAAAAACAAGTGTGGACTGTGAGCTAAAGCTCACTAGTGATACCACCGCTTTCACAAAAATTTTGCATGTAAGTATTTATTAAACAGGAAGTAGATGATCAAGGAGCATAAAATTGCCGTACAACATATAGTACTATAGGATAAAGCAATATGGAAAATATCAGGCTTCTGCATCCTATAGTTGCTTAGAAAAGTGAGACAGAAATTTTTGTTACTGAAGAATAAATGAACGAATGTACAAGGGTATACAGTCTACCCCATCTTCTTCAAGGCAGGGGTATAAATATGATTTCAACAAATATTTCTAATCAACAAAACTAAAAACATATTAAACACAGTATAGAAAACAAAACAATTTTCAGTAAAGCCATGGTAGCACAAGAACAGAATAGTATACACTACCATAAGCCTTCTCTAGAAGTCCAACATTAAAGTTAAGTTTTTCTATAATGACGGTCATTCGAGCGTGACAAGGATCAATGTCAATGGCAGCATGGAACTTCCTGTTCAGTTTTGGAGACTCTATGCAGCAGTCGAGGGCAGTACAAGATGATGGCAGTGTACATTCAACATTACCAGAAATGTCAGGCAAACTGCTTGCATCATTACATTCTGAAGACAAAAGAACTGAACACTAAAGCTACTTTCAACTAAATGTTCAGGACATCTCATTTAATAAAATCTTTTTTTTTTATTTTACATTCTATAGATTAATTAATGAATTACTTTTTTTCCATTGAGTCCATTGGCAATGACAAACTATGAATTTCAATTAAAATTTGGCTCTTTCTATTTAAGGAATACTTCAAATTTCTGAACAGGTTATACAATATAATATGGTTTGGGTCTGTTTACGCCTAAGAAACCGTGAATGGTGTAAACAGACTCAAACCATATTATATCCTACAACCTGTTCAGAAATTTGAAATATTCCTTATTATTTAATTTAAACTATAAATCTTGACAATTTTAACATTAAAAACAGCAATCACATCATAGAACTACTTGAAATTTAACGGCGTAAGAATAGCGTGCGTGACCAATGCAAGTTATAAGGTATAATATGGGTTTCTACATTTGAATTGGCCAAGCAGATTTTAGCTTACATAGCAAATTAAATTAAAATAGGATAAAATATAATACATGTACCATAAAAATATCCTCAATAAATGGAAACATTTACTCAAACTACAAACCTCGGTTCCTACAACATTAAATAAATCGACAGTACACAAGACTAGAGCAATTATTATTTACTCTATGACATACTTTAACAAAAGTATTGAACACTCAAAAATATATAACATCATTTAATTGTTTAGCTTTTATTTAATAAATGAAATCTTACCATTATTCCACCCATCAGCACTGACATTGGTTTGTGTACACAGGTTGCTGTCATATAACTGTACTATACCAAGAATCTCCTCCAAGTCATCTAAAGCATCTCCTGTTAGTGGGGTGGTGTCCGTATAACCAGTAGTTGTAAACCAGTTTGATAAACTAAACCCTACAGAAATAAGTAAGAACACTGTTTTATATACTGGCACTGTTTTATCACCCTAACTTTGTTACAATTTTTAATGAATGAAACTGTTTGACACCATAGAAGTCTTCCATGAAGTTTAAAATTATCATTCTGTATAAAAACTAGGGATAAAATAATAAAAAATCCTTCAAAGACAGAAATGGCCAGATTTCAATAAACAGGAAGTAGGTGAGTGACAGACCTGAAATCAAATCCAACGTTATGGGAGGCCATGCTGAAGCTGCATACCAAATTTCAAGAGAATGTGATTAGTAGTTGCTGAGAAAACTTACGAAGAAATTTTCCCTGCCCGCCCGGCCGACATACACCCGTTAAGTCCAACCAAAAAAATTAAGAATCAGATGTTCAATTTTTCTATCAATTTTGAATTATTAGCATCTAAAGCTTAATGTTAATACATTGTATTTACATCTCCATGTTCCTAAAATTCTAAATACATGTACTTTTAAACAATGCATAACTACCAAAAAGTATTCATTTGTTTGTAGACTTTTAATGCCACTGTAACCTATTTTTTCACATGTACCATAGAACCTAACGTTTATTTAGGGAGAAAGTCTGAGTATCTGATTTCCACATTTGGCAGAAAAAAGTGGCATTCCTTGTAACAAAATGATGACTAAATATATATACCAATGATGACTAACTACATAGACCACCGTGCCACAGGCAACCACCTGACTCTATGACCCAATAATGATGACTAATTACATAGACCACTGTGCCACAGGTGGCCCACCTAACTCTATGACCTACTTACCAGGTTTAGCAAAATTTAACTGGGTGTTACAGGTAAGCTTAGGTAATTGAGTGTTCTGGAGGATTTTGGAGAAGAATTCACATTGTCCACTGTTCCAACAAATACTGGCGTTCATGTTGATGATATACATACCACCGTTCACCAAGTTGTCAATATCAAAACTATTCAAAGTACCAATAAAAATATATGAATAACAGGTTTATTACAAAAAAGACAAAACTTAATTTCTTTTAATGAATTTTTGTTTTTACTTATCAGTATAACTAGATAAGAAATCAATTATTGTGATTTTTATAATAAAATATATAAAGCTTTGTAGTTAACTAACCTGACTTTAAATATACCTCCAAGGTCTAACTCATAACTCTTTCCTGAAAAACAAATAATACATCATGTCAAAATACTATAGGTACCAGTCCATATGAGAATACTGCAATAAGTGATCCATGAATGGAAAGCTTACTTTTTTGTATTTTTGCTATTTAAGGTCATTGCAATTAAATATTAAAGAAGGTATTATCTTGAGACAGGGGCTGTTTGTCGACAAACGTCAAAAGTCCAGAAGAGAAAGCAAATACAGGACAACAGTATAAACATTCCATATATTGTTTTAATAGAATAGTCTCAAGTTTATTTTACAAAAGTAACAGGTATTTAAATTTTCAATAAGATTTTATGTAGACAAGAATCACAGATGATACAAAAATTTCAGAATGTACAAATATGTTAAAGGGAGATAACTTAAAAATTATCAAACAAAATGTTGGACAATGTTAGATTTGTTGACTACTAAGTTCCATGAGCAAGGCTGTATCTATCGTACAATTAAAGTCATAATTAACATTATCGACCATTTACAGAGGTATCATAAAAACACAAGACTTGTGAATGAATTTCTGAAAGCAATTTCTTTCTGTACATACATAAATAGAATTTAAATTATTCCAAGGAATTTTTTTTAAATACAAAAACATGTAACCATAGTTTTTCTGTAAAAAATACAGGTTTAAACAAAAAAACACCTTTAAGTTTGTTTGTTTGAATGAGGGTTGACGCCACTTTAAGCAATTTATCAGCTATATCATGGCCAATTTTTAAGATAACAAATTCCTGTTGGTGAGATTAGTAAATGGTAAAACAGAGTCAACACATATTTTAAAAGTAATTATTTTTTTATAAATCTAGGAATTAACATTTGATTATTTCCATTGGTATTAAGTAAATAACCATGGTTAAATTGTTAACTTATATACTTATATGAATTTAAGATTTCAGAACTGCACATACCAAAGTCAAAATTAGCAAGGGAAACTGTAAACTTGTATTTCTCTATTCCAACTAGTAATGTAAATTCACAGGGGTCCAGTTTTAAATAGGTGTTGAAGCCCATCTTGGTCTCTGGGTCTGTGACACAACAGTCAACTTCTGTACACTTGCTGCCGATAATGCAGGAAATATCACCATCAACTATATTAGGGGATACTCCAAGGGAACAGTCTGAAAGAAATCAAAGAAACATTAAAAATAACATGTGGACATGCTTGAATGAAATATGAGGAAGCTTTAATCAATGAGACCAGAATGTGCCTATAACGCCTAAAGCATGTCAGCTAGTTTAACTCGCTTAACTAATAGTGAGACTGATATCTTGTCAGATTTGAAAGATAACTATGATAATAAAGCAATAATATCCTACAAAAATAATATATATTAATAAATATAAAAAAAACAACTTTATAAAATCTGAAGTAGATGTCTCAGTCTTAAACCAATATTTATAAAAGACAAATAATAAACCGAGACCAGTGATACCTAAAATTATTGTTCTGTTCCCATATTATACAAAAAAATAAACATTTAAAACTGTGCCACCTTTTGTATATATATATATATATATATATATATATATGTATATATATTGTATATAAGTTATATATATAAAACGAACGGGTCTAGACCGCTGGACATAATGCAGGCGATATGGTGCCACAGTCACAACGGTGTGAGTTCGCTTCCAGCTGAGGGTAAGCAAAAATTTCATGTTCATTTCGTGTTAAAAATCTCATTTTAACAGTGTTGGGCTTCATTTGTAGACGTATATATAAATAATTCATATTAAGATAGAGAGAAAGAGAGAGAGAGATATCCAAGATCAAAGTTATCCATCAAGCTGCCTGCCAGATGGATAATGAGATCGAGGAAATAAAACAAACAGTAAACGGTTTATCGCTGTTTGGTAACATTGTAACGTCATATTGCCTTTTATTTTAGGCAGTAATGAAATTTCAAACCAATGCCTTTTATTCCCTTTGAACCACAACATTTTGTAGGATTGTCATATCAAAAATAAAAATCCCAATGAAAATATACTTACTATTAATCCACCCATCAACCGCTCCCTGATACCTTCCAATGGTACGATTACAGGATGGCAGATTCTGGTAGAATGCCACCTTAGTCTCCTTTAACACCTTAGATATTTGCCATGAGTTCAAGGTGGCATCATTAGCAAGGCCATGATCCACTTTCCACTTTTGCATGGTAAAATCTATAACATATAAATTAGTGTATATTATTTTGTGAACTATTTTCTGGTTTAATTGACATTTTTCCGTCAGCTTATCATGCAAGTGCATCTAATTATAGTAAACAATGTGAAGATAATTCTAATTAAACAATCTTAAATGATTTAATTTCTTCAAACAAAAACTGTCATCTGTGCTTATAATGTAGATTTACACCACATGACATCCTAACATTCACTGCAATCAATCCCTCCCTAACAGTAAAGGAATCCACATTATTCCATCCCTAACAGTCATCCACATTATTTCTCCCTAACAGTCAATGAATTTACAGGGATTCCTCCCTAGCAATCAATGAATCTACAGCGATACCTCCCTAACAGTCAATGAATTTACAGGGATTCCTCCCTAGCAATCAATGAATCTACAGCGATACCTCCCTAACAGTCAATGAATTTTCAAGGGATCCCTCCCAAGCAATCAATGAATATACAGCAATCCCTCCCTAACAGTCAATGAATCTACATCCATCCCTCCCTAACAATCAATGAATGTATAGCAATCCTCAAAAACAGTCATTGAATCTACAGCAATCCCTCCCTAACAATCAATGAATCTACAGCGATCCCTCCCTAACAGCCAATGAATTACAGCGATCCCTCCCTAACAATCAATGAATGTACAACAATCCCTCCCTAACAGTCATTGAATCTACAGCAATCCCTCCCTAACAGTCAATGAATCTACAGCGATCCCTCCCTAACAGTCAATGCAATGAATGCACTTAATTTTATAATGTAATGAATGATAGTACTTTTCATGGCATAGCCGTATCTCCATTCAGATTCACACGAAGGTCTCGGTAGTTCTACGCTATCCATCAGTCTAAGGCTATAGTCACATGCACCTCCGGCTTCGGCACAGACTTCAAATTTCAGGGACAATCTATAAATGTTCTGATCTGCCAGATCATAAATTGTGTACCTGAAATAAATTACATTTTCTTGTTAAAGTTAACACTACAAAATTTTACAATGCCTTATTACCAGTAAGGCGTGGTTATATATGTGTTTAACATTTTAATTTTATCAATAGAATTTGGAATGGACGTACGCTACTGTTCTCAGACTCGGATGACCACATGCTAGACAGTCATTCCAGATGATCACTTAAGTTCATTTAGTACTCTGAATGAAGTTAAAAGGCACGGTTTACAATATGGGATAACTTAAAAGTTGGTTGGTTATACCATAGCTTAGACCATACTTTTATGTCTTAGAATCTTTCTATCATGTGATGTAAAACTGTGATTTTACCCAAAAGGTTACACAACACACAGATTAAGTGTGATTAATCCATAAAAAGTTCAAAGGAAATATGCTGTATTATGTTACATTAATGTTTTGTTATATCATATATTTATATAAAAGCCTGTTTAGCACAATAATCAATCAATCAACCAACTAAACAATCATTCATTAATTTATTCATTTAAGAATGATTCTATTCAAGCTGTAATTTATGAATATAAAGTGCTATGATTGGATAAAAACATTTAAATTATGTCATCTCAGATAATTTATAAATCAATATTTCCTCTGAGAGGACTACTTTCGGCATACAATGTAAACAAAGATGGTGTCCTCCTAGGGTATTGTAGGGAGGAGGAAACAATAGTTTGTCTGTGAAACAATTGTTTGTCCCTCACAGTGATTTCTAATTAAATCGATTAAGATTTCAAATAAAATATAATATACATAAAACATTGGGTTTCATTTTGTTATTTTTTCTATTAATATATAAAGAACCGAGATTGCTTTTGTACTGTGTTTTGTATATTCCTACACTTTCTGGCTCTGGTACATTTTGAGATCTAGATGGGTTATTGTAACTGGTTTTGCAGCTTTAAAATCGCAATGACTGTTGATGAGAATTATAAGGAATAAACACTGTGTTTTAGGAAATTATCAAAGTTTAAACTCTGTCTACTGCCTCACAAACTTGACATAAAGTCATTGGTAATTTGTTTACACATTGATAATTTCCTAAAACACGTTGTTTAATCATATAGTAATTCATTCATTTATTCTAGAGTAATTTAAATTATTAGTTTGTATGTAAAGTTCTTTTTTATTACCTTCAATTTTAATGTGAAACATCAAAAGATTAAAAGATTGGCATTAAATGCAATAGATTTCAAAATTCAAAAAAACACTTTAATCATTCCACAGAATACTAATACAGCTATAAATATACATACGTCAATCTAAAAACTCCTTTAATCCACAGATAGCCCTCTTGTCCAAAGGTGAAATCAAACAACATATATTGCTTTTTGTAGTCTTCTAGATTTATCTCCATGAACTGTTTACATCCATCCAAACTCAAGGAAAAGTCCAGAGAGTGATTGCCTAAGATGGGGACTTGAACACAACAATGGACATCTGTACAGCCCTGTGAGATGTAACAGGATGCTTCCGGAGGTAGGTTTGGAAGGTTGGCAATGTCAGAGGAACATGCTGAAAAAAAAAAGATTTAAAATTTTGCTTCAGATAGCATTACCAACAGCATGACACACGGACGGACAGACTGATCACAAAGTGGCGGGGCCCTAATATACATAACAATGTGCTCTGACACTTACTTGTATTCAGCATCCTACTTGTCCTCGGCAGAAAATGAGCATATTTGATAGCAATATCATGCTTCAGCATTGTATGAATTGAAACTAAGGTTTACAAGTAAATATTTTTGGATACAGTGTGAAAATTATGTTATTAATAATACACCAGTGACAGGTTCAAAACTTTGTCTAAAAGAAATTTTGTTTAATACAAAGACCATAAAATACATTAAGGTGTGTTTTGTAATCTTATGTCAACTAGATTTGGTATTTGAAAAAAAAAAATTTTAATCATGAGAGATATTTATATCATTAATTTTTAAACACAAAATAATGTAGACCATTATGCACATCCTGAAACCGTAGTTTTACCTGAACAAGAAACTTTTACAGGTAAATCATTTCTCTTTTATAAAGGGAACCATTTGTTTTTTAAGTAAGTAAAAAACATAAAATTTTCATTTTCCTTTCAAATTCAAGAAAAATGTTGGACCGTAATCTTAAATTTGTATACATTTAACTACATAATTATTTCCAAAGCAGCATGTACTAAAAACTAAAAAGGAATCTTTAAAACTGGCATGCAATGTCGACTCATCATACACAATTCTTGCCATAAATTCTACATATAATAGTTACTTATACAATGTAATGGATGTTTGTGTGTGCATGGTTTAAATGTTGAAATGTTTATTTATATTGTAATCGCCATGACTACAGAAGAAATTGCTTTTAAAATTATAAAAATAAACTTACTGTTATTCCATCCCCCGGATACAAGGTCACATGACTGTTTATTCATATACCAGGCAACATCAAGTGCATCAAAGAGATATGAAACATCAGTGTCTGTCAGAGCATACTTGTCAACTCTTTTAGTTGCTGCCCATGTTGTCATGGAGAAACCTGCAAGTTTTACAAACAATATTGTAACAAGATTATATGTTTTGGTCCTTTCTTGTCATGTTTTTCAATTAAAGATTACTTCAAATTTCTGAACAGGTTATACGATATAATATGGTTTGGGTCTGTTTATGCCTAATAAATCGCGAAGCAGTTTATGAATGGTGTAAACAGACCCAAACCATATTATATCATATAATCTGTTCAGAAATTTGAAATTTTCCATATAATTTAATTTTATAAATCGTGACACTTTTAACGTTAAAAACAGTAATGTTGTCAAGGAACTATTTGAATATAATGACATAAGAATAGTGCCCCCCTGACCAGCGCAAGTTACAATGGTATGATATGGGATTCTACATTTGAATTAGCCAATAAGATTTCAGCTTACAAAGCAAATTAAATTTATTCTATTTTTATAACTTAGTCTAACCTTTTATCTCATTGTCAATTTGATGTCATTTTTAAAATTAAACAAGATACTGTCAGCTAATGCTCCCCGAGATACCCCCACTCTATAACTTCAGAGAAATCTAAAAATAAGAGCAACAATATGGCATGATCATAAAAAGCTGTTGACAAAATTTCAGTATTGTATCAGTTGTCATTGCTGGGAAAAATGTGATGAAAAAGCAGGGGTGGAAAAATGTGTTAGTCCGACGCCCGGGGCATTGCAGTTGTATCTACGGGCACACTTTTTTCCATAGAAAAAAGTCCGTCGGGCCTTTCTTTTCAAATAAAAAAACGTTTCTTTAATTTCATTTTACATCTTGATTGATAGTTTGCCTTTAATTTTGTATTCATTTTAGCATAACAACATCGAGAGATAACTTCCTGGTTGAGTCTATTTACGATATCGGAAATAAATAAATAAATATTCTAATTAGAATCCGAATCATTTCGGCGTTTGAAAGTAACCGGTTTTAGGGTTTCGATTCAAGCGCTTACTTGTTGTAGTTGATAGGGTCACGAAAGATAAATGTCGCTGTTCAATTTCAAGTTTACTTCAATTAAACAGAACGTAACCATGGGATCGGAACAGAATAAAAGAAAGGCCACTGATGACGACGATGATTATCGTGAATCTAAAGATAAAAAGTATGATCGTGAAAAACGAGTCTGAACTTTCAAACCATCTTAAAGACTAAAATCTACTAACTCTGAACCAATACTTTATTACATGCAATAAATAAAACATCTTGATAACATAAACTGTTTTTATTACAGACGAAATTGCTAATACAACAATGTCAAATATCAATAATATTTTAAATGAATAGAATTAGTTCATTGGCATTGAACACACCTAGAAATAATATGCATACATTTTATTGTTATATACCAGTTACAAAATATCTTGGTATGAATTGGGCTTTGAATGAAAACAGCTGGGCTTGGGCATTTAAAATCTTTAAAAGCCCTGGGCTTGACCTTAAGGAGAAATTTTTTCCACCACTGAAAAGGTTATGGTAGACGCACATACAATAACTTACCCACAGACTGAATATCCCCTAGAGCCAGAGGGGTAAAATTACATTTAAAGTTTAACCCTATCCACTAGAGCTAGCCGGCATATAATTACATTTATGTATTTTTTTTATAGAAAGTAATGGTTATCTTCCTTGTGGGTAGGTGTATGGCATTCCATGATAATCAATTGTCAAGCATTTTTTCTACCCATAAAAATGCATAATTAAATGAAATAAAAAAACATCTCAACCAAAGAAAGGTAATTTTTAACACATTTTAAATAGATACTATGCCCAATATTTTGTAGTTGGTCTTTTTATTAAATGGTGGCTATGGGTTTCTGGTTGTCCACTTTAAGTACCAACATACCAACAATGCAAAAGAAACCTCTCTATGAATGAACTTAGGATTTTATTTTTTAACTTATATAATAAATTACTTGTATAAAGAATACACATGCATTTATGGAGCATTCGGTTTGATGGTTATAACAAACCAATACATACTTGGATTTGCATAAGCCATTTTAGGTACACATGTCTGTTTTGGGAATCTAGCATAATCTAATACAATCTGGGTCCAGGCACAGTCTGCATACATTTCCCAACAGGAGGATATTGTCATGGAAACCATATATTGACCCAAACTCCACAGATCATATATGTTGTACCTTAAATAAGTCAAAATATATATTTAAAATGTATTTTGTTGAAAAACATTTACAATTTTTAAAATTATTTTTTTTAAAGATAAGTTATACACATATCAATTAGAATTAATTATGACTTTGTTTAAACTGAGATCTCAAAATGGTTCACGTTTAAGATCCGAGATTTTACACTCCTTTCCAACATATATTAAACAATCACTTTCTATGCAGGATAACAGCAAAATAGTTCAAAATAACAAGGTTTTCAAAAAAGTTGAAATTTGATAAGAATTACTATCACTTTTTTTAACTTTTCAGCATTTTGAAAACTGTTAAGGAAACACCTTTTCTCATGACTTTTGTTTGTATATATATATATATATATATATATATATATATATATATATATATATATATATATATTATACAATTATAGCTTTTAAATTAGGTTGATATTATACAATTACTGTCTTTTGATGAGGTAAATGTGTGGAGTTATTGACTTTTGAAAAAACTGTTATTCACCGAGCCCAGCGGGCGAGGTGAATAACAAAGAGTTTTTTCAAAAGTCAATAACTCCACACATTTACCGAATCAAAAGACAGTTATTGTTTTATTCAATAAAAAAGGATATTCACTAAAAATAAAATGGTTATTCACCGCGGGAAAATGCATGCGATTGTTATTTAAAAAAGGGAATAACCGGGATTCTATAAATAACAATCGCATGCATTTTGCCGCGGTGAATAACCATTTTATTTTTAGTGAATATCCTTTTTTATTCAAATTTTTCAGTCACATTATTTTTATACAAAATGTTTTATATATTATTGAATAAGAAAAAATATCGACATGAAAACATATCAACAGACAAAATATATATTTTTAATGGAAACCTTCTTCCCGAAAAATTTCCAAACATCCTTTTTCATGTGAATGACTTTTCATCCAATCATAGTAGTGTCCTTAATTGACCACAATATTATTCTGATTTCTTCAAGGCCTATGGATGTACCTATACTGTATATAAGATATAATGACATTTTGCAGATGCATGGGAAAAAATTAGTGCATGAAAATCTGACAACATCCTCCAACAAATACATACCATTAATGTATAACACATGTTTAAAATAAATATAGCTCACCTAATCCTTATTGTTTTGACTAAACTAAATTCATTCCACGTATCTGAAACAAATATTGAAAGTAACAACAAAATGTATATAAACTAAAATATATAAAATCAAATTAACATTATGTTCTCCTTAAAAAATAGTTTTCTTCCCCTCTAAAACTATTTAAAAAGAAGGGATGCAGGCAATTACTCTAAAATTCTGGAAAGACACATTTTTATAACTTGCATATTATGTTAATTAACACATGCAATGCACATGCATATCTTTCAACACATATGGTGATTCAAAAGATATAATGCGTAGGTCTGGGGGTTGTCACCACCAGGTACGCTAGCCCCACCACCAGGTACTCTGGCCCCACCACCAGGTACTATGGCTTCTCCACAATAAAAACTGGATGATTCAATATAGCTAAAAGATGCCACAAGCGGAATTAAACTACAAAAAAAAAACCAAACAAAAGTTTATTTGGAAGTTTTCTTACCAAATTGAATATCAGTGAAGGGAATGTAGAATTTAAGGTTTTCTATTCCAATGTGAAGTCTCCTACTACAATCATCCAATTCAAATATCACTTCAAATGCCTTAGTAATGAAGGGTTCATCCAGACAACAGCTGACACTGGCGCAGTCGGACTTCAGGTGACAGGTCATTGGATTTGATGTAATGGATGTTACAGCAACAGATTGTGCACATGCTACCATGTAAAAATGTAAAGTAATTATTTTTTAGCTAAAATATTGTGAACATCAACAAACTATTTTAATTGTCTGTTAAATTCTTCAGTAATAAAACTGTGATCATCAAGATATCTGACATAATTATAACTTGATTAGCAATAAGTGGAGATCCTTTGTAGGAAATCCCTACATGACTGGATCAATTATCATTTCTGTGATTCAACATAGGGTACCAGTTTAATGTACACAGTATGCCCTTGTGTCAGACATAAATCTAAAATTATCCTGCATTTAAGATAAAACAAATATTTCAGAAAGTAGTTTATTCATAATTACTCTATTTCTTACCTTTGACCCATCCATTGGTTGGACCGCTGTAAGGTGCTGCAGACCTAGAACACTGTGTGGTCTTTAAATAGCTTGTAAGGTCAACATTTTGTAACAGCTCCGAGACAAAGTAGGAAGGATATACAGATGTAGTAATAGATCTTTCTCTACCCCATTGGTCACGTGAGAAGTCTGAAAATTAAAATTTAAAAAAATTAAACTGTAACATTTTCTAATCCAAGTCTGTGCACTTACAAATTCACAATCTGAATTTATTTGATGGTTTGTTTGTTTGTTTATTTGTTGTTTAACACCACTTTCAGCATTTATTTGAAAAGAAATTTATAAAAAAATATGGCATTTAACAAGTTTGTAGGGGCTATAATAATTTCAAATTGGCACATGTCAAAAACTATAGTTGGGATTGTGCTGAAAATTCAACTTGATCTTCACTTTATAATACTTAACAGCTGTGCAAAGTTTAAACAAAATCTGCGTATAAGTTATCATCAGGAAACCACCAATGGCACGGACTGATGCACGCTCATCCATACCAAGGGTATAACGTAATACCCTGCAACTTTGTGTGGTGGGGTATAAAAAACTAGAGAAATACCACTACCATAACGGGGCCTCAGTAGCCAAATGGTTAACAAAGTGAGACATCTACTATTGATCACATGGTCTGTCAACACAGGTTTAAGGTTCAAGTCTCACCCCAGGCAGAGTGTACTCAACTACAATCTAAACTGACAAGGATTGCCTGTTTAATACCAAACATCAGGGGTTTTTAACAGGTACTCTGGCTTTCTCCCCCAATAAAAACTGGACACCTTACATAGTTACATAGCTAAAAAAGTGGCATTAAACACCATTCAAACACTTCCCTACCAAATGTTATGAAGGCATCTTATGTGAACATTTTTATGTGGCGATATTGGGTCTACAAGGTTTTTGTTAATTTTATAGCGTTTATGTGTCTTCACATTCCATTTTTCATCTTTTAGCTGAATACACTCACAACAACTTCTATTTTTACCATAACAGAGTTGTTGCACAATATTTTTTTTTTTTAAATAAATGCTTTGATGCTTTAAAGTTTAATGAACAGTCATTTTTGATTAAGCTTCAGATTGTATTTACAGTAACAAAGGGATACCCTTTGCTCTGTACCCATCGTCCCAGGTACATTTTTTCTTGGGGAATTTCACTCCCTGGATAATAGTTTCACTAAGTTCACAAGGTCCAGATGATTCCACACAGAAATCAAACTTCAAATCCAGCAAATATGCACCCTCTCCAACAAAATCTTGAATGTTGTACCTGAAATAAAAATTATAACAGTAAGAATAAGTCTATCTTATCCACAACACCATTTGTATGACAAATGAAAACTGCTTACCAGGTCTGGTCAAGTTTATTCTCCTTACGTAGATCCAAAAATGTGAAAATTGAATTCAACAAATGTTTTCCACATAATCAGTGATTTGAAATTCGGCAGGTGTCTATTTCGATAGGGTAATTTTCCACACTTTAAACTAAATTAAAGGAAGGAAGTGTAGGCAATGAGCAGGAGATTATTGTCTGTTGGAAACCTTTGGGGTGATGTCCCTTGCCGTTAAGACAGGAAAAGTCTTGCAGTTTGTCTGAATACCATTGAAAGTCTTACAACAGACAAACTTTTGTGACAATGCAAGGTCCTGTTAAAAACAAAACTGGCAGATTTACAATGAAAAATTTCCCAAGCTAAAGTCAAGGACGATTTGTGACACATAAAAAATGCAGGCATTGTAAGAAATATGGTGGAAAGAATTCTTCTAATAATAAAAACAAAATGCTAGCAAAAAACTGAGCACAAAGGATGTGATTTTAGTATAGGGTTCTAGATAATTGTGTTGAGTATACAAAAAAATTTTTTATAAAAATTATAAAATTTTTTATTTTTAATTTATTAAAAATGCTACAATAAACATTATATTTCTTATTTTCAACAAACTACTTTGGAATCTACTGCTGACTTTTGAAGACACTTATTTTCACAATTTAAATTACAGTTTTAATATTTGAAGTCATTCAAATTAAAGGCAACATTTAAACAGACATCCAACCAATTTATTTATTGTTTTTTATTTTTCTTCAGTGCCGAAGATCACTCATTACCCCAATACCCATGTACCAAGCTGAAATATTTTTTCCTTCGACAAAGACATCTTTACCTGATTATCCCTAACATATCATCACAACTCTACACTATACACAAAATATATACATAAAATAACAAAAAAGACTTTTATTTTAATTTGAATTTTAACTGTTAGGTTCTACTATTATATGTACGTTATATAATTGTTTAACATCCATTTCAGCCATTTTTCTGCTATATTATGGCTTACAGTTTGATTTAGAGAAAAAAAAACAGGAGAAATGTATATTCCATTTTATTTGTGTAAATGATCAATACTAATAAAACTCACTCCATTTTGGCAATGCCTTGTAAACTGAAAATCTCTGGAGTTCCAAAGTTATAATTGAACAGTTTGTATTTTCTGTACATGGTTTCTATTCCCACGTTGATGTCCTGATAACAACTGTTGATATTGATACGGAAATTCATTGTTTTGTTAGTCAGCGGTATTAAGATGCAGCAGTCGAGACCAGTACAGGTGTCTGCCGACACAGCACAGACAACCCCAGATGGTAGTGGTGGAATCGTAAAGTTTAGACCACAATCTAAAAAAAAATGACCTACTGATGAAGAGGCATAATGTTTACAATTTATGTTATTACTCCAATAAATTCTGAGTTACGTGTAAACATGTTTTATTGAAATGGATTTAAATTTATCTTTAAAGAGTGTTTTCAATTGCTGATGAGATTATTAGGTATAGACGACTTTGGGTGGGTTTACGCCCAATAAACTGCAAAGTTGTCTGTGTACAACGTAAACCCACCCAAATTCGTCTATGTTAAAAAATCTAACAAACAATTGAAAACAATTCTTATATTTTAAATTCAGTATTATGAAAAGAAATAACAAAAACAATATTTAAAAAGTAGTCAAATAATATTTGCAATTCACAATTTTAGTGTCGTCGCTTGTTGTTTGTGGAAGAATTCAAGTGTAGTCAACGTCAACAATACATATAATTATTGATGGCAGCAATCAGTCACATGCTGAAATGCTAAGTTAGGTTATACAAAATGGACAATGTTGCTCTGCTGTTGAGTAATTAAAGAAAATTCAAATATTTACAAATATACTATTGTGCAAAAAAACATTTCGGATACAAAATATTGGTTTCTGTTAATTATCTGGGTCTGATATATATTGTTAATTTATAATTTATTTGATTGCAATTTCTAGTCATCTCCCCTTTTCAAACATAGTAATTTATTCATTGAAATTATTTATCTTAAGACTAATACCAAAATAAGAAATGAGTTCGCTCTATACATATTAACAACTTTTAAATCAAAGTTTGTTTTTGCATACAAAAATGATGTAACAACCCTTTCCCCAGTTACAAAAGTTCAAAGTCCCATAATTCCCACACAATTTTAAGGAAAACATTTATTGGTAGTATGCACAACTAAATATGGTGTATGCTACATACCAAGTTTCCTCAAATTTTATGCAGTAATTTCACAGGAGTTGAGCGGAAATCATTTTTGTGAGGATTTATGGAATAATTCTAAGTTCCATAACTCTGACAAAATTTTGAGTATAACAATTTCCTTTTAATATTTAAAAAAGAGAAGTGCATTGCAGCCTCTACAAAAAAGCAAAATTATCTGCCCTTGTTTAAATGTCTATGTGTTTTAGAGATACTACTAATTTCCTGTTCATGGAACTATCAAATTTTCTCAAACTGATTTCCTTCAATCAATCTATCAAAGGGTAAAAGGAAATAAAATAAATTTCCTGTAATAATTTCAATAATGATAATAAACAATATTTACTTTGTCACTTCTGAGACTTCTGTAATTTGTTTCTAGTTTTTAAAATAATTTACACTTATCATCAGGTGTACAACAGACACTAAAATGTACTGACCATTTTTGATACCATCAACAGCTCCTGAGTAAGTACTTCCTGTTTGGTCACATGTTGGTTCATATAAATAAGCTGCTACTTTTGTGTCCGACATGAGCTTTGATGTTACCGTGGCAATTAGCGGTTGTGTCCTGGTTATCATGTTAGTTGTCAGCCAGGAATTGAATGAAAAACCTTCAAGAAATAAACATGATTATGTCAACAGTCTAATCTCCAACTGACTCTTCAAACATTCATTTAAAACAAAACTATTGATTACAAATTAAATTTTTTTTGCTTGAACTTGAATATTGCTTTGTAAATGCACATAATATATAATATATATAACATCCATATGGAGTAGATGGCTTGTTTAAATATGAGTAGTACATGTATATTAAAAATGCTGATTATAGAAAATGGCTGAAAAAAGACAAACCTGGTGTAGCAAAACCTGCATTGTAATTACAGGGAACTTTAGGAAGTCTGTATTTGACTAGGATTGGTATACTGACAGCACAAGGAGTCGTCACAATGTCTGCTTCACGACAGATCTTCAAGGTCATGTCAATCAAATATTGACCTTCAATTACTAGATCTCTAACAGTAAATCTGAGATAAAAGTAAAACATATTTGTAATTTTAAGAACTTCCAAGGAATTTAGCATTTTACACAATTTAGTCTCTGGATCAGCCAGAAACTAAATTCTTTAACTTCAGAGAGGTCAAAACATGAATCCCACAATCTGGCACATTCATACTAAGCGATTGACAAAATTTCAGTGCTTTATCATTTATAATGTGACTAAAAATTGTTCCAGATGGACACATACACACAGACCAAAATGAGTATACCCCCCTTACTCCTATAGGGATCGAGGACATAATTAATCAATCAAAAATTAAAACAATAACAACAAACAAAAGCCCTATTTGTAATTCTTCGGTAAATAGCTGATTACTGGAACAGATGACCCAGTACCGACGAGCTCATGCGCACACATCTGTACTTGCTGCGTCATCTAATCAAAACGCCAGAAACAAGAACATTGTTATGGAAGCATAACAATGTCCTTGTTTGTCATTCTTGTTTCCAGCGTTCTGATTGGGCGTCAGAGACAATGGAGTCTAAAACAATGGAGAGTCTATAGGTTATAGCGATGGGAAAGTTGTTGGTTTACGGAAGAAATAGGTACTTTCATACGTTTTTGGGAAAGTCTGTGTGATCTTTCACTCGTGAAAGATCAACCGGTCTTTCCCAAAAACGTATGAAAGAACCTATTATTCCCAACTGTTTAACTTAAAACACTTAAATGTATCAACTATTGAAACTGAACAACTGTATTTTCATTGGTCACTGAAAAAGGTCAAATAAGGGTTAAATGTATGGGAGATTTTTAATATGTCAAGACATCATATCAGTAATTTTGGAAGAATGATGCTAATAAAAAGTTAAAATTCATTAAATTTTCCATGCGTCAAATCCCAAATCTGTGAACTATCAGCTAGATTAAATTTCAATAATTTTTCAGGCATAACATCTGATCAGCCAGATTTAATTTGAATGTTAAAGTTTGACAACACTTACCCCATTCTGACATATCCAAATAACCAGACATCTGATGGCTGACCCCATTCATAATCAAACGACAACCGACTGAATGTTAGTTTGTCTATTCCAACACTGATCTTGAAGAGACAGGGCTCAAATTTTACAAAAACTTCAAATTGTCTGCCAATCCTTGTATCAGCCAAACAGCATGAAACAGATGTACAGTCACTGCCCACATTACATACTGCATTTCCACTTATTGTTGGCAAGCTAGCCATTGGTAAACCACAGGCTAAAAATAGAACATTCATATATTTCTAAAAATCTCTATCTGTTAAGTGAACATTTTTTATTTAATCTTATTTACAGATCATATACATGTAAATGTGACAAGATATTTGAAGACATCTGTCAACACATTGTGACATGATTTACTTCCCCTGTTTTCTTACTTCAGCCACACAGCATTTTAAGGTATCCAGATCACAATTGACACAGGATCATAGCTGGTCTATTGATTTTTAATGCAGACCTCTGTAATTTTCAGCAAACATCGAAAATACTATTTGAGTAACTAAATGTTTTAACTCAAACTGTTAACAGCTACTCACAGTAAAACAGTATATTTAATTTGCATCATTATGTAACAATACGTTGATTTAATAAAGCTGTATTTCTTTGTCGAAAAATAGAATTTAACAGTAATTTCAATTATGGATCCGATACCTTACTCATATATCAGTATCTTCAGTTCCTTATGCACATAAATTAAATCATTTTAATGGAATTAAACGATAAATTACAATCTATAACCAATCAGCTTACCATTGGTCCAACCGTTTGAACTACCAGCATATGGTGACATTGTACTGCTACATTGTGTACTTTTTAAGAAGTCTCCAATAGCCAATCTCTCTATTAGTGCTGACATATGGTTGGAATCAAGATTAGCATTTGGTGCAATGCCTTTCTCAGCTAAGAAGCCACTGAAGGAAAATGCTGAAATATGCATAGTTGTACATGTACTTTAGTTATGCATGAAACTTTTGTGAAATCTATGATATTCCCTATCACTGTACTTATCTCATAATTTTTCTCTAATACCCTGGAGGATCAACATGGCTATACATGCAAGGTTAGAACAAAAAAGTTGTAGTTCCTGAGGTTTATTTGAACTTAGTTCCAAAACTATGGGCATCTTTTTTCTGACGCTTCTTTAGTGTAAACATACAGTCAAACCTGTCTTAGCGACCCCTCCATATAACGACTTCCTGTGTTATGCGACCGTATTTATTCCTCTCGAGCATTTTCCCATTCATTTTACCTTTATATAACGACTCCCTGTCTTACGCGACTAACGACCGTGTTTTCCGTTCGTTTTGACCAAGAAAACCTGTCTAAAACGACTCTCGGGACTGTTAAAATCAGTAAGCAATAAATAAACCCTGTCTGACGAAAAGAAGATTCGTAGACCATTGGCATTGACATTGTTGTCAATTATCAAGGTTCTTCGAAACGGAAAACTAAAGTTTGAAGCGATCAAAAACTGTTTTATTATCTTAGAAGCGAAGTTCAGATTGCCCTGTAAAATTTGAATAGTCATCAATGTCGACATTCGATTTTGTCGCCATTCGGGTTGGAAATGATGATGTTTCTCATAACGGCGTGTTTATTGTATAAATCACGCCATTTTTTTGTTTTACAAAGGGAAATAACCAATACGAAACCGGTGTACACTGGTTCTAAACCGATTTGCACTTTCTACATAGAGCTTATTGTTAAAACACAGGGAAACCAGTAAAACCGGTACAGAGAAAAATACAACAACTAAATGGGGGAATAAAGTTGACCTGCGTTAATTCAATCGGAAATTAAAACACTCATTATTGTTGTATATTTTGTACTTGCGTTATTTACATAAATTTAAATGTCATATTTTATTGTTTACTTAATAAAACAAACAATACAGGTCTTCAATTAACTGTTACACATGCTGACAACAAGGCTTTGTTGATTGGTCTGCAAACATCATGACCTGTGTATAAAGACCCCCTGTCTTATGTGACCTTTTTTACAATTTCCCTTCAAAGGTCGCTTAAGACAGGTTTGACTGTACTTTATTAGTGAAATTGTACAAATTCATTACAAATCGAGTTATAAAAGTTCTACTGTATTATATATTCCATCAGTTTGTTTGTTTGAATGATGTTTAACGCCACTTTCAGCAATTTTTCAGCTATTTCATTGCCTCCAGTTTTTATTGGGGAAGGAAGCCGAAGTACCCCTTACCTTCGGTAGGAAAACTGGCAATCCTTGTCAATTAAGATTGGATTCGAGTACACCCTGCTTGAAGTGAGACTCGAACCCGCAACCTCAGTTTTGTCCATCAGTTTGTTAATAAATTATACATGCATGTATACAAATTAAATGCTATTGTTACATCCCAGTTTTTTAAAAAATGTACTGCCGAACATTAACTTTGATTGATATTAATGTGAAAATGAAACATGGTTTAGAAGATCTAGTCATTTACACGTTAAGGCAGTGATGTGCTACTTTGTATTGGGACCATTTCCTCATTTCAGATTCATTATACACAAATTCAATGTTCAAATCAATTTACAAAACAGAAAAACAAATCACCAAAAATTTACCAACAACATAACATAAAGCATAAACAGTAAGGCTTAAAACATTGGTCTACATTTGATAAATACCTTTGTCTACAAAGTCATTGTTCCAGTTACATACAGGTTTAGGTAACATCGTAAAGCTCAGGACTGGAACTGCTATCTCACATGTCCCATTGGTTTCCATACAGACACTTATGTCCAGAGTGACCATGTACTTTCTTTCAGCTTCAAGGTCATCAATTTTGAATCTAAAAATAGTAAATATATTGATTTATTAATTTATGCATGTAGTTACATCAGCAAAGACCTTCCAGTATAAAATCACAGCAAGACAACAGGGAACACATTATATCATCTCAAGTTGTTAAATGTCAACAAAATAATAAACGAGCATATGTTTGTTGATATGAAATAAAGAGACTAAATTAAGCAATACAATTCTTACCATTCGTGAAACCCATTTCTCTTATGATGAAACGAACAATGTAATTTGTGTGACTAATTGTGTAGGGCAGAAACAGGGCTTTGTTGAAACATGCAAAAATATATGTGATGTAATTCAAGGCTATAACAGTGTAATAAAACGTAGTATTAAAAAATCGAAGAATGTGTCCATGGGACACAGATGCCCCAGCTAAATGAAGTCCCAAACAGGAATTAGTTGTCTGACAGGTCTGAAAGTTGCTTAGGACGTACAACTTGTGATACTGAGCCACCCTGCCAAATTTCAAATTGTTCTCATGAACGATTTCTGAGAAAAGCTTGATGGAAATGCGTACATACGAACAAACCTATTTACGTACAAATGAAGTCCCAAACAGGAAGTAGTTGTCCGACAGGTCTGAAAGTCGCTTAGGACGTACAACTTGTGATACTGAACCACCCTGGCAAATTTCAAATTGTTCTCATGTACAGTTTCTGAGAAAAGCTTGACAGAAATTTGTTTGGACGGACGGACATGAGTAAAACTTAATTCGCCCCGACATGTCGTCGCGGGGGCATAAAAAGAGAACATATAGAGCTCATAAACACATTTTTCAAATTCAAAATAACATAAAAAATGACACTGTTCATAATAAACGTTAGAAATTGTTTCATATGTGGATATTCATCAAGAACGTTGTTCCACTCACTGGAAGCGACATCACATTGTATTTTTCATCACAGACTGATGTCACAATGTATTTTTCATATCCCTTTTTTTATCATATTTATCACAATAGAACCTAAATTAAACATTAAAAAGAAGATTCTGTAAAACAAACAATTAAGCAACTTATTATAATTCTCACATGAAATAGCACTACACTACCATGCAACAGAGAATTTTACCACCAGTTGAGCCTTGAAAGACCCATAAAATTAATTTAATTATAGAAAGACCTATAAACCACAAAACATGTCTCCATAATACTGATGTGTCACTTGGCATATATTAGTTAACATCCCACACTCTTACTCAAGCAAAAAGTTACTCAATCATAAAATATTTGGCACAGACTTACGGAATTTTACCAGTGAAGAGGTCTCATCATGTTCAGTTTCAGGAAGATGCGAAGTCATTTTCATTTTAAAAAATCTACAACGTAAAAGGTAAACTTGAGGTGGGACAAGGAAACAAACGGACAGAAAATCTTAATGTACCCCAACTTTCGTTGGCAGGGCATAAAACAATAAAACACCAGACTTACCTTAATCCAATAACTCCATGGAGTTTGACATTTTCCCATTCTCCAAAGTTATAACCAAACAGACTGATGTGAACTTCTCGTTTCTCAATAATGACTGTCATCTTACGGTTACAAGCATCCATTTTGAGTTGTGTGTTAATGTTTCTATTGATCCTAGGGAACTTAGTACAACAGGTAATACCAGTACAGAAACTGTAGATGTGGCATATAGTACCAGGCGGCAATGGAGGTAATAGTACAGACTCCTCGCAGGCTGCAGCAAACAAGAAAATTTCAGAATATAAGAATTGTACTTTTTCACTTCAAAATATCCGTTGTTTTTTTTTTTGGTTTGAATTGTGTTTAATGCCACTTTCTGGCATTTTTCACCTACACCATGGCATTCATTTTTATTTTGGGACATCGGTTGTCCATGGTTAGAAGAACAACAGATAAAGTAACAATAGGATAGAAAGCCATCTTTTTGGTGGTTCTATTTTAGGAGTCTGTTCTAACCTACCATCCCTTATTCTTTTAAATGAAAATAGCCTTTTTAATTGAGTTTATATATATATATTATTTACTATGGTCATTAACCTGCTGGTAAGGTGTTAGAGAAAAAAAACCCGAAACATATTTCCACTTGTAACATGCAAAGCATTAGGAGCTGTAATTTTTAAAGTGATGTCATATTGGCATATTTTTGTGTGTGTTTTTTTTAATGAGATAGCATTTTTCAGCTACATATATCATGGCATCTAGTTATTTTTTTCTGGTGAGGAGTATTGGGTTAGTTACATTATAACTGAACTAGACATCAGTGAGATGGTATCCATCTCTGTGGGCCCACACTGACTTTGAGGTCAAAGGTCATGAACCATGGTATGTGACACATCCCCTTGATATTATCTACCCACATACCAAATATCAAAAGCCTACCTCCAAAAGATAAAAATGTTATAGCCCGGACAGGATTAGTTTCAGACAGATGGATGGACCCACTGATCACTATAGGGCATGAGGGGGCCCCAATAAACAACCAAATGCTTCCGAAATATCTTACATGAATTTCTTTTCACTTTTTCTTTCAAACAATCTCATTTGAATATTCTATACAGCCATATAAATTTAAAACTAAGAGTGTAACTGTCAAACAGAATGTAAATAATTAGACCTACAATAAAAGATTGCATGAAGCCCTACCTTTGTTCCACCCTTTGTCATTGGGGTAGTATGGTATAACTTTTTGATCACAGACATCACTCTGCATGTACGGAGCCAGAGCTGTGTCGTGCAGTAACTGAGATATCGTGTGTACATTCAGTGGAATCGTATTATTATCTATTCCTTTTTCCTTCAGGTATTCATAGAGTGAGAAATCTGAAACACAAATAAAGAACTATATCGTCTCCAATATTGTTTCCCATTTATTATAATAATTTCTTTGATCAACATTTTCGTCAGAGTGATAGATTCATTTCGGGTTGTTATTTGGTCACATGAATGAGTTAAGAATTTTTTAGTTCAGTAAGAATGTTACACTTATACTATACAACCAATCAGAGCCTGAGAAAAAAAGGACCACATGGTGATTAATGATTATTTTACAATACGTTGGAAAGGGTGAAAATTGATTGGAAATTAAAGAAGCTTTGCAACAGGAGTATCATTAAGAAATTATAAATACTATATCTTCTAAAAGGAACATATATGTTTTATCTAAAGTTTTAATGTAATTTCACATTAGAGGTTTGTGATAATTTTTCTTTCATTTTCATAACCTGTTTTATCTTTTCCAAAATAAATAAGGCAAACATACATATGTTGAAATACTGTACTGGTTAAAACTGGAGTAGATTACTATACAAAGTGTATCTGAAATGTTCTTTAGAATAATAACTTTTTATTTTTAAGTTACTTATTTGAACTATTTATAATTTGTAATTAAATCTATACAATAATAAATAAAAACTCCATATTTGCGTTTGGACGACCACTGCTGTCTTTATTCAAGCATATGCACAAATGACAACACATCTTTTTATCATTTGTATATATGCCTTGAATAAAAAACAGCAAGTGGTCGTCGAAACGTCTGCAAAATATGGTGTTTTGTTATTTATAATTTGTAATTTATACAAACAAAGACATTTAAAAAGAAACTCTAATAGGTTAAAAAAAAATAGAGATAATATTATTACATTGCATTTGGGGGTAATTGGAAGGCACCTTTAGTAGCTACAAACCATGTATGAGATTTTTTATCTAAAGTTTGTTAATGATTACATCCTATACTTCTTCAGACAAACTCAGAATCAACTGAAGTTTGTATGTAAAGAACACTGTATTTAGTCACACATACCTTGTATTACAAAAGGAGTATTCCAGTCACACACGGTCTTAGGTAGCCTATGATCATTGAACACGTGTGAAACTACTTCACATGATCCTCCAGACTCCAAACAAACAGAGATGTTCATACTGACAACATAGACGCCGTCTGCTATCAAATCATCCACAACGAAACTACAAAAATAATTTCAAAAGACACTTCACACAGCAAAATCAGTATCAAATTAGTTATGTGGTCAAATTTTATGACTACCGCAGGTCGGGGGTTCTCTCCAGGTACTCCAGCTTCCTCCCCAATAAAAACTGGACATCATGATATAGCTGAAAAATTGCTGAAAGTAGCTTTAAAACACCATTCAAACAAACAAACAAAAATTTTTTATGAATGATTAATTTTTTTCAACATTTGTCCTAGGCACATAATTTTGACTAATGGCTACTTTATTAACATGTACATAACAAGTGATAAGTGCAGGGAAGTTAAAAAATAGACAAAAATAAAGAATAACTGTACTCATGTTTTTGGCCAAAGCAAATGGTCACCTGACCATTTATTACCCATAATCCATGTCCACAATAAAATTAACCATTATTCTTGGACTTAAATGGCCATAAACATCACAAGTCAAAAGTGTAGTTAAAAAGCACATATTGATCAAAATGTCAGGATCAGTGAAGAGGTGCAAGTACTTCGGTCTATTAATATATACATAAATTATTGCTTATTTTATTTCCAATATCAAAACTATCCATCAAACCACTTTCGGCGAGATCAATAATAAGATGGATGAAATAAAACAGACAGCATATGTTTATTGCTGTTTTTGTAAAATTGTGAAATCATGTTGTCTTAAAAAAACTGTCATTTATTTATCTATATTGCAGACATGGTAAAATTTGTCTGTCCTGTTTTACACCTTTGGTCAAATAAAGCTCGAGTCATTTCCGGACCATATGTCAGACTTTGATTTTGGAATTAAAAAAATCTCTCACACATACATAGTTGGATTTCTGGTTTTAAAAGTTTCTCAATCTTTAACATTGGGAATCATACTTCCAATAAAATACTGTAGAAATATTCATTTCCTGTTATAGTCAAAATACAATGACCTGTCAGGTATTTTCTATGGTATATTGCTCCATCAATTCCGAAAATAGATAACAGCTGTTTAGAAAACTGCTTCAATCTGTTTTCTTTAAAGCTCTTGTTAAACCTGTTAATTACTCAGGCTTCTTTCCTCAATAAAAACTATGTGATGAAATAGCTGAAACATTGCTCAAATTAATGAGAACCCCAAACAAACAAACAAATCTTCAGTAAAGAAGCAACAAGACTGATTACAATACTGTAAACAATCTAGATAAAAATATAGGATCTTACATTGGTACGAGTGGATTATTGGATTTCTCCAATCGAGATAGTTAAATTATGGAATTTTAAGTCCGAGCCTTGGCGAGGACTTAAATTTCCATAACTTAACTATCGAGATTGGAGAAATCCGATAATCCAAGAGTACTAATGTAAGATTCTGTTTCTCTAATTTTAAAAAGTAGTAAATTTGTGAAATGAAGTACAAATTCTCCCAACCTCAATTTTACGTTCATGACTTGAATACGCGGTAAATGGAAGTCGTTTTGTTTATGACGTCATGAGTACTTATTATGACGTTATTATTTTGAACCAATCAACTGCTGAGAACAACAAATTCAATATTGACGAGAACTATATTTTCCACACCGACCAAGCAGTTGAAATATTACGTCAAAATTAGAGAATCATATTTACTTCACTGATAATTCTACCAACACAATGATATTGGAGTTGTACTTACTCCAAGTTAAATACTTCATTCAGAGCATAACGTTTATCCACACCAAAGACGAAGCCAACCAAAGTATACTCCAACTGGATATCTTCTAAACCAATGTATATCTTGTAGTTACATGGGTCCAGACGAACATAGCCATTGAATGTAAGACCCAGACTTGGTGAGTCTACACAACAGTCTACTTCAGTACATGTAGTGCTGAGCTGACAAGTGGTATATGAACCGAGTGATGCTAGACCACTTACTGGAGAGGCACAATCTGCAAAGAGAAATGAAATATATGATAGTACAATTTTAATCAAAACCGTAACGGTCTTCAACTGAAATATTTAAAACTCTGAAATTTCTTAACATATAATGATGTCATTCTATTTCATTTCCTGTACAATGTTGTAATGTATAAAGAAAGACATTGTAGAATATATTTAGTGGCATATACTGGTCAGGGAGAAGTTCTAGCAGGCAAGTAATTCTCGCCACCAGATCTTTTGACAGTTTTTGTGAAAAATGACATTTTACAAGTGATAAACGTAATTTGTTTTGGATGGAAAATAGTGAAATCTACCAAATGAAGCCTTTTTCATAGATTTTAATGGGAAAATAATGGCATAATCAGCAAAATGACAAGAATTGATTGTGCCATTATTTTTATGGCAAGAACTACTCTCTGACCAGTAACTGACTGTTTTTTTTATTTTATTTATTTATTTATAACTGTTAATAATATATTTCTGTTTTCTTATATATATTTAAAAAACTATTAAACATACAACTGCTGTATTCAGTCATGTCAAAATAGATAAAGACAATGTTTCTTAAAAATCAATATAAAAAAAGGGGGGGGGGGATTAGGTAAAAGTTTGAGGTAGGTGCAAATTAATATACTAAATATAAGTAGAACAGAAAATATCAGAGTAGGAAATGAAGGTAATAACAAAATACCAAACACCTAGGAAACCGTCAAAAAAGACAACAAAATACCAAACACCTAGGAAACCGTCAAAAAAGACAACAAAATACCAAACACCTAGGAAACCGTCAAAAAAGACAACAAAATACCAACACCTAGGAAACCGTCAAAAAAGACAACAAAATACCAAACACCTAGGAAACCGTCAAAAAAGACAATCCACAAATCAAAGAAACAGGCAAACTCCAGAACCACCAAAAATATAGTAACGACAGCAATGGTCCTGATTTGGTACAGGCATTTCTAAAGAAATGGTGAATTAAACCAGGTCTTATGGCATGCCAACCTCCTGCTTCAAATACTGTAACAAGTGAGTTGGTTGGTTGATTAAAAGAAAGAAAGACCAATTGGTGTTCTCAATCCTGCTTGATTTTGTTTGTTTGAATGGTGTTTTAACGCCACTTTCAGCAATTTTTCAGCTATTTCATGGCGTCCAGTTTTTATTGGGGGAGGAAGCTGGAGTACCCGGAGAGAACCCCCGACCTACGGTAGGAAAACTGGCAATCCTTGTCAATTAAGATTGGAGTCTAGTACACCCTGCCTGCAGTGAGAATCGAACCCACAATCTCAGTGTTGACAGACCACGTGATCAATAGTAGACGAACTACCTTGACCACTCGGCCACCGAGGCCCCCAATCCTGCTTGATAATTTTTTTCTAAATTACATTAGTTACAATTAAATGGTAAACTTCGATATATACCACATTGCTGATAGTAACTAGGGTTTGATCAACTTGTCTTTTTTCCAAAAAATGTAAAATGGTAGTATGGGTATCCTTTTTTTTGCTAGTTTTAGCTAAAATACTTCTTTTCTTGTGGTTTGCATATTATTTAACTGTTTTAAAATAAAAAAGCATTTGGCATTAATAAACTATACAAATGAGTTACAGTCAAAATACTATGACCAGTAAAATAGCTTCTGTATTGGTCAATAATTTCTAAACACGCATAACAGCTGTTTAAAAACTGATTCAGTCTGTTTTCTTTAAAAGCTCTTCATCAGTAATAGTTGGACATTTAAATTGCAACGACTTATGTTTGTGACTCAGGTCTATTTAAACTTCTAACTTGGAAGACTGTCAGATGGTATACTGTATGTGAACCAAGTTAGAAGTTTTCATTTTACCTTAATCATGAGTGACTGACAATTAAATGTCTAAGCTATTATGAAGAGCTTTAAGGAAAATAGATGGAAGCAGTTTTATCAGTATTTAGAATTGGTTGACTAATAGGCAAAAATATACCTGATAGGTTATGGTATTTTGACTGTAAAAAAAACATAATAACCAACCATTTTTCCAGTTGTTGGCATTTGCTCCTGCATACGGGGAACTGGCCCTGTTACATGGTGTCTTCTTCATGTACTGAGAAATTCCTGTCATACGGAGAATGTCGGACACATGATGTTCACTCAGTGTAGATATGCCTTTAGATGTTTTATAACTGTTCAGTGAGAATCCTGAAAAAATATGACATTGAATGAAAATCAAATTTTATTTAAGGAATGGCTACAATTGATTTGGGTTTTATTGATTCATAAAATTAATTTTTGCACTTCTCATTAAATAATCCACAGAGCTGATTATGTAAAATGTAAAGAGTCAAAAGTAACTTTGATGAAGCCATCCCTTATAAATAAATAGTAATCTAAACTCAAAGTTAAAAAAGAAACCAAAACAATTATATGATATATACTTTCAATAAAAAAGTACCAAAGTGCTACAAAATACACCTGCCGAAAAATTGCCATTTTTTTAAAAATAAAGGACCATAACACTGAAGTGACAGCAACTTGGCTGGTTATCAATTGTGGTCGATATATTATTCCCATAAACATTTTCCTCAAGTTTCATGAACAGCGGAAAACAACTGATGGAGTTAAAGAGTGGAAAAACCGAATTTGCCATTTTTTTTAAATAAAAGACCATAACTCTAAAATCGCAAAAGTGATTTGGCTGGTTTTCAAACTTGGCCGAATATTGTGCCCATAACAATTTTCCCAAAGTTTCTTGAAGATCGGACAAGAATTGTTTGAGTTAGAGAGCAGACAAGAGACAAATTTGCCATTTTTTGTATAAATACAGGACCATTACTCTGAAGTGGCTAAATAGATTTGACTGGTTTTCAAACTTGGTTGAGATATTATGCCCATAAACATTTTCCCCAAAGTTTTATAAAGATCTGACAACTGTTCGAGTAAGAGAGTGGACAGCACTGTGGACGCCATCCGCCGGCCATGGGTGTTCCCACAATATAACCTGCCTTCGACAGACATATAAAAATCAGTTTAATATTACTACAGTAATTGACAGTGTATAACAATCATTGATGTATAATATTCACCCTATTTATATAATATGTTCTTCATTAATATTTTGCAAATAATACCCACCCATACTGATAAGGTGATCTTTCAATAAAAAAGGTGAGTATTATAGATGGCTGACTACAGTACATACATGTACCAGCAATTAAGAATTTCTTGTCCAAATCAAAAAATACCCACCCATACTGATAAGGAGATCTTTCAATAAAAAAAAATTAGTATTATAGACAACTGACTACGGTACATTCCAGTAATAAAGAATTTCTTGTCCCAATCACAAACTTGCTTTGAAATCTCTTAAGGACAACTGTGAGTATTATAGACGGCTGATTACAATATATACCAGGAATTAAGAATATTCTTGTTCCAATTACAAACTCGCTTTTGTAATCTTTTAAGGACAAAAATGAGTATTACATACGGGTGATTACGGTACATACCAGGAATTAAGAATTTCTTGTCCCAATTACAAACTTACTTTAAAGTCTTTAAAGGACAAAAAAGAATATTAAAGACAGCCATATACTGTACATACCAGGAATTAGGAATTTTTTGTCCCAATCACAAACTTGCTTTGGAAGTCTGACATTGTCAAAGATACGATAGACATCACTACAAGGCTGGTTAGCTTCCCAACACAGGCTTAACTTCATAGATATCAGGTATTGAGATTCTGCATACAAATCATGGAGGATAAAGCTGTCAAAATTGAAAAAGCTTGTTACTACATATTCTTATATGGTGTTCTTCACACTCTTTATACAATAAATAATGAAAATACACGATAAAATACGGTAATAAATATTGATGTATTTAAGAAGTTATCATTTTGACCACTAACATACATGGACCAAAGGCAGGTAAAAATTCATGTCTGTTGTTTAAATTTAAAAAATAAGGCCCATAAAAATGGATTTCTCATTCCTTTACAGTTAAAACCTAGCTTTCATTAACTAATACTTACACACCTTACTTAATGGGAATGTGTATTCTGTTATACTTACCTCATTCTTAAGATGCCGTTGAGATCCACATCAATCCACTTTCCCCATGGAAATCCATTCAATGTCCTGTTTAACTCGCGACGTTCTATTCCAACTCTCAACATATATTCACATGGTTCTAGCTTCATGTAGAATTCAAATGTCTTACTTATGAAGGGAACATCCAAAGCACACTGAACACCACGACAGGTACTGTCAAGGTAACAGGATATAATATTGTCGTCCATCTGTAACAGGGTCACTGAGCCTCTGCAGTCTGTAAAAAAAAATGGGGTTTACAGATACTGACACAGTATCACCAGCAAATAATTCCAAAACTGTTGACCAATTAAAATGTCAAAATAGTCATTTTTCTATTCCTCAACTACAATTTTAATATCATTAATACTGTGTCACAGTATCTTTATCATCAGTCTGTAGGTAAGATGGGAAGGCTTTTTAGTTTGTCATTGATGGACATAAGTCTTAACGATGAAACAAAGTATTGGTTTTTAGTCTATTTTTTGAATTTCATCCTAAACTTTATATTTTAGTGAATGTCCACAAACTGCCGGTATTTAATATTCCAAATGTAATGCAATATTTGTTTATCATCAAGCATATCCTCTCATAAATTACCGATCTCATTGTTGGTAAAAAAATGGTTTTAATTGGTTAGTTATCAAAAAGTATTGTAATTACTTGAACTCCAGCCCAAATATGATGCTGCATATGTTCCAGATGGATCATCTCGCACAACCATGGGTTTCAGTAGGTATTCTCCAGACTCAGTGGCTTCCATCAGGGAGGACACAGCAGAGGAACTTAAGGTGGAACCTGGGGTTAACTGGTTGTCTGCATACCAGGTGGCAAGGGACCAGTCTATATTGCAGAAATGTCAAAACTAATGTCATGAAATATGTATACCCAAAAGATATATATTAAACAATATTCAGGCATATTGTTTTATAGGCCGAAGTTTGCTGCTGTTATTATCCGAAGTTAGTTTTGTGATTTGTAGGATTAATGGCAGAATTCAGTCCTACTGCTTGTAATGTAGCAAATAAAAAATTCTGATTCTGGTCTTTTTTTACAAAATTCAAACATAATATTCATCTTCTTTAAATTATTAAAGTTAAGACATTGCAAAACTAACAGGAAACAATCTTTATTGAAGAAATTTCTTTTTTTGTCTTTGAAGATGCACGTGGAAAATGCTATTTTTATCATTTTTCCGTATATGGATAATGTGACCTACTTTTATTATAAACGTGCTCATTTGCATACTATAACAACCACTCCGTAGTAAGAATCCAGTAATTGACATATGTATTACCCAAGATGCCATTCATTTTCGGGTTTCTCAATGTTTTTCATGTAGTAAATGTAATTTAAAAGAGACACGAATGTCAATTAATACACAACGCACAGTGGGTTGTTAAAAACAGCAATAAGTATCATCATGTATCAATAATGATCCATTTTAAACACTAAGCCGATAAAATAATGGTGACACTGTCGACAGATATTAAGATCGACCACTTCTGATTGTATATGAAACTTCTTTTGGACATCAAAGTGCAGGGAGTGATTCACTCCCGCTCTGCTACATTATGAGTAATGGGACTAAATTCGTACCCTCGACAAAAAAAAAAGATTATTCGTTCTTATTGTTTTACAACAAGTAATCTCATCTTTTAAAGATAAGTTATTTATGCAATTAGTCATCTGCAAATATGTATTAACAGTTAAAAATATTTTGCTTCAATTCTCTAATCAGTAATTGATTTATGGTATAGAGAAAAAAAATGCAATCATAGCAATGGAGAAACTTAAATAGAGTTGTAACATGAATCATTTGATCTCTTTTAAGAATACAATGAGTATGTATGCATAACATTTGCGACAATATTGCATGAATGGTCGTGTATTCCTGTTAAACGCAAGGCCACAGTCATGAGTCATGCAATAACCAACAACAATTAGAACCAATAATGCATAGAAAAACTCCGCCTTAATTATGTCAGAATTTCACTGCAAAACAATATCATGAGCTTCGAATATCAGCTTGTCATTCGATTGATAGAATATCTGTCACACCATAATAAACACTGCCCTTCTTAAGTGTTTATTACAAGTTTACCAGTTATTAAAGGAGAGGATCTAGGGCTATTCATGTTAAAAGTCATTAATAGCACTGCCTTCCTCCTTAGACAAATACACTTTTCACACTTTACGTTGGAAAGTGTCTTTGTCTAACTGGGATGACTGTGCTATAAATATAACTTAATTGATAAGTCGTGAAGCTCACATGATGTTATCTAGATCACTTAAGTGCTTATACTGTACATAATCAACCTATCCCAATAAAGTTGTCAATTAACTAAACTGCATGGCTGACCATGAACCTTTAAAACAAGAAAATAATCATTATTATTTATTTCATGAGGGGTTACAAAGTTTACAATTATCTCCCCTAAGGTCCGCAGAAATAAAACATTGTATACAAGTAGGAATAGTATAATAACACACAGGCCATCCGACCAAGGGTATTAAGTTGGTGTAGGACGTAAAAAACTCCCCCAATCAATCAATAACACATAGACATTACAATAACAGCTGTCTGATACATACTGGGATTTGGATATCCTGTAAACCAGGGACAACCTTGTTTTGGCAGTTTGGTATTAAGCAGGACTGTTTCCTGTAGATCACATGGGGTGGGATCATTGAAGCAGATCTTGACATTCATGTCCACCAAATAAACTTCCTCTCCAACCAAATCAGTTATTTTGTATCTGCAAACAAAATGTTCAAGCTTAATCTTACTTAAGCTACATAATTGTATCATTCTAATGACAGTGTGAGCAAATCAATCAACATTATACGAAAAAGATATATTTTATTTCTTTAATATGTAATATTTTAATTTCGTTTAAATACTCAATATGTGAGCAAAGTTGGTTATTTCGTATAACCTAACTTGGTTTTTCAGCACGTTACTGATTGTGACGTCATAATAAGATGTAATGATGAAGTTGACTATGCATGAATTCTTCTGCAAACAACAAGTGACGACACTAAAATTGTGAATTGCAAATATTATTTGATTAATTGTAAAATATTGTTCTTGTAACTTCATTTTACTATAGAATTTAAAATATAAGGTTTGTTTTCAATTGTTGGTTAGATTATTGGATATAAACGACTTTGGATCAATTTACGCTGCAACATAAACCGCTTCACTGTTTATTCAGCGTAAATCGACCCAAAGTCGTTTATATCCAATAATCTAACCAGCAACTGAAAACAATCCTTAAATAATTGGCATAGCAAAAAGGCCAGCACAGCAATATACTATATTTGTTTCATACACAGATAAAACCACTAGGCTAATAAAATTGTTCTGTCAAAAAATAAGGTTCTCTGATGACTTCATTTCTAAGATTATACTTTCATTTGAAACCATTTTTCTTATTACTAAAAGTAATTAGAAAATTGTGCAATATTTCTTGGAAAATTCCTACTGTTGTATAATAAGTTGTGCCATAATAAACATTGCATAGGATAATTATAGCCCAACATAATGTTATTGTATAACTATTGGTGAACATTGTTCTATGTATAATTCACAAGCTAGAGAGTTCAATTTCTGGAAGGAATAATTTTCATTAATATGAATGGAATAAACCTTCTATTGTATAGCAAACATTCAACATTTTTTAGAACATGATTCTCACGTGTTGACAACAAGAAGATTTTATAAGTAATATTGCATCGCATGCAATATAGGAGAATATTACACACATGGTTTCAATCATCAGCAGGAAATATTATACTGCAATACAATCAATATTATACCCCGATAGGAAACTTACTCTATTTCCACTACTCTATCAATGTGGAAGTACTGAGTTGTTTCAAATTCAAAAGAAAACAAATATATCTTGAATCTGTATTTGTCTATTCCAATGTCCATCCTCTGTTTACATGGATCAACTTTCAAGAAAACGTCAAAGTTTCTGTTGACGGTTGTTGAATGGACACAACATGATACACCTGTGCAGGTATCATACAGGTGACAAACTATGTTACTACCCAAGGTGGGCAAGATCACAGGTGCTAGACAATCTAAAATAAAATTAAACTAAATTTGACACATGTAATATCTGAAACTGTTTTGTTTGTAGATGGATTTAAATAATTTTATCAAAATACTTACTTTGTTCTTCTGCATAATGTAATACCTGCATGCTGTGTTCATACATGTTACTTAAGGTATTCGACCCATAATTGAAGTTACCGTTAAATTTTATTTTTGACCAAGAAATACAGCTTTATTAAATCAATGTATTGCTAATTAATGATACAAATTAATATATTGTTTTAATTTGAGTCATTGTTTACAGTTTTAAGAAAAAAAAAGTTAGTTACTCTAATAGTATTTCCGATGTTTGCCGAACATTACCGAGGTCTGCTCCATTGAAAAACAATAGACATCCGGGACACCAAATATGATCACGTGGTCAATTATGGTCCGGATACCTTAAGCCAAAAAACAATGGAATACCTACCACATGTACATTAAAATTGGTATATAACACAAATAACTGCAAGATATTTACATGTTAGCTCCAATCTGGTCATCGATTGATGTTACTGAAAAAAAAAATTCTTAAAACAGAATCCTAGCAGCACAAAATATTAAAAAAGGAAGGATAAAGTAAAACTAAAACATTTCTTTCTTTTATTGTGGAGGTAAACTAAGTCATATTGTACTCAGATTTGTGTAATAAATATATGTCTTTCTGCCTTCCATATTTATTAATAATTTGTGATAAAATAATTAAAATCTGTAACACACCTTTGTTCCATCCATTGCTAGGTGATGAATACATTGCATCTGACATCTGACACTGCTGGCTGTTGAGGAGACTGGCTATTCCGAGGTCTTCCAACAACTGTGAAGATACCAAGGGGTTCAGTGGTGTGGTTGTTGGGTAACCCTTTGCGGTGAGGTAGGAGATCAAGTTAAATCCTACAAAACACAATAATTTATTTTATTCAGTGCAAAGGAAAATGTACAAAATTAAAACCAAGAAGATATTCTTGTATGATATAAAATCAATAAAGTAGGTTATTTTTCTATAATAAAAATTGCTTTGGAGACAATAATACATGTAACTTACCAGGTATAGCATAGCAACCACCCCATGTAACTTACCAGGTATAGCATAGCAACCACCCCATGTAACTTACCTGGTATAGCATAGCCACCACCCCAATAACTTACTAGGTATAGCATAACAACCACCCCATGTAACTTACCAGGTATAGCATAACCACAACCCCATGTAACTTACCTGGTATAGCATAGCAACCACCCCATGCAACTTACCAGGTATAGCATAGCAACCACACCATGTAACTTACCTGGTATAGCATAGCCACCACCCCATGTAACTTACCTGGTATAGCATAGCAACCACCCCCTGTAACTTACCAGGTATAGCATAACCACCACCCCCTGTAACTTACCTGGTATAGCATAGCAACCACCCCATGTAACTTAAGGTATAGCATAGCCACCACCCCAATAACTTACCAGGTATAGTGTAGCAACTGCCCCATTGAACTTACCAGGTATAGCATAGCCACCACCCCTTGTAACTTACCAGGTATAGCATAGCCACCACCCCATGTAACTTACCAGGTATAGCATAGCAACCACCCCATGTAACTTAAGGTATAGTATAGCCACCACCCCAATAACTTACCAGGTATAGCGTAGCAACCACCCCATGTAACTTACCAGGTACAGCGTAGCAACCAACCCATGTAACTTACCAGGTACAGCATAGCCACCACCCCATGTAACTTACCAGGTACAGCATAGCCACCACCCCATGTAACTTACCAGGTATAGCATAGCCACCACCCCAATAACTTACCAGGTATAGCGTAGCTACCACCCCAGTTACACGGCTGCTTAGGTATCTTTGTATTATCAAACACAGTGAAGGAGTAACGACAATCACCAACTGTCTCGAAGCAGAAACTGATCTTCATGTTCAACAGATATACCTTTTCTGCAGTCAGTTCTTCAGCTTTGTACCTAAAATAATTTAAAGACTAGTTTTTTGTTGGTCATTTGTGCTGTGTGATAGTTAAAAGATCAGCTGATTTTATAGCAAATTGTATACACAGTCAACTTGTCTTAGTGACACCTCCATATAACGACTTCATGAGTTGTCCAACCATATTTATTCCTCCCCAACATTTTCCCATTTATTTGACCGTTATTTAATGACTTATGCCACAGGCGACAGTGTTTTCCGTTTGTTTAGACAGATAAAATCTGTCTAAAATAACTATTGAGATCATTAAAGTCATTAAACAATAAATAAATCCTGTCTAACGAAAAGTAGATTTGCAGACCTGATTGTCAAGCTTCTTCGAAACATAAAACTAAAGTTTGCAGCGATCAAATAATGTTTTTATTTTAGAAGCGAAGTTCATATTACCCTGTCAATCTGAATAGTCATCAATGTCGTTATTTAAGGTTTCATTGCCATTCGGATTGGAAAATGACGCTGTTTTGTACCACGTCGTGTTTATTATATGTTGACAACATTTAGTTTTACAACTGAATGGGGAATACAGTTGACTTAGTAAAATCGGAAATAAAAATACGCACAATTGTTGTATATTTTGTACTTTCATTACAACATAAAAAAAGTGTCACATTTTAATTTTTTTTCTTAATAAAACAAACACTCTTTCACAAGCTGACAACATAACGGTTGATTGGTATGTTGACCTCTGTATAAAGACCCCTTGTCTTATTTGACCTTTTTTACAATTTCCCTTCAAAGGTCGCTTAAGACAGGTTTGACTTTACCCTGTAACTACATGATATTAAGTCAAGGCTGTTATTTACTCAGTCAAGTATCATTAAATAATTCATATCTAATTTATAATTTATACATTTTAATTTCGTTCAAATGCATATAAAAACATTATTCAATGATATTGCAAAGCATACATGGTCTATGTATTATATCTTTCACATTAAAAAAAATATAGGATCCTATATAGAAGCGCACACAAGCTTTTCAGTGTTAGTGTAGACAACGTTTGAGACATACTTCCAATGGCTTAGATCACTGTTTCAATGTCCAGTCCCATATTCAAAATATCAAACCAACACAACAAAATTGGATTTCTGTATTTCTCCAAAAGAGTTATTAATTGCGGTATTGAAGGCTCAGAATTAAAATTCCATAATTTTACTATTGAACTTCGAGAAATACAATAATAGAGGAGTATGAATGTTAAAGATTATGTTGCTCCAGTTTTTAAAAAGTAGTAAATTTGTGAGATAAAATAAAAATTCTCCCAACCCACATTTTATAGTCATGCCTTGAATACACGGTAAATAGAAGTTGTTTTGTTTATGGGGTTATTATTTAAAAATCTACAAATGAGAACCACATATTCACTAGTGAGGAGAACTATTTTTTCCACACTGGTCAAGCGGTTTGAATATTACATAAAATTTAGAAAATAAACATTTGTAAAATGTGAACAAAATGTGATCATATAAGACTCTAGCTTACTGTAGTCTCAGGACATTTCCTAAGGTAACGGTTTGATAACTGCCCTGTGTGAACTCCTGTAATGTGACGTTGATGTGCCTCCTTTCCAGTCCAATACTGACTCGATAACTACAGGGGTCAATCAAAACAAAGACCTCCATCTTCTTACCAAGGTAAGCAATGTCTGAACAACATTGAGCACCAGTACAATAGTCAGGTACACGACATTTTGTGTAGGCAGGCAATGGCTTCATTGTCAAAGTTTCATCACAGGCTACAAATAATGACAGAGATGATTGTTAAGCAGATTGCTTCGATGTTGTGTCGTGTTTAAATGTTGCATATCAAATCAAATATATTTTTTATCCATTTCTTACAAAAAGTGTAAGTCTGACAACTTTAGAATAAAACATTTTTGCCTAAAAATAATTTATAGCAATAAACCTTATGGCTCAGAAGCGAACTGTGTATGAAGCTTGGGTACACTGTGGAGTACAGTAAAACTTCGATAACTCGAACTCGCTGGGGTCACCAAAAATAGTTCGAGTTATCGGTTGTTCGAGCCACCGAAATTGGACAACCTCCGGAAATGTATATGTTCCGTACCATGTACCGTGACCGATCTTGTTAATAAGTTGCTCGTTAATTTTCCTACATGCGGCATGGTTGTTTTTGGAAACTAAACTTCGTTTTAAATGTATTCAGATGTTTATTTCATGAATGTTGACACGAATAAAGTTATTTTAGGTGTAATAGTTTGTGAAATTTGAAATTTACTTCCGTTATTGTGCAAAAACCTGTTTGTACTCTGTATATCCATCGCAGTTAAATTAAGTAAACAATTTTCACAATATTTCTTGCCGACACATTTTTCTTATATTATTTTAGCTTTAATATTTACTTTTTAATATCAATTTTACCACAGTTGTCAACAAAAGTCGTAAATGATTTTTGATTGGAATATTTTCGTTCATTTGATAATCTGCTTGGTACATTTCATATTGTCTATTTGCTTGTTCAAACTAATCACCAGTCATGACATAATTATTATCTATTATTTTTTAATTGACATGCCTGTGTTAATTGTTATGGCTTCTGTTATCTACGTCCTTTGTACCTGAAGTCAATTGCTTCGCACCGACGCTTATAATTTTAGTTCGAGTTATTGATGGTGACTAACATGAGTTTACTATCAAACGGACCTATAAATGAGTTCGAGTTTTCGAGAAATCTGTGTTGGAAAAACCTGGGTTTTTTGTACAAACATATATAGAAATATATGTCGGGACTTTAAAAAAAGTTCGAGAAATCGGTGGTGTTCGAGCCATCCAAGTTCGAGCTACCGAAGTTTTACTGTACTTACCTGTGACATCCCATCCAGTAACAGGATTTACTGTGTATGGCTTGGGTACACTGTGGAGTACTTACCTGTGACATGCCATCCATTAGCAGGATTTACTGTGTATGATGCTTGGTTACACTATGGAGTACTTACCTGTGACATGCCATCCATTAGCAGGATTTACTGTGTATGGCTTGGGTACACTATGGAGTACTTACGTGTGACATCTCATTCATTAGCAGGATTAACTGTGTATGATGCTTGGTTACACTATGGAGTACTTACCTGTGACATGCCATTCATTAGCAGGATTAACTGTGTATGATGCTTGGTTACACTGTGGAGTACTTACCTGTGACATCCCATCCATTAGCAGGATTAACTGTGTATGAAGCCTGGTTACACTGTGTCTCTTGAAGGAATCCTGCAATCTCTAAATCTTCCATCATTAGATCAACAGCCCAATCCGGCAGCTTGGCAACATTTGTATTGACACCTAAGTCACCCATGTATTTAACCATGGAAAAATCTAAAAATAAACATTGTTATAATGAGGCTGAGTTGTTCTTTGGGATTAGGAGAGTATAGACATCCATTTCCAGTTTGAAATATAAATGTAATTTGTTTTCCTTAATGTTAATCAAACATCTTAATTTGTTATAACCAACATTTATTCCAAACACCTACATTGTATTGATATATTTACACTAAATATCCAAGGGCAAAAAAACACACTTACCAGTAATAGCATACTCTTCATAAAGGGCACATGATGTTTTGGGAAGCTTGATGTCTGTAAGAATCGTGTGCTGAACTACACAAGGACCTGTTGCACTGTAACATATGTCTATTTTCAGGTTGACAACAAATATTCTTTCACTCTTAAAATCAATGATTTTGTACCTGTAAAACAAATTAAAATATTATTGGAAAAAATAACATTACATTGCGAAGTATCCATTGAACATAAAAATAAGACAAAAAGAAAGAGGATTTTGTTTTTTGTTTGAATGAATTTTAATGCCACTTTCAGCAATTTTTAAGCTATATCATGGCGTCCAGTTTTTATTTGAGGAGGAAGCCGGAGTACCTAGAGAGAACACCCGACCTTCAGTAGGAAAACTGATAATCCTCGTCAATGAAGATTGGACTCAAATACACACTGCCCGCAGTCTGACTCATTACCGCAACCTTAGTGTTGACAGACCACATGATCAAGGGCGGTCAAACTACCTTAACCACTTGACACCAGAGAGAAAGAGGAAACAATAATGCTAATCCTTAAACATAATATTCCAACCCCAATAGTACCCATCCTAAATCCCCTACTTCGAAAATGCCTTGTTTCCACTTCTTGCTCTTTTATTAACTTTGGGAACAATTTAAACATATTATAGCAATGCAAAATTGTCTGTCGTAAACAAGCAATCCCAACCAATCTGTGCCATGATAAAACAGTTGGTCCCTTAACTTATATAGTTAAAAAGCTACTGTAAAGATGGTACTAACTTGACATTCAGAAGCCCACCAAATGAGAAAGTATCTTCTTGTGCAAACTGGAAGCTGTACAGTGACACAGTCCTAGTAAACCTCTCGACACCTATTGTTATTTGTTTGTTACATACATCAAGGTTAACAAAAGCTTTCAAGGTCATACTAAGTTTGTCAACGTTTACACAACAATCAACATATGTGCAGGTGTCACCAAGGTTACATACGACACCAGAGGGCAGTGTGGTTAATGTTGGAGCACTGGTACAACCTATAAAAAAAAAGTAAAGTATGAAAAGACTTGCTTATTGCAAACATTCCAAACATGTCCAAATTCCAATATTTCAAGTCTTAACCAACCAAATCTATTAAATTAATGCAAAACTATGTTTCATCCACACTTATCTCAATTGTGTCATGTATTAAAACTTTATCAACAAAAAACAGTTTGTTTTACTTAGTTTAAGATAATTAATTATACAACCATCATAAACTTGATTAAAAGAACATGATTTGATTATGAAGGGAGTTGCAGCAGGAAGATTTTCTCCTGGCCAAAAAACTGAAATTGTTCATAAAAAGCCAAAATACGTAGGTTTACTAAATTTTACATTCTTATTTTCCTTCTAAATCCAACAATTCTTATCAATGTTAATTCGTGTTAATTGGTCATGCTGACTATTAAATTTAGTTTCTTAAATGAACTTACCAGCGCTGACAGCCCATCCTTGAGCATTAATAGGTGTATATGGTGCGGCAGACTGCATACATTGTGGTGTCAGTAAATATTCTTCTACCCGTAGGTGTCTGATCAGTTCTTTAACAACTAGTGGGGACAGAGGAGTCGAGTCTGCGTAACTGTTGGAGGTTAACCATGAGGATAAGGCAAAGTCTGAAAAAAAGTTTAAATGGAATGACTTAATTTTATGCCAAATTTAGCACTCTATCCATGATCCATGTTGCACGAGGTTTTAAAACATGGAAAGAAATTACCACAAACAATAAGTTCTTGAAATTTTTTTTTAACATTTGTAACAGTTTCAATGACAAAAATGAAAGCAGTAAACTAAACAAATATGAAAATAATCTCTCTAAAATCATCTGAACATGTGACTAAATAATTTATATAGTGTTGTGTTACATTATGTTGGCTTATATTTGTATACAATATACAGCACTTTGTTAATGAAAACATTCTTATTGGTGTTTTTTTTTAATCTGACTCTTTAATTGGATTTGAAACCAAACTAGTTATATACAACACATTGTTAATCAAAAAATTCTTATTGGTGTTTTTTTTTAATTTGGCAATTTAATTCTATTTGTAAACTAAAACACAACTAAATTGAACGACTGACTAAAAAGTCTGTTTTATTAATACTTACTAATATTGCCAGAGAAGTCAAATCCTCTGTTCCAGTTACATGATTTTTTTGGTAGTTCGACGTTATTCAGAACAGCATACTTGACATCACAGCTATCTTTGTTTGATGTCTCCATACATATACCAATGTCTACAGACATTAGGTACATCCCTTCACTGGTTAAATCATGGATAACATAGCTGTAACACAAAAGTGATAAAAGTGTTATTTTGCAACCCTAAGACCACATTTAAAAAAATGTTGGTTTGCCATAGCCCGAGGGGCATAAAAAAAATTGGGTCGGTAGGTAGGCTTTTTTTTTTTTTTTTTGTAGAGCTGCCATGTATAGAACACTAAAACGACTGTTATTAATCCAAGAAGTAAATGGTGTCAGGTGTGCATCTTTCATGGATTGTTTTAAAAAGACACTAGAGTATAGTGTTATTGGATGAAGATTCTAACTCAATTTTCTTTTCAGGCGATTGTTGTTGTCGTCCATGTAGAACGAATAATCGTACCCTCGCTTTTTTTGGCGGGGGTACGAATTTAGTCCCATTACTTATAATGTAGCAGAGCAGGATTGAATCACTCCCGGCACTTTGATGTCCAAAAGAAGTTGCATATGCAATCAGACATGGTCGATCTTGATATCTTCAGACAGAGTAACCATTTTTTTTATCAGTTTCCTGTTTAAAATCAATCATTATTGATACGTGATGATAGTTATTGCCGTTTTTAATAACCGGCTGTGCGTTGTGTATTAATTGGTTCATTCCCATTTAGCCAACGTTTTAAAATTTTAGGTACTACAGGTAAGTTGGCTAGATGGGATCAAAGGCAATTAAGAACAAAAGAAAATTTAATTAGGGCTGGGCATGTGTGTCACCTGAAACTCGGGTCAGTAAATTTTGTCCTGGTATTGGATGGATTGAATTGTATTTTGTTGAGTTTTTATTGTTTATTTTCATCATTATTCTTGGCTGTAGAAGTTTGTGTTGCATTTTATTAACTCTCTCTTTTATCCAAGGCATTTTTAAAGGAACTAGGTTTATACAATTATTTTTTCATGTATTTCATGTATCATTATGCATATTCAACTTGACATGTACTTAAACAGTAAATAAATGTCAATTATCCAAACTTAAGTAGATGCACAACTGCATCTGTATACTGAAGTATGTCGATGTCACCATGTTGAAGTCTCTGCTTAAGACAATCAAGTCTTGAGTCAATGGTGCGATACTTCAGTTTCCTGTAGCGTACTGAATGAGTTGGATTTCGTTGGGGGCCTGTATTTGCTGGAGTTTCTGTATAATGAAGTAAAGGTTTGGATGGGCCTTGTGGAGGTGGTTGTTGATTTTGTGGTGCCACCCTTCGAAGTGGTTGGTGGTACGTGGTTCTACTGTTGTATGGTGATCCCATCTGTCTGGTGTTGTCTCTACCCAGTTATTGGTGATGTAGTGATTAAAACTGGTGATCTTAGGGTCATCTGTCTGGAAGTCATCCAAGCATGTAAACCATACGTCTACCAAAGGAAGCAGATGCTCTTCTGACATGCTGATGCAGTAATGGGTTGTGTTTGTATTCTTCTGTCGGACCAAGTTTTTGTATTTTCTATCTGAATTTGATGGTGGGTGGTTGTGGTCTCAGGGAAAGCTAGTAACCAGATTGTTTCTTGTGTTTGCAGTTCCAGGATGATTATTGAATTCAACTCTTACTTTTACATTAGCCACTTTTGTTTGACAATGATAAATTTCAGTCAGTCAGGTATTTATATATGCTTAATTGGCTTGTATGAGTTGAACTTTAGCTCAGTGTCAAAGTATTTTTAGTATCATTTATTTCATATAACTATCATTTATTTATTTAATTATTTTGCTTAATGAGTGAGAACTACAATTATTTTGAGTATCATTTATTTCATAACTATCATTTATTTATTTAATTATTTTGCTTAATGAGTGAAAACTATTTTAATTTCATAACTATCATTTATTTATTTAAAAATTAAATTATATTTATTTGCTTAATTTTTTTCATAAGATATCAACAACCTGGCCTGGAACAAAAATACTGTTAATTTATTTACCTATTAAACCTGAATCATTGCTAAATAAAAAAGTGAACCGGTGAACAAAATAAAAGTTGGCTAAATGGGAATACACCTATTAATTGACATTAGTGTATCTTTTTAATTACGTTAACTACATGAAAAACATTGAGAAACCCGAAACTGAATGGGGTGTTGCATCTTGGTAATACATATGTAAATTACTTGATTCTTACTACAGAATCGTTGTTTTAGTATGCAAATTAGCACGTTTATAATAAAATTAGGTCACATTATCCATATACGGAAAAATTATCAACTTATCATTTTCCACGTGCATTTTCAAAGACGAAAAAAGAAATTTCTTCAATAAAGATCGTTCGCTATGTCTACTGGTCACGGAGTAGTTCTCGCCGGCAAGTATTCTCGCCACCCGATTTTTTGACAGTTTGTGTGAAAAATTGGCATTTTTGAAGTCACCAGCGTAATTTGTTTTGGATGGAAGACGGTGAAATCTATTAAATGAAGCCTTTTCCATTGATTTACATGGAAAAATAACGGTACAGTCACAAAAATGGCGAGAATTGCTTCTGTCTTTTTTATGGCGAGAACTACTCTCTGACCAGTAAAGCTTTAATAACGTACAGATGATGAATATTATGTTTGAATTTTGTATAAATAGACCGAAGTTAGAATTTTTTATTTGCTTCATTACGGGCAATAGGACTGAATTCTGCCGTTAATCTGACAAATCACAAAACTAACATCAGATTATAACGGCAGTAAAATTCGGCCTATCATCCATGCTGCCGGGACAGTTAGAATATACTACGTCGCATGTGCGCTTTAAATAAGCGGTAATACCGGCAATTCACAAGCGCTTTGATGATCATAAACTAAATTGGAATCGGAAACGGTAACGGACCTGTGAAATATCCGGAAGTCGGAAATTTGAAAAAAAAAGTTACCAGCATTTAGGTCAATAAAAACTTTCGACTCGGGGGGTTAAAATCGGGTCGGTCGGGCTATGGCAAACAAACTATTTTTTAATTATGGCCTAAAATAAGAATTTTTGTAACATGCTGTCAACACCCAAGTGTACAGGCCAATCTACTGTAAAATGTTTGAATGAGTATATTAGTATCAATGGCACAGCCTTTTATCTGTAAATATGTAAGATCTAATAATATGACAACTCAAAAACTTAGCAACCATACCCCAACCCCCACCTCACCCAGGTTTAGCAGTTTCAGCCACATAAACACTACAGCCAAAACAGATTACGCCAAGTCTGTGAATCCATGATGGACACTGATTGTAGTACATGGACATTCCTGATGGACAGAAGACACTTCAAATATGATGTCCCTAACGTAACTGCCATGGACTGAATGCGATAAATACTTTATTTGAAGACAGTGTATTGTTCCTGTCATTAAATCATTCAGTTATGTATAAATTCTTTCAGATCATCAGTGATAATATTATTTTCATATTATTTGTAAAAAAGGTGTAACAAAACATGGATACAGTAAACTTTTATACAATAAAGGTGTGTTTAAACTTGTAAAATATAAAGGGTTGGTATTAATAAAACGCTGGCATAAAAACCCTTTTCTTATGGTGCCCAGAGGAATAAGGATACATGTCGTCCACCGGATGCAAAATAGAACGGTCCTTTGTTCAATGAACACCTGTGATTTTATTGTGGGGTCAATATGCGTGTGTATAAATATGTGTAAGAGTTTAAAGTTATGAATTACGGTAAATTTCATACTAATAATAATAAAAAGTGTCCCACTGGCATGCTTCCTGTTCAGTTGACTGGTGGTAATTGATTAAGGTAACCAACATGGGGATTTTATCAAATTTACAGTGTTATTAAAATACTACACGGACCGGAAAACTTTATTGTCTCAAACACTGGAGAAATATTTGTTCCCACATGTTTCAAATCTTTAGCAGTCGTAGGTTTAGTGGAATAATATTAAAAGCACATATTTACTTTTAAGTTTTTTATTTTAAGGAATTCTGCAACCTCGAATTTTGCTGTCATCAGCCAGAGACAAGTGTTATAGTTATGCTCCTACCATTCATTGGGCAATTCTCACCTCACCTATTGACTTTGGTAATAAGTGTGTTATTTTTGGCACATCTACCTGGCTATTATTCTAATCTCATTAGGTATTCAAAGGGACTAATAATTGACACATTAATTCTCACTCTTTGCAGTCCAATAAGCGAGTTCGCAGTTCGGACCAATTCCGGTTTATAGGAGAAAATTAGTGAGGCATTGTGGGATTGTAAGGAAGATAAACAATCCGTGCATCATATAGGAGAAAACAATTATAAAACAATTTTGCTGAAATTCAATTAAAAACAGATCGTGGTGGTTCATATAAGCACCAGGAATAGCCAAGAGATGAATAGAAACACCACAAGTAAAGCGTTTGTACCGATTTTGTCTCTTTTACAACACTCGATCTGCGTCCCAAACGTTATTGTTTATCTGCCTTGACCTTTTAACCTTAGCGGGTTATTCCCCTTTTTAAAAATATACACATGCGCATTAAGAAACTGCGAACTCGCTTATTGTTATAGAATTTACAAAACAATATATTAATCTGTTGAATAAATAATTATGTAAAACCAACATAAAATTGAGATGTCTGAATAATGATGTTTAAAAAATGTTGCAATAAACCATACTTACTCCATTCTTAATCCTCCCTGAAGGGCAAAAGATTGTCGCTTGCCCCAATTAAAGTTCAGCAATGATTCTGTAGCTTGCATTGTCTCAATGCCCAAGGTAATTTCATAAGAACAGGGATCCAGTGAGACCTTGGCCTGGATATTCTTGCCTATGAAGCCCATTGCAGCACACATAGAGATACCAGTACACGTAGAATCAATATTCAGAGAGACATCTGTGGGCAGTGTCAGAGAACCGGTGAAGCCTGAACACTCTGAAATGGAAAATTAGATTTACATAATAAAACATATTTTTACCTAAAACTGATGTCAATGGTATGTACATTTCTACTGATAACAAGACACAGAAAACTACATGCTTTGTATGCACACCAAAAGCAGGAAACATCAAGTGAGATGATTGCACTGTATGCCAGTTAGTATTTATTATATAAACTGGGAACCAGGAGATATCAACTGGGAACCAGAAGATATCATTTGTATAAGTACCAGTATGTAACACTTATAATGACAGCCTTGACTATACCAATACAAGTATCCTGTAATATAAAAACAAAGGATTCTAGTAACTGCGAGTTAATGGTTCTTCAGATACTCCCATTCTATAACTTCAGAGATGTCTGAAAATATTTCCATATATATGGCATGATCATAAAAAGCTGATGGAGATGTGACCAAAAATTGATATGGATAGACACACAAACTGATACCAAGCTAACACACACACAAACATCAAAAACAATATACCCTTATCCATATATGGAGCAGGAATATAAAAATAGCATTGTTGGCCTATTCTGGGTTAAAAAAATTGGCATGTAGTAATAACATTAAATCACAAACAAATACTGTATTTGACAACATGTACTATCCGGAACTGAATACTATTTTTCTATGGTGATGTGGACTTAAGTACTCTGATTTTAACCAAAATAAAACAAAAACTTATTTGTATACATTTATTGTACAGCAAATAAAACTAGAAATTAGTGAGATTGTGCCCATCTCTGTGGGCAACGCTGACCTTGAGGTCATGGTCAAAGGTCACCATCCATGGTATGTGACACATTGCCTTGATATTACCTACCCACATACCAAATATCAAAAGATAAAAAGTTATAGTGCGGACACAATTACCTTTGGACGGATGGACAGACTGATCACTTCAGGGCGTATGACACAAAGTGGCAGGCCCTTATATACCACAACAAATGGAGCTACTAAAACTGTAGTAGCCAGGTAATTTTCACCAGACCTTACACCAAAACACTATGAACGCATTAGGAAAACAAAAAGTAATGCATTGCAAATCCTGGATATAACTTAACCATTTAATGATTTATTTAGAGCAAGAGTGTCACGACCTTTGTTATATTCCCATACTTCCTCTGTTAGAAGGTAATAAATAGTTAGAAATTATCTTTTTACCATAAGAATACCAGGGTATAAAAGGGAACCAGTCTTGAGATACAACTAATTACCAAATCTACAATCCAACAGCTATATAAGCATACTAACACTACTGTGTGTACCTAGAACAGATTAATATAACCTTACCATTATTCAATCGGCCATTAGACGTGGTAAATGGCAGAGTAGAATGACTACATGGTGTTGGCTTTAAGAAGTCACTGATTCCTGTATTCTGAAATAGTAATGTAGCCACTGCTGATGGTAATGGATTGACCTTAGTTTGTCCTTGACTTACCAAGAAGTTGTTCAGTGAAAATGCTGTAAAATATTTAATATATAAAGTAAAATAAAAGTTTTGATATGTTTTATTCAATGGTCAAATAAATGAATCATGATATGATATTTCTGGGTACTCAAATACATAAAATGTCAGTAAAGAGTGTATAATTTCAATCAAGTCTTTAATCTGTTCAGGTTGGAAGTTTAATATAAAATTAAATATAAATTCAGAATCAAACAATAACAATATTTTTTTTAAAACTTGCCAATCATGAGTTTAGGGTATTCCAATGTAGAAGGACATTTTAGAATAGAAAAGTCAAAAAACTAAACATGCTATACCACTGTTGTATATTCTTGTAAGGGCTAGTCCATTGGAAAGTATAGAGAAGGGCAGAAAAGTTCCTAAAATGGACCCATAATAATCAAGGTGCTTTTTTATTTTTCCTTTGTCTATTGAGCTTATGTCCAATAATAACCCTCAACTATGTCATGAAGTAAAAAAAACCTTAATAGACTTACAATCCTTCACCACAGACTTCATAATGTAATAACCCTAAAGTGACATGAAAAATAATAATAATTGTTTCCTCTGAAAACTGACCTATACTAAAGGTAACACCCTTGTGGAGTGCGTTTTTTTTTCTTATTCCATATTTTATCTTTTTATTACAAAAATCTAGTAGAAAAAAATTTATCCATGATAATCTGTCCATACTTAACACTATGCCTCTTGTGTTTACATGTCCCAAATCATTCTTGACTTTTGCTAGGGGGATTTTACATTGTTAGTCAACCATTTTTGTTTTTAAAGGAATCTAATATTGTTTACCTGAATGTTCGTCTGTATTCTGATAATCTGCAAGACTTTCTCAAACAAAATAGCCTGAAGGGTTTCAAACACACAAAATCTATTTCACATAAGTTACACTTCTTTTCAATTTAGGTAAAATATTACTATGGAAAAATGCTCCATCAAAATGAAAAAATGCTACATTTCAAAATTCTTAATATTTTGAGGAAATAATTCTTGATTTCAAAATATAATTTTTTGGTTCTAAAAAAAGAGCATAAGCTCGAACATACACAGTAAACAGTTTTTATTTGTCATGCAAACCTAATTATTGTGGTTATTAATGTTTTGAAGCAGATATATATTTTGGATGAAAATATGAACAATTAACATATCAAATGACATTTTATTCATTTGTGATGTTTTTAAAGGCTAAAATATGACTTACATGTACCAGAATTTGGTATGTCTAAAATATGACTTACCAGAATCAAAGAAGGTAGATCCAGTGAAGCAGAACAACTTGGGTATCTGTGTAGCTTGGAATACTGTCATTGTAGAGTAACAAGCACCTGTTGTCTCAAAGCAGATACTCATTGTCATGTCTATCTGATATTTATTTGCAGCTTGTAGGTTCGTTATTGTGTATCTAAAAACATAATGTGATTCAATGTAATTTTTGTATAACCAACTGTGGAATGTGAGCACGATACCCCCGGCTTCGCTTTCAAGTCCAAATATCTCCCCTTAATGATAATCGAGGTCTATAAAAATCCTTCATGCACATCTACATATAATGTACTTCCTTAATGCTAAGTTTCATTAAATTTCATCAAGTGGTTTAGGAGGAGTTGCGCTTACAAGGGTGTGAACAGACGGACAGACAGACAAAGTGATTCCTATATACCCCCCACCCCAAACAAGTTTGTGGGGGTATAAATATAGAAATATTTCAGACATCATAGTACAATAGAAATACACAAGCATAATATTTGGATTCCCTGTTGACCCTGGTTGAATTTATTTGTTTTCATATTTCATTATTTTGCTTTCTAGAAAAATCAACAACAGTAAGCAAACAAAAATGTTTCACGTTTATTTATAGTAGTGAAACTTCATTGTCTTCAATTATATATGTACATATAGTCCCTTATATATTAACTTACTTAATTCTGACCACATTCATCATAGTTTTAGTCTGTTCCACTCCTGCAAAAAGAAAAAAATGTTGATAAAGGAGACATTAATTAATATCATACAACATTCTTGCCAACTGGTTATTAGGTAGTCTACTATTGATCATGTGGTCTGTCAACACCGAGATTGAGGGTTGGAATCTCACTGTAGGCAGGGTGCGCTCAACTCCCATCTTAATTGACATGGATTGCAGGTTTTTGTACCGAAGGTCAGGGGTTTTTTCTGGGTACTCTGGTTCCACCTACCAATAAAAATTGGACGATATGATATAGCTGAAAAATTGCTAAAAGTAGTGTTAAAACAACATTCAAACAAAAAAAAAACATACAACATTCTACAATTAATCAAAGGTCAGAAGGTATTTTTCTGTCTCTGCACCTTATAATTCTTCACTAAGGTTGCCTGTTTTGGATTAAATTGTAATAGACTAACCTGTCTTGTGTTACCTGGCAAGGTAATAATTAAATAAGGTGACATAAGACAGGTGGTTATTTAGTACAGGTTTATTTAATATCAAATACACTGCAAGAGAAAAAAAATTGTGGGGTCAAGTAAGACAAGGTATGCATACAAGACTATTAGTTATTCAGAAATATATGGGATGCATAAAAAACATTAATGCAGGCAATGAAATTTCATTCCATTTACACTTAAAAAAGGAATTTTATTCTAGCTTTGTGAAGCAGACCTGTCAGTAGCCATATTGTTTTTTTTTATTTTGTCACTGAATCATGTGATTCCCAGGAAGTGGGATACAAGTCACACAGAGACATGATACAAAAACATTCAAGTTAGGTAACAAATCACATAATCACAAAGACAGGATATAATAATTGTAAAATGCACACTGTAGCCAATCAAACGACAGGATTTTTAACAGGGTTGGGATCATAGGTCACCAAGTCTGGGTTGTCTGGCATTTTCTTCATTTATGCCTTACAATATCAATTAAGCTAACCAATTATAGAGAAAATCTTACCAAATGCAAATCCATTCAGATCAACCATATCAGTCAGTCTTTCAATCCCATAATGCAACTTATGGTTACATGGATCTAATCGGACAAATGAATTGAATCCACGCTGCAGGAAATCAGTGTACATACAGCAGTCAACATAGGTACATGTATTGTGTAGTTTACACACTGCGTTAGCTGGAAGTGTCTGTAAAGTGACAGGTTCTATACAATCTGTAAAACATTAATGTAATCTTCAATAGGAGAAAATAATAATGTGTTTTTCACATAAGAAGCAAACTCCATTTTTGTTCCGAAATGCTATGTCTAAAAGCAGGGAAGGGTGTGGAACATTTCAAACTGTTAGCCAACATTCTTCTAGCAATATGGTCTGTCAACACTGAAGTTGTGGGTTTGAGTCTCACTGCGGGCATGGTGTACTTGACTCCAGTCTCAAATAAAAAGGATTACCAGTTTTCCTACCACAGGTCGGTGGTTGTCTCCAGGTATTCTGGCTTCCTCCTCCAATAAAAACTGGATGCCATGATATAGCTGCAAAATTGCTGAAAGTGGCATTAAACACCATCAAACAAAAAAAAAACAAAACCAGCATAGATAAAAGAGTCGACACCACTACTTAAGAGTATCTAGAATGACACTACTTCTGTTTCTTAAACATGGTAGAGTATTGATGTTATACATAAAGACTTTTCACAGAAATACAGTAAGAAATATGACATTCCAGACTAAAATGTTAAAAGTAACATGGTATAGACATATATAGTTTCCAGCTTTTTGTTTAATGACATAGAACGAGACTTGATTAGCACAACTGGCCTGAACTAATATAAAGTTTATATATGAAAGTAGTTTGATGTATCAGGTAACTGTTTTACAGATACAAAAACAAAGATTGTTTGTATTGAACCAATAAAACATGGTCAGGTACCAATGGTCCATTTCATTAGGTTCTGCAGGAATTTAAATAAGCACCCCCCCCCCCCCCCACTGGCCAATGGCCCCTAAAATTTGCTGTGGGCTACTAGAATGTTTACCTTTTTTGTATAGAATATGGATGGACTTCTTAAAATTCAGATGTGGGATACCAAGCCAAAATTCTTAAGTTAAAACCCTGCGGTTCCTCAATCTGGGGAAAGCACCTTAATGGGATCAAACAGTAGGCATCCACATACAGCATATTATTTACAATTAATCATACATAACACAATATAACAACATTAAACTAAACCTTTCTGCCATCTTTGAGCATTGATTGGAGAATAATCAGCCAAAGCACATGGCGTGGCTTTCACGTAAGAGTTGATACCAAGCATATTGTACAGAGTTGTTATTTCTGGAGAGGTCAGTGTTTGTCCAATAGTCTTTCCAACTGTAGTCAAATGACTGGACAATGAAAAACCTACAAAACAACGATTTTATGTATAATCAAACATAATAGCCATTTTACTTTATTTCAATTTCTGAGTAGAGACCAAGATTTGATTTTTGCTTGAGTATTAAATAACTAAGTATAAAGATCTAAGTATTGTAAACTATACATTGTCAGTTCAGTTTGGGGAATGCAATCTTATAGACTTCCCATACAGACATATGAGAAATATATATAAGAAAGATTAAAACAATATCAGATCTCAAGCCCTCAGTCTTAATCTGATGTCTGTATGCTAATTCTTTTCATTTGTAAAAAACAGTACAGGCAAATATTTTGTCTAACATAAACAAATTCCCGCAATTGATACTATTTAAAAACTGAGTTGAATATTTTTGTCCTAAATAGAAAAATCCCATGGTTACCTAAGGTGGAATAGGCCATGTCCCATTGGCATTGTTTCTTAGGTATCATTGCATCAGTAAAGACATTCATTGTCAACTGACATTCCACAACATTGTTAAAACACACTTGTATTTTCAAGCTGACTTTATACTGACGTTCCACGGGATAATCCATGATCTTATACCTATAAAACAAAAAAAATTATACAATTATTTGTGTTACACAAATATATCTCAATTAAATATTTATCATACATTTTATTTTCATAAAAAATGCCCATAAAACTGACACCATCAAGTTACATTTCCGTGGTCCGAAAACAAAAACATCATTGAAATCTAGATCAATATGTATATTAGACTGGTTCCGAGTTTTAATGTGATATTACCCAGGATGCAGAACAGGTCTCTGTATATTTTAAACTCATCCAAGTCAGTTTGTTTTGTTTGTTTGTTTGAATGTTGTTTAACACCCATTTCAGCAAGTTTTCAGCTATATCATGACGTACAGTTGTTATTGGAGGAGGAAGCCAGAGTACCCAGAGAAAAACTTTGGCCGGAAAACTGGCAATTCTTGTCAATTAAGATTGGAGTCCAATGCACTCTGCCTGCAGTGAGCTTCAACCCACAATCCAAGTGTTGACAGACGCCATGATAAATAGAAGACAAACTTGTCCACCGACGCCCCATACGTCTATGTCAGAAGACAAACATATACATGTATTAAGAAAGGTTTTATCTTTTAAATCATCACATTTCTTTTTATAGCTATCTATTATTTACAAAATCAAAGAAAGAAGAGAAAAAACACCTCAATAAATGTTAAATTTAATGATATTTAACAATACGAAAACAAAAGAGAGGTAAACTGATTTTTCATACCTTAAATTATAACTACTTATTACTATTTATAGATGGAACAAAACTCACGTTAGTCTTACAACTCCTTTCAAATTGAACTTTTTCTCTACACCTGAAAGGTACAAAATGTGAGGAACATTAATACAACTGCTTCCTATTTATTCTTGACATACAATTTTTCATCGTCATAAATTGAACTGTTTGATAAAAAAATGTAATGTTGTTGTAAATGAACTGCAGTGGATTTCACAAAAAGTGGTAAGTGTGTAAAGTCTATCATAAGTGTTGGAATATCAAAATGAATTGCATTGTGAAAACAGCACTTGCCCTGTATTTTACACTTACGACATTTTGTGAACTCACTCCTGAGGCCCAAATGCTGTTTCTAACTGATTGTTCTAAACTCTGTAAAGATGCACTTATTTTATAGAATTATTAGAAAGCTAGTAATTCAACAAAGAAGCATTTTATATGTATGATTAGCATGTTAAGATCAGCAATTTAAAGACTGGGGACACAAATAGAAAAACCTAAAAATAATAAAGAGCCTTTTTTCTTACAAGACCAACCCTACTGTACTAAAACTGTGGCCTTATGGCAAACCATCCCTACTGTACTAAAACTGTGGCCTTATGACAGACAAACCCTACTGTACTAAAACTGTGGCCTTATGGCTGACAAACCCTACTGTACTAAAACTGTGGCCTTATGGCAGACCAACCCTACTGTACTAAAACTGTGGCCTTATGGCAGACAAACCCTACTGTACTAAAATTGTGGCCTTATGGCAGATCAACCCTACTGTAATAAAACTGTGGCCTTATGGCAGACCAACCCTACTGTACTAGAACTGTGGCCTTATGGCAAACAAACCCTATTGTACTAAAAATGTGGCCTTATGGCAGACCAACCCTACTGTACTAAAACTGTGGCCTCATAGCAGACCAACCCTACTGTACTAAAACTGTGGCCTTATGGCAGACAAACCCTACTGTACTAAAACTGTGGCCTTATGGCAGACCAACCCTACTGTACTAAAACTGTGGCCTTTTGGCAGACCAACCCTACTGTACTAAAACTGTGGCCTTATGGCAGACAAACCCTACTGTGCTAAAACTGTGGCCTTATTGCAGACCAACCCTACTGCACTAAAACTGTGGCCTAATGGCAGACCAACCCTACTGTGCTAAAACTGTGGCCTTATTGCAGACCAATCCTACTGTACTAAAACTGTGGCCTTATGGCAGACAAACCCTACTGTGCTAAAACTGTGGCCTTATGGCAGCCCAACCCTACTGTGCTAAAACTGTGGCCTTTTGGCAGACCAACCCTAGTGTAATAAAACTGTGGCCTTATGGCAGACCAACCCTACTGTGCTAAAACTGTGGCCTTATGGCAGACCAACCCTAGTGTAATAAAACTGTGGCCTTATGCCAGACAAACCCTACTGTGCTAAAACTGTGGCCTAATGGCAGACCATCCCTACTGTGCTAAAACTGTGGCCTTATTGCAGACCAACCCTACTGTACTAAAACTGTGGCCTTATGCCAGACAAACCCTACTGTGCTAAAACTGTGGCCTTATGGCAGCCCAACCCTACTGTGCTAAAACTGTGGCCTTTTGGCAGACCAACCCTAGTGTAATAAAACTGTGGCCTTTTGGCAGACCAACCCTAGTGTAATAAAACTGTGGCCTTTTGGCAGACCAACCCTACTGTACTAAAACTGTGGCCTTATGGCAGACAAACCCTACTGTGCTAAAACTGTGGCCTTATGGCAGCCCAACCCTACTGTGCTAAAACTGTGGCCTTTTGGCAGACCAACCCTAGTGTAATAAAACTGTGGCCTTTTGGCAGACCAACCCTACTGTACTAAAACTGTAGCCTTATGGCAGACCAACCCTACTGTGCTTAAACTGTGGCCTTATGGCAGACCAACCCTAGTGTAATAAAACTGTGGCCTTATAGCAGACCAACTCTACTATACTAAAATTGTGGCCTAATGGCAGACCAACTCTTCTGTACTAAAACTGTGGCCTAATGACAAACCAACACTACTGTACTAAAACTGTGGCCTTATTGCAGACCAACCCTACTGTACTAAAACTGTAGCCTTATGGCAGACCAACCCTACTGTGCTAAAACTGTGGCCTTATGGCAGACCAACCCTACTGTACTAAAACTGTGGCCTTATTGCAGACCAACCCTACTGTACTAAAACTGTAGCCTTATGGCAGACCAACCCTACTGTGCTAAAACTGTAGCCTTATGGCAGACCAACCCTACTGTGCTAAAACTGTGGCCTTATGGCAGACCAACTCTTCTGTACTAAAACTGTGGCCTTATGGCAGACCAACCCTACTGTACTAAAACTGTGGCCTTATTGCAGACCAACCCTACTGTACTTAAACTGTAGCCTTATGGCAGACCAACCCTACTGTGCTAAAACTGTGGCCTTATGGCAGACCAACCCTAGTGTAATAAAACTGTGGCCTTATAGCAGACCAACTCTACTATACTAAAACTGTGGCCTAATGGCAGACCAAATCTTCTGTACTAAAACTGTGGCCTAATGACAAACCACCACTACTGTACTAAAACTGTGGCCTTATGGCAGACCAACATTACTGTACTAAAACTGAGGCCTTATGACAGAAGTAGCATTAGGATAGAGCAAGGGTCTGGAAACGGTCATATTTGCCGGACATGTACGACATTTACATTAAAATGTCCGACTAAGGTTTAGTCAAATCGGACATCCAAAAAAGTGATATTTAACTTGGTCAATAATATAAATATCTCTTACTTGGTTTCAATACCTTTAATTTCTGCTAGATATAAATATTTTATTAAAAAATCAACCCTAAAGCTATTTCCCGTCACTGACACATGTGTTTATTGAGTAATCATTCACTCCAGTCAAGTGTTAATTACGTACTGGTTAACACAACAGGTGATAACCTAATTATGAGAACAGATCGGTTTCATCCATTTCGTAGAATATGTTATTGCAACAGTATTTTGAAACAATAGGAACGAAGTGGTTGTATGTTATATTGCTTAGAAAATATGACTTATTGATGGAAAAACATGTGTGGTCAAAATTGTACATCATGCATGCGCTAATGTACCTGACGTACATAAATCTTGGGAAAATCAATTCAAATTAAATTCTATTTAAATGATGAAAAAAAATATTTAATTCAATAAATAATAACTTGTAAAAAACGTGGTCCATCGCAGAGTATCGTATGAAATTCAATTCTGTTCCGAACTTGTTGTAATTTTGAAACAACCTCCTACTTCCGGTTAATGGAAATGTCTCACGAATGTTCATAAAAAACGCTGTTTGCTATTACTTTGTTGAATAGACAACATGTCATCTTATAATAAAGAAATTTTAGGAAGCAGAATGTTTTCCTACGTATATTTCCTTTCTTGCACAGTGCATATATCATAGGAACCCATACAAAACAACAACTAATATCTACCATGGTCTTGAAAAAAATTTAAAAGACCTTTATTCTGGACTTTAAGGAAAAGCACATACACATCCCAGCTTAAGCAAACAATATTTTTTATATGATGACCGGTAAAATGTCCGACATGACTCAGGAAAATTTCCAGGGCCTTGGGATAGAGGGATAGTTTAGTTCAGAAAAACTATGCAAATGTTATATAATGTGGCAGTTGATGAGGAGAGTGACCTCTAGTGAAAGGGTCTTATACGTGGGGACAACTGTAATGAACTAATGACATAATGCACTTTTGTCAGAATTAGCCAGATATTATCATACTGAAAAAGCTTACCGAATGTATTAGCATCAGACAAATTTAGGGCAGTATTAAATCGTTCTATTCCAATTATGCCTTTTTTGGTACATGGGTCCAAATACAGATAAGTATGGAATGGACGACCAAGGAAATCAACATCCGTACAAAAATCTATATCTGTACATGTAGCGGCAATGGATCCTGTCGTGGATGGGTCCAGGGTTGCCATAGGTACATCTAATGCACAATCTGTGTAATAAACAACAAAGAAAAATAAACATTTTTTCTAAAATTTACATTTTTGGTAATAAGACAAATACTTCTGACCAAATACATGTATGTCATGACCAAAAAAAATAAAATAAAGGAATAAAAAACACTTTTCTATGTATTTGACTATTGTTATGTTCAAAATTAAATTGGGGGCCTCAGTGGACGAGTGGTTAAGGTAGTTCGTCTACTATTGATCACATGGTCTGTCAACACTGAGATTGCGGGTTCGAGTCTTACTGTGGGCAGGGTGCTGCACTCGACTCCAATCTTAATTGACAAGGATTGATAGTTTGCCTACCGAAGGTCGGGGGTTTTCTCCCTGTACTCCAGCTTCCTCCCCCCTGAAAAATTGCTGAAAATGGCGTTAAACACCATTCAAAAAAAAATTTCAAAATTAAATTTAACAAATATAAGTCACATAAAAAAAAACTGAAATAACTATTTTTTACCTGTTTTCCATCCATTTACTGAAGGACTGTACTGGGCACCAGACCGTTGACATTGTGTGGGAGACATCATTTCTCCTATTTTCAGGAACTCCAACAATTTGGATGCCATTGCTGGTGTGAGAAGAGAGTTTTGTGGTAAGTTGTGGTAGGTGTACCAAGATGGCAGAGAAAACCCTGTAAAAAATAATTGCCTAGTAATACTTGAAATGGTCACTGTAAATTAATATATGTTGGTCAATAAATCAACCCAAACAAAAATGTTGATTCTAAATAGAGGTCAATGTGATCGAAAATAAAATCCTAAACTTATTAAACTTCAGAAAGTTCCACTAAAAATAGGAACCACAAATTTAACTTACTTGGGAGTACATGTTATGAAGGCAATATTAATCCTTTTTAAGTTTGATTTTATAGTCAAAATACAATGACCTGTCAGGTTAACTTTCTACCTATTGCTCAATCAATTCCAAAAATAGATAACAGCTGTTTAGAAAACTGCTTCAATCTGTTTTCTTTAAAGCTCTTAATAAGAAAGAGCTGGACATTTAAATTGCAGCTATTCATGCATGACTCAGGTAATTTCTAATTTCTAATCTGGGAGACAGCCATAGAGTACAATGTAGATGGAACACCATAGAAGTTTAAAAATTGCTGAAAGTGGCATTAAATACTACTCAAACAAACAAAGAAACAAATACACCCATACCACATGAATATTCTAACTTTTATTTCGGTCAATCACGGACAATACTTAATGACTGGATAAACAGTCATGTGAATGACATCAGATCAATCTAAGTCTGTAACTGTACCATGACTGCTGTAAAATCCTACAAGAATTAAATCAAGAAAACAATGAACATAAATTTTTCCAATATACCTATATGAAAACTTTTAGGCTTCTTCATATAATGACCCTCATCCTTCACAGCACCGATGATGCTTGGATACGGGTCCAATATATATGAAAACAGCAATAACCAATATAAACAGCAATAACCAATATAAACTACAATATTTACCAGGAACTCCAAAACCTGTATCGTAGTTACAAGTCTTGATTGGTAGTACTTGATCTTTGTAGAGTACAAAGGTCACTAACTGGTTAGATCTATCTAGGTATACTGATATGTTAAGGTTGACCTTGAAATAGTGATCATCGTTGTTATAGTCAACAAGGAAGCTGGAAAAATATAAATTAACTCAAAAGTGTCATCAACATTCTCTAAATACAACCAGTATTACTGTCAGCTAATGCTCCCTGATTATACCCTCGATCTATAACTTCTGACAGGTCTGAAAATAAATCCTGACATGATAATGCCATGAACCGTGGCTCTTTTAGTCCTTGGACATTTTTTTTATTTGGTGGACTATAAATGGTCCGCCAAATCAAAAATATCCAAAGGACCTAAAGAGCTATGGTTTCACAGCTATTATCACTGCTGATCGAGAAAAATGTGATGAAAATATGGTTACACACAGTGACTGAAAACAGTATACTGACTATCCCCCTATGGCGAGGAGAGGTATAACAAAGGAACATCCTACCTTGTTATTTAGACATATGTTTGAATAATTATCAAGTAAATTATCAGCATGGAGACCTAGGTTAAAATATAAACCATTGTGGTTAAGAGCCTTATTGCATGACCAAAGAATTTAAAAAATTTAGAAAGACAATCAACTAACGGTCAGCTGCAGTAAAGTTTATAGCTTCAATTGGCACAATGATTAACAGTAAAATACCAATGACATGTAACAAACTTACTCAAGTGTGTAGACATTTTCCAGATTTCTTGTATCCTTCTGACCTTTAAATAGAAATTGTAAATGTAATTTTTTTATGTGTATTACCATGGTAACTAAGGCAGTGATAACATTTATTTAACTATAATAAATTTGTGTAAAAAGTATTTTAACAGAAAATGCCAAAAAACTATATTACATACAGTTGTAGGTGACAGAATATACCAGCAGGGTGTGCTCTACTCCACAGTAAATTGAAGAAGATTGCCAGTTTTTTGTCAAAGGTCAGGGATTTTAACTGTTACCCCAATAAAAACTGGGTGCTATGAAACTGCTGAAAAGTGTTGAAAGTGGCAAAAAAACCACAAACAAACAAACATCATAACCTACTTTAACAATAAAAACATGAAAATCAACTGGCAGTAATACATTAACACATACCCCAGGCATAAGTCAGGAAATCCAGGTCAATAACAAGTGTCTCAATTCCGATTTTAAACGACCTTTCACACATGTTAAGGTCAAAGTAGGCATGCAGTGATTTCCTAAGGAAGGTTATGTACATGCAGCAGTCTATGGCTGTGCAGTACGATGGAATGTTACAAGCCATGGTAGCTACAGATGAAGTTGGAAGTGCTGTTAAATTTCCTAAAGGGTCCGGACAATCTGAAAAAAAAAAGAATATTTCATATATTCAATGTTCACTACCATTAATGTTAAATCCTCATGAAAAAAATAATGTTATAACTTATCTCACATTTTTGCAAATGACAACTTAAGTAATTATTTATTAAGTTGCAATTTATTTTGTCATTTAACGCTGATTTATGACAGTTTACTTTGATCTGACCCCGTCAATAATTTATTCATTGACATTATCACTGCACTTTACACTTTCTGACACATTAGTGACAATTTCTAAGGAAGTTTAGCAACAGTGCAATATTCTACAATAAAGGGGCGGGGCTAAGATTCCAGTCACAGTAAATGAACTATAATGGTTTCCAATATTCATGTTTGTTTCAAGTGTTTACAATAATTTTAGACATTTTTATTTAATTTAGTAGTATTTTTATAAAAAAAAATTATACCCTTATAACCCTCCATTATTTGTCCAATTTCTGTCTGTTTAATCATAACCCGCATCCCCCCCTTTTCCATTTTTGAGTACATGGATTATTATTGTTTAACAGAAGATAATCCAGAATAAAGATGTTATTAGTAGTAGTAAATTAATGATAGATAAGTGATCAATTTTAACTTAGAATCCTCACTATGTGGGAAGAAAGTGTTGACTGACCCTTTCTATTGTCATTTTTTTACTGAATGAAATGACCCGTTAAGCCTGATCACACATGTTTGTGAAATTCTTATGCATAGCATTACAGTGCAAAGTTTAAATACCTAAACTTCAATGTTATGACCCAATCCAATTATATTTTTTATTATTTTTATAATAATTTTAGTTGCAAAAATTAGATTTTTGTACAGAAATCAGCAATAAAAATTATACTAGAATGTGTAATTTGTTTTGCTTGAATGGTTTTTTCAGCATTTATAATGCATCTCGTGGAAACGACTCGTTGCAATATTAACGTTCAGAAATCATTATCGCAAAACAAATTACTAATAATATATATTAAACATTTTTCTCTGTCAAGCTGTGATTATTATTATCATTAAAAGCTTTTTAGGATTTGTTTCAATTTCAATGCAGTTTAAGCTTCAATATTTAATATGTTCAATTAATATACTCATCATACCTTCAATCAAGCTGATTTAAGCACTGGATTTAAGTCACATTATTGTCAAGTGACTTTTTGTTCAAAATAAAAGTGAAATGTCGGAGTGTAAGGGTATCAATGGAAATGAGCTTACAAAAATAGACTTAAATAAGCTTTATTGAAGGTACAGTATGATTATACTTATATAGAAAAATATCAAAGGAAGCAAATTACATGTATATATAGTTTAACTGGACGAAAATTTTTTTAACATCTGGACACTACAAAATATGCCGACTCAGTCCAGTGTGACAAAATCTGCTGTTTTGCTTATGGAGAGCTCTCTGATGTCCCACGCAAAAAAAAAACATTGGACAAAAGAGGATTCTCATACTAAGCAGGATCTGACATCATGTTAATGAACACATTTGTACAAATATGTATTTATATATTGATTATAGTCAAATTTACCGGGTCTGTCAGACAGGTTTTGCTTGACAAAATAGAATACTGCTTACCGCGTATGGTCGAGTTTATGGTCCTTTTGTAGATCTCATATTACACTTTTTGAAATCAACAATTATTTTCCACAGTTAATTGGCGTTTTGAATTGGGCTGAATTTTCATCAGCCATTTTTGTAACCGCAAGACTTTTCCCGCCTTAACTGCAGACGACATTACCCGAAGGATTACGAATAGACAACAATGGAATTTTCCTAACGTACACTTCCGTTCAAAACAAGGTCAAAATTTAGTATGGAAATTTGATTTATCAAAATGAAAATTCAGCCGCATTTCAGAACGCTGATTAACTGTGGAAAATAATTGTTGATTTAAAAAAGTGTAATATGAGATCTACAAAAGGACCATAAACTTGACCATACGCGGTAAGCAGTATTCTATTTTGTCAGGCAAAACCCGTCAGACCGACATGGTAAAATTGACTATAGGGGTTAATATTTAAACCACTAGAACATGCAGTATTTCAATAGGGAAGATACAGTTTGTAAACTATAGCTTGAACACTGATTTACCTTAAAAACTTTATCACACAGGGAAGCAACAAAGTTACACCAACAAATTTTACAATCGTTCATTTTATAACACAACCATAATTTGTCCTTACCATTCTTCCATCCCACAATACTTGACTGAGGTTTGTATTTGGCACTGTTTAAATCACACATTGGTACTTGTAGATAAGGAGCAATACCAAGTCTCTCCAAAACTTGATCTACAACAATGTCTGTCACCTGATCCGTCAATGACTTTCCAATTCCAGAAAGGAAATCAGAAGCAGAAAATGAATTAATGTCAATATTCCAGTCACATCCGATTTTAGGTAGGTACATGTTCTGGAAAACCTTGAGTGTGATTTCACATGGTACACCATCAGCCTTGTTCAGACAAACACTTACATTCATATCTACAATGTATTTCTTCTCTGCTTGTAGATCTTGTACCATATAGCTACAAATACAAACAAGAAAATTAATTTATGAAAATATAGTAATTGTATTGAGAAATTATTCAGTCTGTTACTTCAAAACTATTGGCTAATTGATTCAATGATTGAGGTCCAGTTAGCAATAGTAATCTGTTTTCATGACAATAAAGAGGGGCAAAGTGGTAAAGGTAGTTAGTCTACTATTGATCACATGCCTGTCAACACTGGTTGCTGCTTTGCGTTTCTATTTGAGCAGGGTGTGCTCGATTTTTATCTTAATTGGCAAGGATTGCCAGTTTTCCTACCAAGGTCCTAGGTTTTTCTTACTGTACTCCAGCTTCCTCCCCCAATAAAACTGGACACCATGATATATCTGAAAAATTGCTGAAAGTGGTGTTCAACACCATCCAAACAAACAATTAAGAACAATATATCAATAAATAAAACTGAAAAGTTCAAAATAATAAGTTGCAATGAACAAACTTATATAATGACTAAGGTGAAAAAAATTCAACATACTGCTGGCAACCTAAAGTATAGTTTTAAGGGGCTTGGGATCTTTGTGACATGTGCCTCTAAATCTACAGAATTATCTGTATACCAAAAGATCGTTTGGCAAGCCTCTCACATTGTACAACACCATGTCCCACAATTATGAATTCCTTCTTACCACACTGTAGCCTTTTTAAAAATAACCTAACCAGGTCCTAGTGCTGTTAACCAGTTTTTAGCTGAGAATATTGTTATTCTCAGTTTCTTCAAAACTTTCAATTCTCTGTTCTTCTTCTTCTTCTTCTTCTTCCAAGTTCTCTGCAAATCACCTCTGGCGTATTATCGCAGAGTGATGACCCACGAGAAACAGCATCAAGTTCAAATTTAAATTCCAAAGGAAGTATGTACATGTACAATTAAAAACAGGGTTGAGGTCTAGTTGGACATCTTAGGCAGGCTGTTTTTGAAGGCATCAGCTGTTGATGCTGTTACAGCTACCAGTGGTAAGCCAATCCATAGTCTGATGGTAGAAGGTACAAAGGACTGCTGGTGACACTGTAGTCTGGAGTATGGAAGGTGGAATCTCTGGTTATGTTCCCTTGTTGATGTTGTTGGTATGGATCTGGTCGTGAAGTATTGGTCTTTTGGTATAGCTACTAGGTGGTGTATTATTCTGTAAAGCATGTTGTCATAGCAACTGAACCAAATTCTCAAGCTGAGCTAAAGATTTTTACTCAAACAGGTTTTAATGAACCGTAGCCAGGTATTCAAGTACTCTTAGTTGACACCTCAATCTTATTGCATTATAAAACTTAATATAAATAAATGAATACTTACCTTAGGTAAAGAGTATCTGCTATATCAATCTCCTTGACAACACCTAAAACCATTATTTTATAAATTGAGATGAATGCCATACAAGAAATATGAAAATATATTTTTATCTGTTTCCAAATATCAAGTTATGACTTCCAAATTCATAATACTGCAATTTATTAACACATACTGAAGGTACATTTGGGGATAATTAGTATGAAACACTATTGTTTTATTACAAAAAAAAAAGTTTTACATAGTGCAAAGTCTCATGTATTTAATCAGCAAAGGGAACAACAATCTTAATAACAAAATAATAATTTCTTTATTTCTATGTGTTTTTTTTTATCTTACCTGTCTCAAAGGTAACAAAAGTTTCATCGATTCCATATTTCTCTATGCCTGCTTTTATCTTATTTCTACATCCGTCTAACAGGATGTAGAAGTGGAATGATTTCTTGATGAAGTCAACCTGAACACAGCATTCAATTCCAGTACAGTAGTCTGGGACATGACAGGTGACAGGAACATTGGCAGGAATAGCAGGGAGGGTAAAGGAGACAGGACATGCTGAAGAGGAATAAATGGCAAATTTATTTTCATGAAAGAGTTTATCCCTAAGTTTGGTTTGTTTTGTCCACAACATTTACAATGACTTCAACAGGTAAAGCTAACACACCATCCAAGCAATTTCTAGTTTGCAACAGAATGGCAGTATTGCTTTATTTACTGCAGCATTAATCACAGATATTTGTTAATAAGAGAATATTTTGTAGGTAAAATCCTAATGTATGATTTGTTGTCAATCTTTGTCGAAATTGTGTTTTGGGCAGACACAATCATGGTCCTGATTTTGGTAAATTAAAAAAACATGCCTAATCATGTTTGATTTAGGATGGGTATAAACATAAGTGAAAAAATGCTTGATATGGCACTAAAACCAATTGAAACAAATAAAACTAGAGGCTCCTAGCACCGTGGTTGCTCACCTGAACCAGAAACCAACAGAACAACTTTGAAATTCTTCTTTTTTTATCCAGCTTCCTTATTAGGAATTGTCCAATGTTACACTTCTGCAAATATCATTAATTTTAACCTTTTAAGGGGAATAACTCCTACAAGGAGTCGTCCAATACATATGCATCAATAATCATTTTGCAGATCTTGCGGTTTTTCAAGATATTGAGGAAAAATGACAAAAATCAACAATTTTGATGATTTAGAGGCAATAACTCCTTAATAAGGCATGGTCACACAACTTCAACTCGATGGAAAGTTTTGTAGAGCTTTTGATGCTGAGGAAGGAGGTTCAATTCAGATTTTCTGTATGTTATACTTTTTAAACTATATGCCAAAAACTATATCTTGACAATACATTTTATTTTTAGCCAAGGCAGCCATGTTTGTTGATCAGCTGTCATGATTTGTGCAGTTTTGTTAGAGGACAACCTAAAGATGATGTGTGCAGTTTTTCAAAGCAGTCCTTTCAGTGGTTTTAGAGGAGAAAATTTTTTTAAATCAATTAAAATTGATTTAAAAAACAAGTACAAGGGGAATAACTCTAAAAAAAACTTGGCTTCAAATCAACTTTGTAGATGTGCAAATTTGCTACATACTTGAATTAAGCATAATACATATAACTTGACACAATATATGTTAATACAGCCATACCAACAAAACATAACATTGCAGATGTAAACAAGGAGTTTTACTTGTTTTCATGACAACAAAAAATAACATACTTTTGTTCCAACCATCAACACTTGGGTAATAAGGCAACTCAGATCGGCTGCAGTGTGTTTCCTCCATATACTGAGCAATCCCAGACTCTTCCAAAAATACATCTGACAAATACTCTGGCATGCTGTTTGCAACGTCCATGGCCTTGTCCTTCAACCAGTCAGTTACTGATATATCTAAAACCCAACCAATTGGTCACTACATAATGTTTTCCCTTCTGATTGAAATTTAATAGTCTTCATTAATCAGGTCATTAATATAATAATTATTTTTGTGGAAAGCCAAACAAAAAGTCTAAAATCTTGTGACTTTTTACAGCTTAAATTTTAAATTATAAAAAATTCAGTTTATCTTCGGATTAAAATTTTTTAATTTGCTCTTTACTGGGCTGAAAAAGCATAACTTCTTTGGAAATTTATGAAAAATACACCAATAAGAAAAGAAACACAGCTATTTAAAGAACAATTTCCATTAGCAGTCTACATAACTTTAGACATGAATATGTTTTCCTGAAAAAGTAAGAAACAATGTAAAAGGCTTGAAATAACTATAAAATCAAGAAACAAATGCAGTAAAATCTCAAAAGGTAAAAGCTGAATTGTGCTTTAAAGAGGACAGAAATCAGTACTTTATATTAATAAACTTACCAGATAGCTTAATACTAGTTTCCAGGTTACAAAATGGTTTAGGTAACTTAATATTCTCCAGAAGTTTAATGTTGTAAAGACAGGGAATATTTTTATCGAGACACAAGCTGGCATCCAAGTTTAACAAAAACATTTTCTGTGTCTTTAAATCATCAATGGAATACCTGTGGAAATATAAATTCTTTTTAATATACATATATGTAGTCAAATTTCAGTCTGAAAAGGAAGTTTTAAAGTGTTTAGCCAGAAGACACCTCTTAAGTTACTGCTTATATGACTTTGGGTTATTCCATTAACAAGTATAAGGGATGATAGGTTTAGTTACTGCATACATGTCTTTGGGTTATACCATTAACAAGTGTAAGGAAAGGGGGTAAGATGTGACAACTAAAAAATTGACCCAAATTGAAGATACAGGTTATACCATTAACGAGTGAGAGGAAGGGAGTAGGATTGGACAATAAAAAATTGACCCACAGTGAAGATAATTTTGTCATGTTTTTGCTATATATTGAATTAACTAATATGGCCATGTCCCAAAATACTAATACCTTTCTACCTCACTTAAAAATCTGTAATAAAATAAACTTATTTTCAGGGTACTAATAATGTATTGTACTTATTATGAAAATCAATTAAATATAACTACATGTATTTTACTTTAGCATCATAGTATTCTATGGATTTGATTATTTGGTCTTTAACACACTTTAAAATGATGCATAGAAACATGTTTCTTCCCTCTTAATATTAAATGAATGACTTAAATTGTTTCCATGCATACATTTTCTTTAACATCAAGTCAAGTCAAAAATGTTTGGCTAGACAAAAATCTAAGTAAAGATGTGAGTGACTGCAGATGATTGCTACTTACGTAAGTTGAACAATTTTTTGCAAGTTGATATATTCCTTCTTTCCAAACTCATAGCTAAACAAAGCAGTTTTGTACAGCAAGTTCTCAATGCCGACTGTCAACTCATAGTCACAGGCATCCAAGATGATGTAGAAATTAACAGACAGATCAAATTCGACGATATCCAAACAACATGACACACCTGTACAGGTATCCATCAAATGACAGGTAACAGGTATACTGGGACTTATAGCTGGTAATGCGAAAGGCAAGGTTACATTACATGCTGGAAAAAGAAAAAACACAGTAGAATCCTAAACTGATACATTCTCTTCATAAAAAATGCAAACAAGCCCAATGTAGCATCACAACAAAAACATGCAATTATTAAGAGAATTGATTTCATATATTCTAGAATGGTAATTTTTTTTTCTGTGCATACAAATATGCAAAGAAAAGAGTGCGACTGTCAACATTCTAAAAAACAACATGCCCAAAATAATATTAAGTGTGTTGGTAACGCTATTATAATTTGGTTTTATTTTGTCTTAGTAAGATATTTGTGACAAATTCATCAAAGTCATTTAAAGTTACTGCATGCATCAATTTTTTTGTGTTTGTACAATTTTTTGACTTTCAGACTACAATGATTGTGAATACACAATTTTAACAACTCTTTGATTTTTTATACTATTAATGTTTAGAGTTTTTGTTCAGTTTTTAACACATGCATACAATGTCCTTCTGGTTTTACAATTATACAGGGTTGGAACAATCCAGAAGAATCGGTCTATTGTAGCAAACAATTTCAATCTAGCTGTTACATATATCTTTGCTGTACCATGTAAACAAAATTATTTGATTATTTTAAATTTACATAAATTCTGAAGTAACTATACCATACGCTTCAGATTATAAGTCGACACTTTTTTCTTGAGAGTCATTGCATCGACCTATTGTCCAAATCGACTAATCTAGGGTTGCATACAGTTGCATAAAGCTTATTGTGCTTTATAATGAATAGAAATGAAACCAGAGAAACTATGTTTCAGATACGTAAATGTCGTTGTCATTGTATATTGAATGAACAATTAATTAAGCATTGTGATTTGAGTTCAAAAAACCAAAATTTAATAATCAGAGAAACCTCCCAAAAAACTAGAACAAACAAGTGTGGACTGTGAGCATGCTCACAAAAGGAAACCCCCCCCCCCCCCCCACATCACTTCAAGTCCAATTATCTCCCCTGCATAATATCCGACTGCGACGAAAATTCTTCATGCACATCTACATATGATGTACTTCATTCTAGTAAAGTTTCATCAAAATCTGTCAAACGGTTTAGGAGGAGTTGCGCTTACGATGTCCAGCACTGAATACTATATTTTAAAAGTCTAAGTCCAATTATCTCCCCTGAATAATATCCGACAGCGACGAAAATTCTTCATGCACATCTACATATGATGTACTTCCTTCATGTAAAGTTTCATCAAAATCTGTCAAGTGGCTTAGGAGGAGAAGCGCTTACAAGTGATGTGGACAGACAGACAGACAGACAGGGTGATTCCTATATACCCCCAAAAACTAGTAAAAACCTAACTAAACAATTGAACTGTTTATGATTGTCATGAAGTTTAGGATTCCTATTAACAGAGTTATCATACATGCAAATGAACATCCAGAACATGCTCATTAGTTTATATTTCAAAAATGTCAAAACATACAAGGGCATGGTTTTCAGACAAAATCTGTTCATGAAAAATACTAACAATTTTTCCATCCGTTTACAGCACCAGCAAATGGAGTCCGAGTTCTCTTACAAGCTGGATTCTTCAAATGAGGAGTCAATCCAAGAGTCTCTAACATCTTATCTCGTAAGATGCCTGTCACTTTGCCAGCAATGTTGTTGCTTAACTTGTATGCAGCCAATGAAAAATCTACAGTAAAAAGATCAATAAATTATTACAATTTTTTTATAAAACATATTTTCTAAAGTACTACTGGTATATTTATTCATCAACATAATATATACTGTACACAAATTACAAGTCAACAATTTGTTGTCACCAAATGTCTAGCAAAGAAATATTCGATAAAAATGTCCTGTAGTACATGTACAGTTTTCCCTTGTGTTGTACCTACATGACGTCAGCTATTATTATTGCCAATGATTTCCAAATTTGTAAATTCTTCATATGAAATCTTTTCTCAATGTACATTACTGCCCTCAAGCCTTAAAAGCCTTAATTAAGACTGCTCTAAAAGGTGGCAATATAATATGGTAGTACACTTTAGATAGAAAATTGTAAATTTATAAGTACTAAGGTTAAGATGTCTGAAATTGTCTGAACAATTTACTTCACACATATTAGTAACAAAACATAACTAGTTTCACTTGAATAAAAAGCTGACTAATAAGAGAGAGCATTGCAGATGTGAGATATAAGGTAACATGCATGTGTAAATACATGCATTTGTACATCCATATGAACAAACCCATTTCAGATGGTAGCAGAACTATCAGAAGAAAATACTGTAGACAAGCACTAAAATTAATTTAAAAGTAGAAACAAATAATTTTGACATCTATAAATTAAAGTGTTTGATTTTTAAAAAGCAACAACAAAAATGTCTGAGAAATTTTTTGCAATCTCAGAAATGCTGTGTTTTTGGCATTTTTGTGACGTCACCAACACATTTATGAAAGATGTCATGTCACCAATGGAATGCAGAGGCAGTGTTAGACCATAAGGGTGCTCTGAAGTAACGTCATGAACCATAAAATATATGATGCTCGCATTTAGGTTGTGCCTATATTCATAATAAAAAAAACATTCCTCTGTTATTTACTAACATTAGCATATTTTTTATTGTCATTAACAATAAGTTAAATTTATTTCATCAATACAAACAATAAATGCATGCTGCTGGGTACCAAAATTATACCTAAATTGAGATCGGACCAATCACAACCAAGCTTAGGAAGTTTGGTGTTTTCAAATACTGGCACAGAAACAAGACAAGGGCCATCTTCTTCAAAACACACACTCATGTTCATGTTCAGCATGTACTTCTTCTCTGCTGACAAATCATGGATCGTGAATCTAAACAAAGTGAAAATTACTGTATTAACTTCAAAAATAGAATGTATTATTTGACAATATAAGTAACCATCAGTGAATAAGTGGAGAAATTGTTTTGTAAATATTAAACAAATACATCAAATGAAGACAGAGTACTTTCCGTAAAATATTTAACCAGTCATGCAATATTTCCCCCCTACCCACCCCCATACAGCTCCGGATGAAAACATATACCGTATAAATGATTTTATTCACGGTGATTTAATTTTCGCTATATTCGCGGTAAAAGTTGGAACGCGAAAATAAAAACGCGCGAAATATTAGGACAAATGATAGAGTTATTCATTCTTATTACGGACCACGAATATTACATTATGCCAAAAAAATAAACTCACACAGTTTTTTAACAAAAACGCTAAATTTTCCACACACGAAAAATACCACTTATATGGTAATTATTTACATTTCTCAGATTTTGCACTGTTTACGGCAGGATTATTTAGCTTTTAAACATGATTTACCCTGTGAAGAAGAAAGAAAAATACTCACGACATTCTAAGTATATTTAGCACAGTCATGCTCTCAACCTTGCCTGAAATAATAATATATATAAAATAAAATTACCATGGCATTTAAAGATGGTTTATAAAGAAAAAAATCTTATACTGTTTCCGCAAAGTATCCATTTTTATCTTGTAAAAACTTTAATTTATAAAAATTAAAAATTTCAAAGTTATAAAATAAAATATACAATGAAAAACTACAGTAATGTGAAAATTAAATAAACCTCAATAAATTTAATGTCTAAGAATATATAAATGTTTGCACGGTCAGGACTTACCCCATTGGTAGTTCAATATGCTAAAATTAAAAGCTCGCTTCTCTATACCAATGCTGAGCTGCCATGTACAGCCATCCAGCAGTGCGTAGATCTGGAAGGACTTTCCAATTTTGCCCACCTCAACACAGCAGTCAATGCCTGTACAGTAGTCTGGTATGTAGCAACTCACTGTTCCTCGTAATTTTGGTAGAGTCATGTTTCTAGGGCAAGCTGTAAAAGTAAAAAAGCAAATTTTTTTTTTTTAATTTTAATGCCAAATGTTTCTGGTACAGAGAATATCATGTTCATGTTTTCTATCTTCCATAATATCTGCCCCTCCCCCCACCTACCATTTAAAAATATATTCATGACCCCCACTTGTTGCTAGTCACATTTTAAGTTTTTATGCATTTCATTTTGATTTTTGGTTGATGCTTGTTAGATTACTTATGACTTTTTCTTTCTGTTGTTAACAGAAATACTAGAATTCTATGCTTTACAATTTTACATGGAAACTCTATTATTTACCATAACCTACCATCAGTATAAATAACGTACCACCAGAACCCTACAACTTACAATTAGTATAAATAACGTACCACCAGAACATTACAACTTACCATCAGTATAAATAATGTACTACCAGAACCCTACAACTTACAATCAGTATAAATAACATACAACCAGAATCCTACAACTTACCATCAGTAAATAACTTACCACCAGAATCCTACAACTTAACATCAGAATAAATAACTTACAATCAGAACCCTACAAATTAACATCAGAATAAATAACTTACCATCAGAACCGTACAAACTTACCATCAGTTTTCCAGCCATCAACAGAATTGGCATATTTCCCTTCAAACCTATCACAAGAAGGTGAATACAGGTATTGGGTAAGTCCATATTTTTCAAACAATTTGTCGGCTAAAGCTGTTGATAGAGACTGTCCTGCCTTAAGTCCCTCTTCCTTGACCCAGTCTACCAGAGAACCTGCCAAGTAGACAATGCAATTTAACTCATATATGAGTTCATACCATATGTCATATTGTTTGCTTACAGAACTGTCCCATCAAGAATTGTTATCTTGTTTTATATCTAACAAGATTTAATGCAACTGTCAGCAATTTAGCAATGTTTCAGCTATATCATCCAGTGTTTATTGGGTCTGAAGGTTATATAACCCGGTGAAACTGTTGACCCTGTTAGATAATTGCCAATCCTTGTCAGTTAGGATTGGAGTATATATAAATATTGCCTTTATACGGTAAGGCAGGCGTAGATTGTTTTCATTTAAGGGGATTTTTTTTAACCTACTTCCTGATAGTATCTAAGAGATTCACAACAAAAACAATATCTGATGACATGCAACAAAAAATACCAGTTGGTTTTTCTATACCTTTTTAATTTTTATTTTGCATTTTGAGAATATATGTAAAAAAGTATGAAATTCATCAATATGGTAAATAAAAATGGTGACCACTAAAATTGCTTACAATTATATTTTTAACAGGTCAAACATAATCATGATAATATAATTCTGTTAATAAGTCACTAAACTTTATTAAAGTTCAAAATGTTTTTTTTTACTTTAAAAGCATAATTACATGAAGTTTAAATAATAGTTGGTATCCTATGCGTTAGACATAGACATCCTATGCGTAATTTCCGCGTTCTCGTTTCATCTCATCCGGGTCAAGTTTCCGTCAGGGATTACTAAACTAAAAACTTAGCGAGTGTCATATCCCATCATACTAGTCCTAGCTGTAAACTACACAAGTAACATATTGATAAACTTACTTGAATTAACTGACCACTTCATTTCCAGGTCACAAAGAGGCTGTGGGAACTTCACTTGTTTAAGAATATCAAAACTGACTTGGCAACTACCCTTCTCCATACATATCTCCATCGACAGGTCTATAATTAATTTCTTCTCGTACAACAGCTGATCAATAGTAAACCTGTACAAGTAAAATATAATGTTATTCCTGTTAACTAGCATTCATAATGATAATATGTAAATGATACCAAGACAGATGAGTTACCAAAGTAGAACTCGCACATCTGCCTTCTACTTCTCCCAGTTAACTTGCTCTTGTCTTCAAAAGAACTAAAATACTGGTCCCTGTACAGCATTATTATTACTCTAGTTTTAATTGGGGTAGGAACTGTCTGACCAGGGGCATTATGTTGTCAGCATAGGACATTAAAAACTCCCAAGTTGCCGGAGTAGGAGAAAGAGGACCCAGATAGAACCTTATCTCCTGCAGAAAATCATAGTCAATAAATGTTACAGTAGAACCTTATCAAGTCAGATTGGAACTCAAACCCTCAGTGTTGACATACCAATTGTGGGTATTATGATGTTTTTTTATGTAAACTGGTGAACTTAGTCTCCAATGGAACTTCTCCAGCATCAATAATCTTCTTAGCTACCTGATATTTAATAATAGTCTAAAGTTTCATTGCAATCAAACGCAAACCTTTTTTGGCAAATTTATATAAACGTCTTTTATTGTAAAAATTTCTAACATTTTTTGGCAACTATAACCTTGAAATGTGATGGATTTCCCCAAAAATTGAAATCCTTTTAACTCACCTAATATGCAACTATGTCCGAAATTCTCATGGACATCAAATACAAACTGTTTGAGTTATGTCCAGAAATATCTTTTTTGGAAAAATTTCTAACTTTTATTACTGAATGTGACCTTGACTTTTGAAAGAATTCCTCCACAATCAATAAACTTCTTCTCAAACTGATATGTAGAACTATCCCAGTTTCATTGAAATCTGATGCAAGATTTTTAAGTCAATGTATTTTTAAAAATGTGTAACATTTTTTGTCAACTGTGACCTTGACCTTTGACAGAATTCCTTGAGAATCAATAGGCTTTGTACCAACCAGATATGTAACAATATCCAAAAGTTTCATTGAAATCAGATGCAAGCTTTTTGAATTATTGTCTGGAAACATCTTTTGTTGTAACAATTTCCAACATTATTTGTTGACTGTGACCTTGACCTTTGACAGATTTCTCAAGAATCAATAGGCTTCTTACCCACCTGATATGTAACAATTTCCCAAAGTTTGATTGAAATCAGATGTAATATTTTGAAATATAATCTGGAAACTAAATTGGAATGGACGAATTGACGGAAGATATGAGGACCAATATATACCCCCCAACTCTGTCGAGCCGAAATATAAAAAAAAATAATGAAAGCCTTAAACCTATTGTATTACTACAATTAAATAATGGTTTAAATACAAAGTTTTGCATAAACAATTTCAGTATAATCAAAAATAATGAAAATGAAATTTTTTTAACAAGGGAGGTAATTTTGACTTGATTAGTTATTTCCCAATAGAAAAAAAATTTAAATCAGAAACTTATATTTTTCTTTCCATTAATAAATTATATACCAATTGCTTTAAATTATATAAAAAAAGAAGATTCAGAAAATTTCAATGGAAAGAATTTTATTTATCTATTATGTTCGTGCTTTTTTATTTTCTTCTCTGTATAATCTATGAGAAAATTTCACATTTCAGAGTTCAGCCCCTCAAAAATAGGCTCTGAAACTCTTATATTTTTATTTTGAATTAAGACTAATTGTATAAAAAATTAACTATATAGCAAGTTTAAAGAAAATTCAATGACACATTTTTTCTTAAAATTTGCAGTGTTTCATAATAGAAGTGAGAGGGAGACAAGACATTTTGTTAGAACTTACTTTATCTTAAAACGTTCCTGAAGCAGAATGGTGATTTGGCGGCCTGAAAAACAAGACAGGAGTATTAAAAAATTATAACTAAAAAGATGGTGAAAGGTAACTGTGAGCATCACCCCCATCTACCATAATATCCATGTAATTTGCTTAAACTAAAACTATATAAAATTGCTTTCAAAAATCACCATATATTTTTCTGGAATAAGGGCCTTTTCTAGCCCGGCAGCTATAGTACCACATATGCTGCCATGTTCTTCAACCAAGTATCACCAAGGCCGAGCTTCAACAAAACCTCCATGGGCGAGTCCATGGATTACTAACACCTAACAACCGTCAGACTGAGGACATTAAGTGGTCAGTGTAGGACGTTAAAAAACCCCCATCAGTTAGTCAGAATAAAAACAATAACCAGTAAATGTGGACATGCTAGAAACACATCAAGTTAATGGGCATTAGCAGAAAAAGAGTTGGTTTAACAGCAGACGACAAAGTCATGACTGTGCAAACAAGTGTGGACTGTGAGCACGCTCACAAAGCAATACCCCCCGCTTCGCTTTCAAGTCCAATTATCTCCCCTTAATGATAATCGAGGTCAATGAAATCCTTCATGCACATCTACATATAATGTACTTCCTTTATGCAGTTTAGGAGGAGTTGCACTTACAAGGGATGTGGAGAGACAGACAGAGGACAGACAGACAGACAGGGTGATTCCTTTATACCCCCAAACAAGTTTGCAGTGGGTATAAAAATACAATTCAAAAAATGTCTCAATACATGGTTACATTATAGTCATATTTACCTAAATTCAAAGTGACTGACAGTTACAGTTATGTCCATGCATTTTTCTTGTTATATACCTATTTTACAAGTAATGCATTTCATTTCATGGTACTTTAAAATAAGAATGCAGTTTACGTATATGCCAATTTTTTTTTTCTTAAGGAAACCCTCAACTATAGAAAAATCTGCAAAATACATACCCCACTGAAAATCAAGTGCATCTAATATATTATATTCAAATGACTGTTTCTCGATAGCTCCACTGATTTTGTAACTGCATGTGTCTACATAGAGGTAGGCTCTTAGTGATATTCCGAGGAAGTCATAATGGAAGCAACAATCTATCCCACTACAGTAGTCAGGAATGTAACAGTTCATTGGCACGGTTATGGCAGGCAATGTTAGATTGTCCAGTGGACAAACTGTAAGAAAAAACATCAAATTAGACAAAATTTCTCTTTCAAACACACTCTGAAATCTTTTCCAAAATATGTTTGCATAAAAAGTCCATTAATAACACCTACAAGAGCCCATATTTACATGTGTATAAAAGAAATACTCTAAAATTATTGTTTTCTATTTATTATATACATATACCACAATCCGGCAGCTATGCATTTTGCTATATTTAGTCACTTGATAACATCTGCTGCAACAGCATGTACTACTGAATCGGATTTGATGTCTGTGGCATTCAATACACAATTTAATGTTTTAACATTATGATGTATGTGTAATGATTTTTCTTGGTTTTTTTTTAAAACTCAATTTTTAGAATTAAAATTTGGTTTTGTAAAATAAATACTTACCATCATAAATTTAGATATTCTCCCTATTCACAGCTTGTGAACCGGAAGTACTACAAATAAAATACCCTTTGAGACAACCCCCATTCCCACCTGGCGCATGTGCACCCATACTCTCCATCATTTTCTGTGAACCAAACAGCTAGTTCCCAGAGGGGGATGAAGGGGAGGTGGGAGGGACCTTCAATTTATGATGGTAAGTATTTATTTTACAAAACCAAATTTTAATTCTAAAAATTGAGTTTTTATTACAATAAATACGTTACCATCATAAATTTAGATATAAACTGAATTTAACGTAATGCTGAATCCCCCTCAAAATTGGGGGGAACCACCACCTGTTGAGCAGTAACCAAAGGTCCCAAAGCAAAGAGGTTGTCACAATGATGGGGCATAGAGCGCAAGTAGTGGTTATAGAAGGTACTGTCTGACCTCCAATAACCAGCTGACAAAACCTCAGATAAAGAAGAGGAATTAAAAATATTACAGGAGGAGGCTAACGCTCTTACTTCATGTGCCTTAACTTTATGCTTAGATAAAGTATTAGGAGGAGAGGATTTGTAAGCCATAAGGACAGTTTGACAAATCCAAGTAGAAATGGTTTTTGCTGAAATATCCCGCCCTCCCTTTTTAATAGGTATAAATAGACGGGTAGAGTTAGGTCTTCTCAGGCTAGAAGACCTAGATAAATATTCCAGCAAAGTTCTAACTGGACACAAAGTCTTATCACCGGCCACTGCAGGTAAGGATGGAATGGTGATAATCCCAGAGCCTTTGTCTGCCAATTGATTCTTGGCTAGGAAAGAAGGATCTGTTAACAGTGTCACTGAAGTCTTGTCTGCTGTAAATCGCATACAGGATTCAGAAATTGAAAAAGCATGAATCTCACTCCTCCTTCGTCCAGAAGCTAAGGCCAGAAGAAAACAACATTTATAAGATAAATTTTGGAAACTAGTAGAGGACAAAGGTTCAAAAGGAGAAAGCTGTAAGGCTTTCAAAACTACAGCCAAGTCCCAAGGAGGAACCAAACGTCTCTGTTTGGGACGCTCCAAGTAAAAATTTTTAATAAGGAGAGACAAAAACTGGTTTTCTCCAAAATTCTCACCTCCAGAAAGGTGAATAGTTCTGGAAATAGCAGACCTATAACCTTTAATAGTAGATGGTGCAAAACCTTGATCGTCAAAAAGAAAAATGAAAAAATCAGCTAATTGTTGTACAGAGGCTGAGAGAGGATCAATTTGTTTCGAGTAACACCAAGAACAAAAGATTGACCACTTGGAGTCATATATGGCCCCTGTGGATTGTCTAACTGATCCAGAGATACGCTTGGTTGCCCTGCCAGAAAAGCCTCTCTTTCTGATTCCTGACCTGATAGCATCCAAGCGTGAAGACGTAGAAGCTGAACACCTGCGTGTAGCTTCCTGCCTTTGAACTGTGATAATAGATCCTTCAGAAGAGGAAGACAAAGAGGATTTGCGCAGGACAACTGCAGCAGATCTGGAAACCAACTCTGTCTCAGCCAGGCTGGAGCAATAAGAATGGTCTTGCAACCGTCCTTGCGAATCTTGTACAGAATTCTGGGAAGGAGACGAAAGGGAGGAAACATGTAACTGAACATCCCTTTCCAAGGAATCGACATTGCATCTACTGCTATCGCCTTGTCGTCCGGAATAGGAGATACATACGTTTCCAGGTTGCAAACAGATCTATGTGGGGACGATCCCACAACAGAATGATCTGCTGAAAAACTGCTGGATGTAATTCCCATTCCGTATTCACAGGATTCTGAGAGCGAGATAGAAGATATGCTACTAGATTCTGTCTGCCTGGTACATGCCTCACTGTCAGAGAAGTATCGATTCTGTTGCAAAACAGAAGAATCTCTCTGCAGAGAAGAAACAGAGGGTAAGAGTGGGTTCCGCCCTGGTTCTGAAGATAAGCCACCACAGTTGAATTGTCTGTGGCTATCAACAGAGGCTGACCCTGAACCACTTCTAAGAAGTGTCTCAGGGCCAGCAAAACTGCCCTCATCTCTAGAACATTGATGTGATCCTCCAACTCGAGAGGAGACCAAAGGCCTGAAACTGACCTGCCTTCCAGATAAGCGCCCCAACCTGAAAGGGAGGCGTCTGTGAACAGCGTCAGTTTTGGAGCCGGGGGATCTAGAGGTAAACCTTTTAGTAGGTTCTCCCTCTGTAACCACCAATTGAGATGAGGGAGAAGTTGAGGCTGCACAGGAATGAGAGCTTCCCATTCCTGAGATGCTGGATGCCAAAAATCCATGAGATACCACTGAATAGGTCGAATGTGAAGACGACCCAATGGTACTATGTCCATCAGTGATATCAGGAAACCCACTAACTGAAGGAAACGTCGAGCAGGGATAGAAGAGGCTTGCGAAATCTCGATCACTAGCTGGTGTAACTTCAGAATTTTCTCCTCTGGAGGAACAACAAGGCCCAAGACTGTAAGGTACCTTTCCCCGAGAAAAATGAAATCTTGACTGGGGAGAATGTCTGATTTCTCCCAAGAAATCAGAAACCCCAATTTCAAAAGAAGATGGATTACAAATTGGGTGTGTTCTTCCAGAAGAGAAAAAGACTGATTCTTCACCAGAGAATCGTCGAGGTAAGAGTGAATGAAAATCGACTGGGTGTGAAGAAAAGCCACAACAGTCTGAAACACTCTTGTAAATACCAAAGGGGCCGTGGAAAGGCCGAAGGGCATTGCTTTGAAAGTATAAACCTTGCCTGCCCACACCAACCTGAGATACCTCCGAAACCTGTGTGCTATTCCAATATGGAAGTAGGCATCGGTCAAGTCTAGAGAGGTAGTCCACATCCCAGGAAGGATGGATGCCCTGATTGACCTGTTGGTTTCCATTTTGAAATGGGGAACCACCAAGAACCGATTCAGGGCCGAAAGGTCTAGTACCGGTCTCATTTTCCCGTTCTTTTTGGGAACCAAAAATAGACGGGAATAAAAACCTGGACTGATTGGTGGAATAACTTCCTCCAACACACCTTTCTGAAGCAGGGTTCCCACCTCTTCCTGCAACAATCGATTCTTGACAGAATCTCTTGTCTGGGAAAGATCCAAGGGAACTGACGACAATGGGGGGACCTCCTGAAAATGAAGTCCCAGTCCCCTCCGTAGTACTGAAAGAACCCACTTGTCTTCTGTAATCAGTTGCCACTGAGGAAGAAAGTGAGACAACCTGCCCCCCACTGGGATCCCAGGAAGAGGAGTAGTAAAATACACCTTTTCCAAGGGAACCCGGGGAAGTACTACCGGAGGGGAAAGCCCATCATTTCTGCTGTTTCTTCCTCCTCACAAATCTGCGCTTCTTGCCAGCAGAAGAAGAAGGAACAACAGAACTAGGGTTAGATGATCTCTTCCCACCAAGTGTGGGCCGAGATACTGAACCCTGAGGTTTGGCAGAGGAGGAGTGTGACTGAGACGTCGACACTTTCCTCTTACCATCGGAAAGTTGAACATCAACTTTCACAGTGTGAGGGACCTTGTTAACCTCAGTATGAAGTTTATCCAAGGACATCCCAAACAACTTCTCCTGAAAAAGAGGAGAAAATAACAACGACTCCTGCAAAACCTCAGAGACAGGAGATTTTTCTAAAATTTCTTGCCTCTTGGCAAAGGAAAAGTTAGCCAGAGTGCCAAGCAACAGTAACTGCGAGGCCCCTAGGCTACCATCCACTTGCAGGAGAAAAGCCTTAAGCTCGTTAAACTCCTCTCCCTTGTCTTTCAGCAAGGTTCCAGCCGCTGCCAAAAAATGCTCAGCATTCTGGAGTACTGAAGACAAAATTCTGAGGTTGTTCTCCGACTTTGCCCACAAAGCCTGAGATAACCTCAAACCGTCCACTGGTTTTGAACCCAAAACCCCAGAAAAAGCTTTATCAACTGCTGGGGCCAACTTTCCCATGGAAGAACCGTGGATCTCAAAATCCCTTGGCTTGACCTTACCTGGGAAAGACAGAGGACCAAAACCAGTGAACTTCTGAGGAGTTGAAGAAGCTAACTCCTGGAAAGTAGAATTAATAGTCAAGAAGGCAGACTTGAAATGTCCAGACTCTGGAAAGGACCTATAACCCTTAGGGTTGTCCTTAACAAGACCAGAACACATCATAAAATCAGACAGTGGAATGGTCTTATGAGGAGGGGAGGAAAGAGGGAAGCTACCAAGCTCCCTCTGAATGGCATACAGCCTATTCCTCAGAGAATCTGGAACCGAAGATGGAGTTTCCTGTGCAACAGGAGATATAGGATCTGCTGTTGCAGAAAGTGAATCCTCATCCTCTGACAAGAAAACCGCTTCTTGACTACGAGGAGCCAGAGAAATGCTATCACTCTCCTCCTGGATAGCAGTAGGCGCCTGGGTTGCTAAATTGGATGACTCAGAAAAAGAAGGAGTCCTATTTTCCAGGAGAGATATTCGATTCCCTAATTGCAAGAATTGGGCATTAACCACCGCTTGCAACTTGGAAATAGAACATGTCAGGGCCTTTATATCTTCACTAGGGGAAGACTCTAAAGGCACCCGACTAGCCATGTCCCTAGAACCTTGCCAACCAGGGGGCAAGGAAAAAGGGTCATAAGGGGGGTAGCCCGGCAGAGGTGGATACTGATAATTTAAAGGCCACCTTGACCTGGTAAAGGAATCACTCCTTATTCCCGTGGGAAAAGTCTCAGAAGTGGAAACAGAACTTACCACAGAACTTACCACGGAGTCCACTGGTCTTGTAATGGTATGGGTAGCCTTATTAACCGCCGAAAGCCTAAGCTGAGAGGCCGAGCTACGAGGGGCGGAAGCATTAAACCCTGGAAGAAAGGAAGCATCAGGGGCTACACTCTTATCCCAAAATTCATCCGTGGTGGTCAATGACCGCCACGGTGACAATTCTATTCCGTCCTCCTCCTTGTCACTGATGTTTTGTGACATTGACATGTTCAAGTAAGTCTAATTTTTCTAAATATTACCTGAACTCTTCACAAAATTAAGTAATAATACAATTATTATACAACAAATCTTCACAAACTCTTCCGTATATTACAGACTCTGACTGCAACAAATTCACGTGCAAGCTGTTTGGTGAAACCGGAAAAAATGATGGAGAGTATGGGTGCACATGCGCCAGGTGGGAATGGGGGTTGTCTCAAAGGGTATTTTATTTGTAGTACTTCCGGTTCACAAGCTGTGAATAGGGAGAATATCTAAATTTATGATGGTAACGTATTTATTGTAATAAAATCTTAAATTTCAGCCACTTCAACTCATTGCATTTATAGTCAAACTACAATGACCTGTCAGTTACTTTCTACCTATTCCAAAAATAGATAACAGCTGTTTTGGAAACTGCTTTAATCTGTTTTCTTTAAAGCTCTTAATATGAAAGAGCTGGACATTTAAATTGCAGCTACTCATGCGTGACTCAGGTAAGTATTAACTTCTAAGGTGTTCCATCTACATTGTACTCTATGGCTGTCTCCCAGATTAGAAATTAGAAATTACATGAGCCATGCATGAATAGCTGCAATTTAAATGTCCAGCTCTTTCTTATTAAGAGCTTTAATAAGCTGTTATCTATTTTTGGAATTGATTGAGCAATAGGTAGAAAGTACCTGACTGGTCATTGTATTTTGAATATAACTGGAGATACAGAGTTGTAATATCTACATATGTGTTATTATTAAAAACGTTCATTTTACGCGAGTCCTGCAAGGTTTACAATTTATTTACCTATGAAATTACAGATTTTTCAGGACAATAACCTACCATTTTTCCATCCATTTATAGCAGGCTGGTATACGGCATCAGTACGTTTACAACCAGGACTCAGGAGGTACTGATCCAAGCCAAGTGACTCTATCATTAACTGTGCCACATTCTTTGCCAAAGGATCAACAAAATTAGTAATGTTTAGATTCAGAGCTTTAGCCCATTCTGTGGCAGAAAAATCTAAAAAAACAAACTGCACTTGTTACTTTGATACTTAATATGTATGTAAATAAAGTTTTGTTTGTTTGAATGATGTTTAATGCCATTTTCAGCAAATTTTCAATTATATAATTTAAGTCCAGTTTTAATTGGGGGAAGGCATAGTAGGCAGAGAAAACCCCCGACCATCAGTAGGAAAACTAGCAATCCTTGTCAATTACCACTAAGATTGGAGTACAGCGCACCCTGCCAGCAGTGCGACTCCAACCCACAACCTCAATGTTTGTAAATACAGCAAATAAGTCATTTAAACTAGCTTTGTAGTAATTACAGCAGAATTTGTGCAAGTTATATTAAAACTACTATTTTATGAAAGCAATGAAACTATTTTAATTTTGTTAGTTCTAATGCAATAAAATTCCATTGTATTTACTCAATTTGCTCCCCTTAGTTCAATGTTTTAGCATGGATTTTTCAAAATAAATAATCACTTCATTTCTTCAGTATATGTATCTGTCACATTTTATTATTGTATTTAATTTAATTTACTTCTCACTGGAACACATTGCAGCTGTCCCCATAGCTTCAATAAACACCTTAGCTTTTAGTGCTAAGTGACTGATTGATTGATTGATTGATTAACACCCAACAAGCTCAATTTAAGTTATATTCACTAAACTCCTATGCCTTTAGTGCCAATTGACTGATGGATTGACTACAGGAAGCTATATTTAAAATATATTCAGGACATGATAAATTTTAATAAAGCCAATTGAACCATGTAATGGCTGCTTAAGCATTTATAACATTATTTCCACTCCATCCCTTTGTTTTTCAGTTTTAAATTAAGACCCATCAGCATTGTTTTAATATTGTTCATTTGGGTTTTATTCCACTTTCCATAATTTTTCAACTGTATCATAGCATAGCTATTATTTGAGAGAAAGCTGATATACCACATGTGAACCCCAAAGCTTGCAGGATGTCAGGGGCTAACTCTGTGATATACCAGATGTGAACCCGCGAGCTTGCAGGATGTCAGGGTCTAAATCTGTGATATAGCACTTGTGAACCCCAAAGTTCGCAGGATGTCTGGGTATAAATCTGTGATATAGCACATGTGAAACCCAAAGCTTGCTGGATGTCAGGGTCTAAATCCATGGTACAGCACATGTGAACCCCAAAGCTTGCAGGATGTCAGGGTCTTACTCCATGTTATACCACATGTGAAACCCAAAGCTTGCAGGATGTCAGGGTCTAACTCAGTGATATACCACATGTGAAACCCAAAGCTTGCAGGATGTCAGGGTCTAACTCCGTGATATACCAGATGTGAAACCCAAAGCATGCAGGATGTCAGGGTCTAACTCCGTGATATACCACATGTGAACCCCAAAGCTTGCCGGATGTCAGGGTCTAACTCAGTGATATACCACATGTGAACCCCAAAGCTTGCAGGATGTCAGGGTCTAACTCCATGATATACCACATGTGAACCCCAAAGCTTGCAGGATGTCAGGGTCTTACTCCATGATATACCACATGTGAACCCCAAAGCTTGCAGGATGTCAGGGTCTTACTCCGTGATATACCACATGTGAACCCCATAGCTTGCAGGATGTCAGGGTCTTACTCCGTGATCAGCATGCCCACCACTTTTTTTAGTTGGTTCATGTACCCTTTGTCCTAACAATTTAGAGGTACACTGAACATTTTTGGGGGGTACATATTTTTATGTGTGTTTTTTCATCTGATTTATTTTTCAAAACTCGTTTCTGTTGATTCCTAAGCCTCCGACTCCGAATTATTGGCTTCCCGCTCACTGTTTTTCCTCTTAACCCCAAATTGGGTTTAAGTTCACAGAATATTGTTCCTTAGCAGCGTGAAGGTCAAACAAAATTAGTACTTTTAAAAGCGCTTCTGCCAATTGGATTAAATTTAAGAAATAGGCCAATTAAAATCGCAGAATCATAGTCAATGACCGTCAATGAGAGGGTAAAAGAAGCATCGCTTTGGTTAGATTAAATTTCTAAAACCAACCAATGAGAATCGATAGGACGTTGTAAATGTTTACAACTTTCATTTTTGAACTTATGTGTGCACGCACGTATCGGTCTTGCATTTTATACGTTCAAATTACTTTTTCTACATGATTCATATACGTGCTGGTGATATACCACATGTGAACACAGAAGCTTGCAGGATGTCAGGGTATAACTCCGTGATATACCACATGTGAACCCCAAAGCTTGCAGGATGCCAGTCTAGCTCCATGATATACCACATGTGAACCCCACTACTAAGACTTGTCTGCTAATGCACCCCTCCCCAACCTCTTACCTCCTCCCACATTACACACACAGAAGTATAAATAGCATTCAAACATAGAGCACTGCATTTTTTCTTTGACTTACTTTTCAAACTCATGGTGGCAGCCATATCACATAAGAGTTGTGGAACTTCTGTTCCGGACATAATAGGTAGATTTAAGGCACAATCATTTGGATCAAAGCAAACTTTGAGGTTCAAATCAATAATGAATTTCTTCTCATTTGGTGGTTTCTTCACAATAAACCTGGAAATACACAATCCATATAATGAAATTTTTAAAAAAATGAAAGTTAATGAAATAATGTATTGGAATACTGATGCCATGGAATAAAATAAAAATATTTCATTAATAACATATATATATATTTTGCAAGTCAATGTAATCTGCCCAGTTTTTAGACACAATAGTACTCTAGGTCTATTATAGGATTAAACGCTTATTATTGGTAATTCATCGATGTATGAAAGAGGTCGACTCACTCACAAACTTGGCCGTTTATGATAAGTTTGTGAGTGAGTCGACCTCGTTCATACATAGATGAATTACTGAAAATAAGCGTTTAATCCTTATAATTCTTCCAAAATTGTTTTTATATATTTAACATTCTTGTCCCAAAATAAAATTTTATTATAAGTGTGTGACGTGTAGGAATATATACAACAAACTGAAGACGAAGACGTGATCGGTTTGAAGGGAATAACCGGCATTGACAACAGATACAATTTACGATTTGCCGAGAAGATTATTAATAAAAACAAAAGAAGACTCAACAAAAAACAATATTCCGTATACTAATGTTCGTCATTGTACCCGCGGTTTATATTAACGTCATATGTGACGTCATATCTGTTCAAACGGAACGGAACCTAGCTAGACATTCTTTCTTAAATTCGAAGAGGAAAATCAATAGTTGTCGTTTGTTCAATGGATTTATCAGTGAAAATTGCTAGAGATGTGCAGAGACATGGAGTTGGTGACAAATTCGTGCATCTTGCTATTTCATTGATTTGTTGTGACCGCGAAAAAAGGTAATTTTACAGTTACGGCTACTGTGTTTATTTGAAATGATTCATAATTGAAATTACAAGAAACGCAATTTCAAAGTATCGTTTATATATGCCTTCACACTGGCATTTCGTCCACATTCAAATTCGGCTATTTCCGTCATTCAGCAATGTGTACAATGAATCCAAAACGAAGTGTACTGTTAAAATATTTTCTTGTATGTATTTGTCTATAAAACAAATGATTGCAGCTGGTTCAATTAAATAGCTTTCCGTTTAAGAAATACATCGCTCAAGATATTTGAATTGCCAAAATTCGAGTGTACTGGCTTAATTTATTGTCTGAAGCATACACGACACATGGCCGCCATATTTGTTTACTTTTAGCAAAAAAAAAAGTAGTTCCCCAAAAGTCGTTCATGAAAGTATGAACGGATCTCGGAAGTACTGGTTTATGACCTTTTGACCAATCAAAAATGACTTTAAACGTAAACGAATGTAAGATAAGAATTATACCAACATTACTAAAACCAGACACAAAGATAAAACCTACTTACTCTAATTTGACTCTGCCTTCTGGGTCACCAGGGGGTATGTTAATCACCCATGGCTTGCCTACAACCTACTTACTCTAATTTGACTCTGCCTTCTGGGTCACCAGGAGGTATGTTAATCACCCATGGCTTGCCTACAACCTACTTACTCCAATTTGACTCTGCCTTCTGGGTCACCAGGAGGTATGTTAATCACCCATGGCTTGCCTACAACCTACTTACTCTAATTTGACTCTGCCTTCTGGGTCACCAGGAGGTATGTTAATCACCCATGGCTTGCCTACAACCTACTTACTCTAATTTGACTCTGCCTTCTGGGTCACCAAGAGGTATGTTAATCACCCATGGCTTGCCTACAACCTACTAACTCTAATTTGACTCTGCCTTCTGGGTCACCAGGAGGTATGTTAATCACCCATGGCTTGCCTACAACCTACTTACTCTAATTTGACTCTGCCTTCTGGGTCACCAGGGGGTATGTTAATCACCCATGGCTTGCCTACAACCTACTTACTCTAATTTGACTCTGCCTTCTGGGTTACCAGGAGGTATGTTAATCACCCATGGCTTGCCTACAACCTACTTACTCTAATTTGACTCTGCCTTCTGGGTCACCAAGAGGTATGTTAATCACCCATGGCTTGCCTACAACCTACTAACTCTAATTTGACTCTGCCTTCTGGGTCACCAGGAGGTATGTTAATCACCCATGGCTTGCCTACAACCTACTTACTCTAATTTGACTCTGCCTTCTGGGTCACCAGGGGGTATGTTAATCACCCATGGCTTGCCTACAACCTACTTACTCTAATTTGACTCTGCCTTCTGGGTCACCAGGGGGTATGTTAATCACCCATGGCTTGCCTACAACCTACTTACTCTAATTTGACTCTGCCTTCTGGGTCACCAAGAGGTATGTTAATCACCCATGGCTTGCCTACAACCTACTTACTCTAATCTGACTCCGCCTTCTGGGTCACCTGGAGGTATGTTAATCACCCATGGCTTGCCTACAACCTACTTACTCTAATTTGACTCTGCCTTCTGGGTCACCAGGAGGTATGTTAATCACCCATGGCTTGCCTACAACCTACTTACTCTAATTTGACTCTGCCTTCTGGGTCACCAGGAGGTATGTTAATCACCCATGGCTTGCCTACAACCTACTTACTCTAATTTGACTCTGCCTTCTGGGTCACCAGGAGGTATGTTAATCACCCATGGCTTGCCTACAACCTACTTACTCTAATTTGACTCTGCCTTCTGGGTCACCAGGAGGTATGTTAATCACCCATGGCTTGCCTACAACCTACTTACTCTAATTTGACTCTGCCTTCTGGGTCACCAGGAGGTATGTTAATCACCCATGGCTTGCCTACAACCTACTTACTCTAATTTGACTCTGCCTTCTGGGTTACCAGGAGGTATGTTAATCACCCATGGCTTGCCTACAACCTACTTACTCTAATTTGACTCTGCCTTCTGGGTCACCAAGAGGTATGTTAATCACCCATGGCTTGCCTACAACCTACTAACTCTAATTTGACTCTGCCTTCTGGGTCACCAGGAGGTATGTTAATCACCCATGGCTTGCCTACAACCTACTTACTCTAATTTGACTCTGCCTTCTGGGTCACCAGGAGGTATGTTAATCACCCATGGCTTGCCTACAACCTACTTACTCTAATTTGACTCTGCCTTCTGGGTCACCAGGAGGTATGTTAATCACCCATGGCTTGCCTACAACCTACTTACTCTAATTTGACTCTGCCTTCTGGGTCACCAGGAGGTATGTTAATCACCCATGGCTTGCCTACAACCTACTTACTCTAATTTGACTCTGCCTTCTGGGTTACCAGGAGGTATGTTAATCACCCATGGCTTGCCTACAACCTACTTACTCTAATTTGACTCTGCCTTCTGGGTCACCAAGAGGTATGTTAATCACCCATGGCTTGCCTACAACCTACTAACTCTAATTTGACTCTGCCTTCTGGGTCACCAGGAGGTATGTTAATCACCCATGGCTTGCCTACAACCTACTTACTCTAATTTGACTCTGCCTTCTGGGTCACCAGGGGGTATGTTAATCACCCATGGCTTGCCTACAACCTACTTACTCTAATTTGACTCTGCCTTCTGGGTCACCAAGAGGTATGTTAATCACCCATGGCTTGCCTACAACCTACTTACTCTAATCTGACTCCGCCTTCTGGGTCACCTGGAGGTATGTTAATCACCCATGGCTTGCCTACAACCTACTTACTCTAATTTGACTCTGCCTTCTGGGTCACCAGGAGGTATGTTAATCACCCATGGCTTGCCTACAACCTACTTACTCTAATTTGACTCTGCCTTCTGGGTCACCAGGAGGTATGTTAATCACCCATGGCTTGCCTACAACCTACTTACTCTAATTTGACTCTGCCTTCTGGGTCACCAGGAGGTATGTTAATCACCCATGGCTTGCCTACAACCTACTTACTCTAATTTGACTCTGCCTTCTGGGTCACCAGGAGGTATGTTAATCACCCATGGCTTGCCTACAACCTACTTACTCTAATTTGACTCTGCCTTCTGGATCACCAGGAGGTATGGTTATCACCCATGGCTTGCCTACAACCTACTTACTCTAATTTGACTCTGCCTTCTGGGTCACCAGGGGGTATGTTAATCACCCATGGCTTGCCTACAACAATGAACAGTTATCATCAGACAACATGTAATGGCTTTTTGTTTCACTTTTTACACATTAAAAATTTTTCTTTAGCAGGTGCATAACAAATTTAAAAGAAATTTTTCAATAGACAGTGCTCATGTCAGAGTCAGTGGTAGGACAAATGAAATTGTTTAAATTACCCTAAGACAGCCAATAAACATGAATGCTGTCAGACGATTCATTTGTCCATTATTCAAATCTTACACCCGTCTAAACCAATCAAAAAGATTTGTGTTCAAAGTGGTGTCAGATCTATACAGAATAGTTTTCCTATTCATGTTTTAAAATAAAAAACAACACAGAGATATAAAAAATATTTCTTGTCAACATAGAACAGAAAGATTTTTTTTTAAATTTAATTGTACATGTAACATCACAAACCCAAATGATTATCAACAAGCACACATATCAATCTCACAAAAGTTGTTTTCTTTTTTTAAGACTGCTACTGTTAAAATAAAAAAATGGGGTCAACTTACCATATTCATATGCATTTGTTAAACTTACCCCATTCATAGCTGTCAATACCACCTTCAAACAGTGACAGTTCCATACCCTCAGTGTTAATGCCAAACTTGATAGAATACTGACATGTGTCTATGATAAAGTATGCATGTATAGTTAAACCCATGTACGGTATTTCAGCACAGCAGTCTATTCCACTACAGGTCTCTGTTATCATACATGTCATAGGACCATCAATATCTGGCAGTTTCAAAATACTGAATGGACATTCTGAAATAGTCAATAATATACTTTATAATATTGATAACAATCTTAATAGCAAGCACAGCTAAGAGCAGTGAGCTCTACTGCAATTTTGTGTCACATGATCATAATCAAATCATGTGACCAAAATCTACTTAATGCTGATACAAATCTAGAAAAGATATTCGAGTTTGTATGAAGAAAAATGTGCCCATTCCTTCCCACCATTTCTGGCCTATACACAAATTTTTACACAAATTTTTCCCAAATTTGGAGAGTAAGTTATCCTCTATCCCAAATTTGAAAATATAGTTTTATTATCATAGATCAATTTTAAGCAATCTGTGATTTTGTGTATTCTGAGTCCTAAGGAAAAATGGTGGGAACATATTTATTCCACATTATGCTTGAAAGTTACAATTTTTTTAAAAGATTATGGCATAGTTGTCTTCTACATGCCATGAAGCCTTCAAAACAATCTTAGTTGATTCTAACATAAAACTATGGGAAACAAGATATAATCCGGTACCTTAAAAATAGGTAATAGAGATGAGGTCACAACTTTTAGATACGGTCACTAATTTTTGTCACCTTTATTTAAATATTTTGTCATTAAGAAAGTTAAGATAAAATATTAAGAAAATATGGAGATCAAACAGTAGGATATATCCTTAACCTCTCTTTTACAGCAAAAAAACCCCCAAAATCTTGACATGTATACATACTGTTGTTCCATCCAAGAATGCTTGGATCATAAATTCCACGTCTCCGATCACACTTTGGTCCAGAGAAGAATTCTTCAATGCCCATTCTCTCAAGCAGTAACTGTACAGCACCTTGACCCAATTGTTGGCCTACATCAATGCCAACTTCCTTTGCGATTTCAGAGAATGAAAGATCTGAAATAATTTAAATGAAAAATTATATTGGAAATGTCTGGATGCTTGTTATTTAAAGAATCTGGACCACGATCACAGCTGGTGTCCCGGATGTCTAAAAATGTAATGGTCAAGACCCCAGAAATATTCGGCAATACATTGGAAATATTGTATAACTATTAACTTTTGTACTCTATTAACATAGAATCAAAGTACAACAATATATTCTGTATCATTAATTAGAAATCAATTGATTTAGCTGTATTTCTTGGTCAAAAAATAAAATTAAACTGTGACGTAACTTCAATTATGGGCAAAGATAACTTAACACCCAAGCAGCATTTTATCAAAAACCTAACATATGGAATATCAACATTTGAATATTTAATGAGATAAGACAAATCTGACAGTGCTAATTAGACTATATCACATAACATGTCCCAATCCAAAGGCTGACTTTCACCCTTCTCTAAAACAGTAGCTTTTTCATCATTAAAATTAAACATTATTTTTCTTTCTGCAGTCATGATATGATGTTAGCCTGCTACTGAAAAGCGCAAAATATTTTATAAAAAAAATTTTCACAAATGTTTTGTTTTTATGACAAAATCCGAACTTCTATAAGTGATTTAAGATAATCAATTATGGTTTTAATGCTGCAGGATAACACACAGTAGCATAACTTACTGGTGAGCATAGCAGTAAAGTTTCTGGAACAGAGAGGGATCTCTTGGCTCTTCAACAAATGGATGCCATCCTTAGTAGGTACACATAGGATTTCACCTTCTAGCGGGAAGCATATCTTCACAATTACATCTACTATGAACCCAAGTCCTCCTCCCATCTTGCTAATGCTGTAACTACATAAATTTACAAACAAAACAATATTAATAAGCTAAACTGTGCGTCCTGTTTACAAACATATACCTCACTATAAATTTAATGACAAACATGTTTGTTATTCTTCAAATAAGAAAATCAAATGTTTTGTTGCTATATCATGGCATTCAGTTTTTATTGGGGGAGGAAAATGGAGTACATGAAGAAAACCCCAACCTTCGGTATGAGAATTTGCAATCCTTGTCAATTCAGATTGGAATCGAGTGCACCCTGCCTGCAGTCAGACTCAACTGGCAATCTGATAAATAGTAAACTACCTTAACTACTCTGCCAACGAGGCCTGGAAAAGCAAATGAAAAACTTTCCAAGCTTATACTTAAATACCAGATATCAGAGTATTTTATCTTACTTCGTAGTAACAATCAAACCAAGCCCTATCGGACTGTATAAAGAAACACTAAAACATAATTTTTGGGCTAGAAAAATTAATCTGTGAGCTAATGCTCACTAGTGATACCCCGCTTTTACAAAAAGTATTTGTTAAACAGGAAGGGGATGATCAAGAAGCATAAAATCGCTATACAGCATATGGTAGTATAGGATAAAGCAAGATGCAAAATATCAGGCTTCAGCATCCTGTAGTTTATTAGAAAACTATGACAGAAATTTTTGTTATGGACAAAAGGACGATTGAACAGATGAACAGACAAAGGTATATCCCTCTCTTCGTCTTCTTCTATCTTCACTTTCTGAAGTGAGATTCATTTTAAATTTGTCAGCTATGGCATCCTTAGTTTTTATTGGAAGAGGAAGCCGGAGTACCCGGAGAAAAGCCCCAAATTTCGGTAGGAAAACTAGCAATCCTTTGTCAATAAGGATTAGAGTAGAGTACATCCTGCCCACAGTCAGACTCGAACCCACAGCCTCAGTGTTGACAGACCAAGTGATCAATAGTAGATGAACTACCTTAACCACTCTGCAACCGAGGCAATGCACTGTGTACTTACTCTATCTGTACTGGTGCAGGATTTCCAGATCCTATTGTCAGTGTTTTGGTTTCACCTGAAATACAATGAACAAACTTACTAAAAAAGTGTCATACACATAGAGAGACAGAAAACAGTATACTCCTAGCTATCCCTATGGGGAGCATCAGTACAATAAATCTGCTTGAAACTATAATATTTCATTATACTTCATGACAATTTTGTCAGATTTTATAAAAAATTATTGATACTTCAGAGCCTAAGGTAAACGACTTCAATCAAACATTTTAGTAAAAATTACAAATTATACCTACCCCATGAGTATGAAAACAAAACTGTCTTGTAAGTCCAAGTACCAAATCCAACGTCAATGGAAAAGTCACATGGACTCATCTTAAACCAGAATGGAACACTATATGCAATTTGTCTCCCTCCTAATGCAGCAGGAAGGTTAAATTTTACGTCAATACAGCAGTCCAATCCAAAACAGTTCTGGGGCATTTCACAGGTAACATAAGGTTTCACAGCCAAAGGTAGGTAACTCTGTACATTAACTGGGAAAGGGCAATCTATGTATAAAATATAGTTATTAATGTTGACTATAAAATCAAACATAAACATATGAATTTGTTCATGCATTTTTTAAGGTACGCATCCATATGACCCTTTAATACTTTCAAACCTTTTAATAATTGATATTTAATGTTAAATTGTATTTACATTTTCTTAAACAAGGCTTTCCCTCTTAAACTTGGGTGTAATTATATGCCCAGAAGACATGGCATTTAAGGACCTAAAACAGGTCAAAATCTCCTTTAAAAACGGACATAGAAGCATAAACTATGGTTAGGAACAATCACATATAAATTAATGGGTCATGCAGTTTTGATAAATATGGTCATATATTTTTCTCATTAAAGTGACTACAATAAATGTTATGACAAAAAACAAACTTTCCCATTAAGTTTTCCTAATTAAATTTAACCTCTTTAGTTACCAATGCTGTAATTTTCTAAAGAAATGATGACATACACATGTGTAACATATTTCAAGGACACATTGGGCAAACCCAACAAATGTTAACTTTTAATCCTTTTCTTTTATATGTAGAAAACCATAAAATTTTGAACTTACTCTATTTCTCTAATTTTGACGTAATATTTCAACCGCTTGACCGGTGTGGAAAAAATATTTCTCGTCACTAGTGAATTTGTTGTTCTCAGCAGTTGATTGGTTAAAAATAATAACATCACAATAAGAATTCATGACGTCATAAACAAAACACCTTCCATTTACCGCGTATTCAGTTCATGAACGTAAAATTGGGGTTGGGAGAATTTGTACTTTGTTTCGCAAATTTACTACTTTTAAAAATTATAGAAACAGAATCTTACATTAGTACTCTTAGATTATCTGATTTCTCCAATCTCAATAATCCACTCGTACCAATGTAAGATCCTATATTTATTTATACTGACAAAATTGCATACATGAATAGATAAATTAAATAACATCATTTCTTATGTGACCTACCTTTGGGTCCAACAGGTACTGAACATGTTCCCTTACGAAAAACGGTCTACAACAAAAAATTTAAACCATAGTATTCTTCTTTATTTTATGAACCACATTATTAATTAAAAAAAAACATTCAAAGGCAGAAGATATGAATAGGCAATCCTGTTCCTCCTGTACAATTCACTGTAGCCTACTGCTGTTTGAGTTACAGTTCCTGTGGACTTTGTTTATTTTACACAAAAGGATTCAATTGAATTTGTATTATTAAAGAGTGAGCTTGACTTTACGACAAAAAGTACTTGACTTATTACAACAAAGGGTGCACTTGACTTTGCACATTTACAGTAAAGGTGCACTGGATTTTGTACTTTTACAATAAAAAATTCCCTGGATCTTGTACTATTACAATAAAAAATTCCTTGGATTTTGTACTATAACAATAAAGAATTCCCTGGATTTTGTACTTTTGCAATAAAGAATTCCCTGGATTTTGTACTTTTACAATAAAGAATTCCCTGGATTTTGTACTTTTGCAATAAAGAATTCCCTGGATTTTGTACTTTTGCAATAAAGAATTCCCTGGATTTTGTACTTTTACAATAAAGAATTCCCTGGATTTTGTACTATTACAATAAAGAATTCCCTGGATTTTGTACTATTACAATAAAGAATTCCCTGGATTTTGTACTTTTGCAATAAAGAATTCCCTGGATTTTGTACTTTTGCAATAAAGAATTCACTGGATTTTGTACGATTACAATAAACATTGCACCAAATTTTGTACTATAACAATAAAGAAGGCAATGAATTTTGTACTATTTCAATAAAGGATTCACTTCACTTTGTACTATTACAATAAAGGGTCACTAGATATTGTACTATTACAATAAAGAATGCACAAAATTCTGTACTTTAACAATAGAGAAGGCAATGAATTTTGTACTATTTCAATAAAGGATTCACTTCACTTTATACTATTACAATAAAGGTTCCATAGGATATTGTACTATTACAATAAAGAATGCACCAGATTTTGTACTATTACAAAAAAGGGTGCACTATACTTTGTACTGTTGCAACAGAAGGTCCACTAGGTTTTGTACTATTACAAAAAGGGGTGCACTATACTTTGTACTGTTGCAACAGAAGGTCCACTAGGTTTTGTACTATTACAAAAAAGGGTGCACTATACTTTGTACTGTTGCAACAGAAGGTCCACTAGGTTTTGTACTATTACAAAAAAGGGTGCACTATACTTTGTACTGTTGCAACAGAAGGTCCACTAGGTTTTGTACTATTACAAAAAAGGGTGCACTATACTTTGTACTGTTGCAACAGAAGGTCCACTAGGTTTTGTACTATTACAATAAAGAAAGCACTTGATTTTGTATTAGTACAATAAATAATGCACTGGATTTTTACTATTACATTAAAGGGTGCACTGGATGTTTATTATTACAATAAAACATGCACTGTATTTTATTCTATTACAAAAAGGGTGCACTAGATTTTGTACTGTTACAATAAAGGTTGCACCAGATTTTGTACTGTTAAAATAAAGGTTTCAATAGATGTTGTACTATTACAATAAAGGATGCACCAAATTTTGTACTATTACAATAAAGGATGCGTTGGATGTTTATTATTACAATAGAAAAGCACTGGATTTTGTACCATTTCAATAAAGAATGCATTAGATTTTGTACTGTTACAAAGGTTGCACCAGATTTTGTACTATTTCAATAAAGGATGCACCAGATTATGTACTATTACAATAAAGGGTGAGCTGGATGTTTACTATCACAATAAAACATGCACTGGATTTTATTCTATTACAAAAAGGGTGCACTAGATTTTGTTCTGTTACAATAAAGGTTGCACCAGATTTTGTACTTTTACAATAAAGGATGCACTAGATTTTGTACTATTACAATAAAGGGTGAGCTGGGTGTTCACTATTAAAATAAAACATGCACTGGATTTTATTCTATTACAAAAAGGGTGCACTAGATTTTGTTCTGTTACAATAAAGGTTGCACCAGATTTTGTACTTTTACAATAAAGGATGCACTAGATTTTGTACTATTACAATAAAGGGTGAGCTGGGTGTTTACTATTAAAATAAAACATGCACTGGATTTTATTCTATTACAAAAAGGGTGCACTAGATTTTGTTCCGTTACAACAAAGGTTGCACCAGATTTTGTACTATTTCAATAAAGGATGCACTAGATTTTGTACTTTTACAATAAAGAATGCACTAGATTTTGTACTATTTCAATAAAGGATGCACTAGATTTTGTACTTTTACAAAAGAGAATGCACTGGATATTGTACTTTTACAATAAAGAATGCACTGGATTTTTTTACTATTACAGTAAATGGTGCACTAGACTTGAAATTATTAGAAAGCATGCACTTTACTTTGTGCTATTACAAGAAAGGTTGCACTTGACATTAAACCTTAATAACAAAGGGTGGACTAGACTTTGTACTTATGAAAATAATGAAATCTTGGTAAACATTTCGTGGCTTATATGATAAATGGGCCAAGATTCCTAAACAAGGGAGACTTGCAGCTTTATCTTCAACAATCACAAGATGACTTACATCAAGTTGTAAAGTCCTCAATATCAGGTCAAAAGCCTCTGCAGTTATAATACCTCCAAGTGTCTTAGCAAACTCTGTTATACTGCCACCTAGACAACAAGATATCAATATTTAATTAAAACTCTGACCAAACATACTGCATTAAATTTGTTTTACCATGCTAGAACAAGAAAAAATAGAAAAAAAAAGATTTTTAAAACTGAAAAATCTTTGAACAAAGGAGTATGGCAACATGTACTGCTATTGTGACACTTTACAAATTGTGTTCTAAATGATAAAAGACCATTCTAAACTGTTATATTAGTTATACTAGAAGTTTAAATTTCAGTTTTTGTTAATGCTAAAAAAAATTCTACAAATAGAATGACTATGTTTTAATTTAAGTGTGACTGGTTTTACCTAATATGAAAGATTTTTTAAAGTTTTTTGTTAGAAATAAAAGAAATTCTTAAATAACTATGAATATTTCTACTGAAAAAGGATTTGAAAACAGCAAAAGATAAAATGATATAGATTTATTAATTTTGTTTACATTTAAGGTTCAAAAGCTGTAAATATGAAAAATATCTAAATTTATTATGGATACACAAAAACTACATACCTACATAAAAAGTTAAGTATTTAAATTAAATTAAAAATATTTAAATTAAGATAACTTATTTCTTTCCTAGTTTGAACTAATTTCAAACAAACATTTATCTAACCTTGAACTGATGTCAAACATTTATCTAACCTGGCAAAGTAAATTCTTCGTTACACAGTGGGATAGGCACTTCAAGGTTTTGTATGAAATATTCATCTACAGTACACTTTCCTCCCACACATATTTTCATTCCAAAGTTAACAAAGAACACTTTCTTCACATCAGCATCACGTCCAATCTTAATCCTATGGAATACAGAAAAAACTCATCTTAAATAACAAACACCAATAAACTTTGGTCGTTTTTACCACATGCTTTCAGAAACTACATTAGCAGTTCCTGTTTGTTTTGTTTGTTTGAATGATGCAATTTTTCAGCTATTTCAAGGCATCCAGTTTTTATTGGGGGAGGAAGCCGGAGTACCTGGAGAAAACCCTGACCTTCGGTGGTAAAACTGGCAATTAAGATTGGAGTCAAGTATACCCTGACTGCAGTGAGAGGTTAGTGTTGGCAGACCACATGATTGATAGAAGATGAACTACCTTAACCACTCAGCCACCGTGGCCCCAATAGCAGTTCCAGAAAAATCCATTATGTAGAACAGTAAAACTATCTAAAAAATTACCCCTACCTTTGGTAGGAAAACTGGAAATCCTTATCAATTAAGATTGGAGTCAAGTACACCCTGCCTGCAGTGATACTAGAACTCGCAACCTCAGTGTTGACAGCGGAATATCAGAAATGATTCCTATTGAACTTACTGCCATTTCTGTAAGTTTTCTCTGAACTTTATTGTCTATTGTCATAAAGGTTCATCAATATATGTACTTATGTGGTTTTTTCAAAACAAGACTTCGAATCTCAAGATAACCATTTAAAGAGATAATCCGATATTTAGAATTCACTCCAAAAAAAAAAACAAATCTGGACTGTTTGTTTTTTTGTTTGAATGGTGTTTTAACGTCACTTTCAGCAATTTTTCAGCTATATCATTGCGTCCAGTTTTTATTGGGGAAGGAAGCTGGAGTACCCGGAGAAAACCCACAACCTGCGGTAGGAAAACTGGCAATCCTTGCCAATTAAGATTGGAGTCGAGTACACCCTGCCTGCAGTGAGAATCGAACCCGCAATCTCAGTGTTGACAGACCACAAGGTCAATAGTAGACGAACTAACTTAACCACTTGGCCCCCGCGGCCCCAGTGTGGACTGTGAGCACGCTCAAAAAGGGATACCCCTCTACGCGTTCAAGTCCAATTATCTACCCTGAATAATATTCCACAGTGACAAAAATTCTTCATGCACATCTACATATGATGTACTTCCTTCATGTAAAGTTTCATCAAAATCTGTCAAGCAGTTTAGAAGGAGAAGCGCTTACAAGGGATGTGGACAGAGTGACAGACAGACAAACAGACATGGTGATTCCTATATACCCCCTCCCAAAAAAAAACAAGTTTGCGAGGGGGGTATAACACCAAAAGTATTTTATCACTAATTTTCTAAAATGTGCACTTCAACGAAAAACCTTTCCTTAAACTTTTGCAAAAAAAGTTCTATAAATAACAGAACTATTTTTTTGCTGCCAGTGACAGCAGTAAATCATCAGTATTAAACAATGTGTGAATTAACTTACCTTACAGGGCTAGTGCCTGTATGACTAAAAATTAAAGTACACTTACTTGACAATAATATCTGGAGTAATTTCCAAGAGTTCTTCTTTTCCTATAAAGAATGGTAGGCAACAGATAAAATAAATCTTCAAAATTTGAAATAAAAACCTATTCTTTAAAATGCAGTGAGAAGCTAATAGACGAGTCATTACAAAATTATAGTTTGTTTAAATGTCAAATTACATCAGAATACTATTTATTATTATTATTATTTAAGGAGGACACTTTTAATTTTTACCACAAAATCAACAAGGTGCCAAGAAAAAAAGTAGTCATGAAATTAAGTTGCTTAAAGACTACTTTTAATTCTAAAAAATTAAAAATGGTTTCACTTACCCCATTGATAAGAGATGAGGATAAACTGTCGCTCCCATTTTTCAAAGCCAGCATAAATAATAAAATGACAGGGATCAAGCTGAACATAAGCCTTTAGTGCCTTGGTATAGTCAATGGCTGGGATTGTTATATCTGCACAGGCATCGAGCCTCATACAGTTTCGTGACAACTGATAGTACAAGTGCTTTTTCAATGTTGGGTTGGTTATTGCTGGCAATGTCAGGGTTTTATTAAATAATGCCAAGTAGCAACCTAAAATTAAATACATGTAATTTTTTTTATTTTTCAATTGCTAATACAGTTTAAATTTACTTTCTGCACATTTAGTTTAATTTGACATCAGAGATGACATATTTTTGCTGCTCATTATCTATAACTCATTTTCCAAGGCTGTTTGAATAATAAATGAGAACACTTTAATTACATTATAACAATGTCTAATCTCCAAATATATCTACATTTCTAAACAATTATATGATTTGTTGAAGACTTTTTTTTAATGAAAAAAATAAATCCATGCAAAATTAATATAAATACATGTACCGGTATTCTACAACTACACATAGTGTAACCCTTAATTTTAAAGGCAAACATTTCAAGTCACATACACACAGAAAGTATATTTCCTTCGTATATAATCAATAACTTACTTCTGTCATACAGTTCATATCTTGCGTTCATTTCATCCCTAGTTCCAGTTAAAGCCAGATTTGCTGCCACCATTTTGTCTTGCAGTAAGGCCAAGGTCATATTTTGTGGCCTTGGGCATGGACCAGTTGCAGCCAATAAGTCCTACATATTAAAAAAATATATTAAAATTATTATTAGGGTTTAGAAAGAACAATCATCAGTATTGCATCATATATCATTGACAATAAATTGGGGCAAAAAAAATTATGGATGCACAGTAGGTTATAATAATAAACATTTTAGGTTCTTTCAACAGAATAAACTGATGTGACTACAGCAGTCAACAAAGGAAATTTAGTAAAAACTGAAAGTGAAAATAAATACAAACCTGATGCATGCTTTCATAAAGGAGTGGTTCGATCAGCCCTAATAGGCTTGACAGTCATTTTACATTTCCAAAAATGTTTTTATAATAAATCTAAGCTTTCCTGACAGTGACATACTTCTGGTAGACCAAGGGCAGCTAATGGTTTCTGGGTAAGGAAATGTTTTTTACATTAAATCAAAGCTTTCCTGACATTGACATACTTCTGGTAGACCAATGCAGCTTATTAAATGCTCTGGGCAAGGAAATGTTTTTTACATTACTTCTAAGCTTTCCTCACAGTGACATACTTCTGGTACACCAAGCGCAGTTAATGCTTCCTGGGCAAGGAAATGTTTTTTACAATAAATCTAAGCTTTCCTGACAGTGACATACCTCTGGTAGACCAAGGGCAGATAATGCTTCCTGGGCAAATAAATGTTTTTTTTACATTAAATCTAAGCTTTCCTGACAGTGACATACCTCTGGTAGACCAAGGGCAGCTAATGCTTCCTGGGCAAGGAAATGTTTTTTACAATAAATCTAAGCTTCCTGACAGTCACATACCTCTGGTAGACCAAGGGCAGATAATGCTTGCTGGGCAAGGAAATGTTTTTCACAATAAATCTAAGCTTTCCTGACAGTGACATACCTCTGGTAGACCAAGGGCAGATAAAGCTTCCTGGGCAAATAAGGTTTTTTTACATTAAATCTAAGCTTTCCTGACAGTGACATACCTCTGGTAGACCAAGGCCAGCTAATGCTTCCTGGGCAAGGAAATGTGTTTAACATTTAATCTAAGCTTTCCTGACAGTGACATACCTCTGCTAGACCAAGGGCAGCTAATGCTTCCTGGGCAAGGAAATGTTTTTTACATTAAATCTAAGCTTTCCTGACAGTGACATACCTCTGGTAGACCAAGGGCAGATAATTCTTCCTGGGCAAGGAAATATTTTTTTACAATAAAGCTAAGCTTTCCTGACAGTGACATACCTTTGGTAGACCAAGGGCCGCTAATGCTACCTGGGCAAGGAAATGTTTTTTACAATAAATCTAAGCTTTCCTGACAGTGACATACCTCTGGTAGACCAAGGGCAGATAATGCTTCCTGGGCAAGGAAATGTTTTTTACAATAAATCTAAGCTTCCTGACAGTGACATACCTCTGGTAGACCAAGGGCAGATAATGCTTGCTGGGCAAGGAAATGTTTTTTACAATAAATCTAAGCTTTCCTGACAGTGACATACTTCTGGTAGACCAAGGGCAGATAATGCTTCCTGGGCAAGGAAATGTTTTTTACATTAAATCTAAGCTTTCCTGACAGTGACATACCTCTGATAGACCAAGGGCAGATAATGCTTGCTGGGCAAGGAAATGTTTTTTACAATAAATCTAAGCTTTCCTGACAGTGACATACCTCTGGTAGACCAAGTGCAGCTAATGCTTCCTGGGCAAGGAAATATTTTTACATTAAATCTAAGCTTTCCTGACAGTGACATACCTCTGGTAGACCAAGGGCAGATAATGCTTCCTGGGCAAGGAAATGTTTTTTACATTAAATCTAAGCTTTCCTGACAGTGACATACCTCTGGTAGACCAAGGGCAGATAATGCTTCCTGGGCAAGGAAATGTTTTTTACAATAAATCTAAGCTTCCTGACAGTCACATACCTCTGGTAGACCAAGGGCAGATAATGCTTCCTGGGCAAGGAAATGTTTTTTACAATAAATCTAAGCTTCCTGACAGTCACATACCTCTGGTAGACCAAGGGCAGATAATGCTTCCTGGGCAAGGAAATGTTTTTTACAATAAATCTAAGCTTCCTGACAGTGACATACCTCTGGTAGACCAAGTGCAGCTAATGCTTCCTGGGCAAGGTTTCCAGCTAGTTGCTTAGCAGCTTCTTTTCCTGCCTTTTTCAGTCTTTCCATCACGGCCTCCTTACTAAAGTATGTGGCCCAGTCAACTAATATAACAAATAATGGAATGTTTATGAACTTTGAACTTTTCCAGTGCTGTCTAGTTTTATGGATCAAAAGTGTGAGATTTTGTAAAAATCTGAACAATCAAAGTGACAAAAGTCCTACCATCTCATTAACTTTTTATGACCTGAATAAATGGAACAAACAAGCAAAAAACAAGCAAAAGCATTATATATTTTTCTCTTTTTTATTTACCTCAAATAAAAGGGAATCATCATACAGTTGAAAAACATGTTCAGGTTATATGATACAATGTTTTTCAATAGAAAATCAGTTTGACCAACCCATAAAGACTTAATTTACCGTGACCTATGACCTAGGTCATACTTACTGTTAGGCCACGAGTAGCTTCCATTAGGATAACAGATAGGGAAAGGCAGGACTGCCTGATCCAAGAGGTTGATTGTTACTAGGCAGTTTTCAGCATTGGGGTAACTACCAGGGTTACACAAACCACCTCCAAAGGTGGCGACAGTTTCCAGGTCTGTCTTTTCTATCTTAAAGCTGTAAGACAAGGTATATAATCAATGATTATTCATTGTCAACCATAAGTTAACTATATTTATTATCTTTTTGAACTGTTAATAATAACAAAAGCCGAAAACTCTCCAAAGTTAGGAAGAAAACAGATGACGCAAGAAAAAAAGGTAACTACTTTTTGTGAGCTAATGCTCATTATTAATACTCCCGCTGTCACAAACAGTATTCAGTAAGTAGATGACCAAGAAGCATAAAATCGCTTCCATATGGTACTTTAGGATAGTTGCTAAGAAATTGTGACAGAAATTTTTGTTATGGACAAACGAACAAATGAAAGCACTGACATGAGTAAAACAGTTAACCCCCATCTTCTTTGAAGCAGAGGTGTAATTATGGAAATTGTAAATTTTTTTTAAGAGTTAAGAAACAATACTTAAGTTTTAAAAAGGAAACATAATGTCATTTTTTCTTTAAATCATCATAACTCTTAAAATGGCCATCATCACACTTGACTACTTTCATATGCAGGCACATAAAAATGTAAACAGTTTTAAAACAATTTGGACAGTGAGCACCTTCACAAAGGGATACCCCCTGATTTGCTTTCAAGTCCAATTATCTCCCCTTAATGATATCTGAGGTCAACAAAAAATCCTTCATGCACATCTGCATATAATGTACTTCCTTTATGCTAAGTTTCATTAACTTTCATCAACCAGTTTAGGAGGAGTTGTGCTTACAAGGGAGGTGGACAGACCGAGAGACAGGGTTAATCCTATATACCCCCAAACAAGGGGGGGGGTATAATTATTATTATTATTATTATTATTATTAACTTGTAAAGACTTACAAGACAACAACTTCTAAATCTCCAATTACAGGCACTTTGAAGATAATGCCAGTATTTATAGTTTTTTCCACACCTGTAAAACAGTTTATAAAAAAGGGTATTAAAGACCTATGATGAATATTTGAGATAAACTGCATGTAACCTTGCTAACATAAACAGACAATATGTAGCTAAAGAACCCATTCAATCTGAATTTGTAATACTACATTTTAATTTTAACAAGTGAATTTGTATACAATCTACTATTTTTGTAGTACTTATGCTATTTCATTAATAAAAGGGGAGATGGAAGTTCAAAACAGAACTACAATGACATTTAGTTGACTTTATTTGATGGGCTAATGATGTCAAAGAATAATAAATCCATTAAAACCCACACAGATTTTTTAGCTGAATAGTCCTAATTTATTTGAATTAAAGAAATTGAAGTTAATGCAATACACATAAGGTATAACTAAAGCCATTGCCCAGTTCTACAACTTATTTCATCCTGCATTATATCATGAATGGTCAAATGAAAAAAAAAATTTCTTATGTGGAAAGAAATCAACTTTTTACTGCAATTATGTATAAAGTATTACAAAACATAAAATATAATTACCATCAAAGCCTATAGATGGTAACTGTATTTCACCCTTGTACACATCAAAGCCGTAATGGAACTTAAATGTACAAGGATTGAAGTTGGCATAGGCTTTGACAACTCTAAGGAACATGGAGATCTTCACATTCATACAACACTCAACGGCCATACAGTCACTGGAGAAAAGACAGTATAAATTCTGAGGCATTGAAAAGGACATCAATGGACACTCTGCAACAGAAAGAAGAAGTGAATTATTAACAACTTCAAATCTAAAACAGAACAACAGCTACAATAAAAATTAATTCTATTCTATAGGTTTCTTCCCGAGCTATTTTTTGCACAACAATTGCAGACTTAGTTTGCTTAAATTTCAATTTATTTGTTAAAACTAGGCAAAGTTGATCTAGCGATCACTGATACCACTGCTTAAATTTTGCCAAACATTTTTTTGGAAAAATTTCTAACGGTTTTTTGTCAACTGGTGACCTTGACTATTGATGTAATTCCTCCCGGATCAATACGCTTCATACCCACCTGATATGTATTATATATGCTAAAGTTTCATTGAAATCGAATGCACAATTTTTTAGTTATTGTCTGGAACGTTTTTTTTTGTGTCAAAATTTCTAAATTTTTTTTTTGTCACCTTGAGATTTGATGAATTTCCTCCAAAATCGATAAGCTTCTGATAAGCCTAATATGAAACTATATCCCAAAGTTTGAAATTAAATGCAAACTTTTTGAGTTATTGTCCGCATGTTTTTTTTTTTGTATAAATTTCTAACATTTTTTGGCAACTGTGACCTTGAAATTTGACAGATTTCCCCAAAATCTATAGGCTTCCCATCCACCTAATATGAAACAAATTATATCCCAAAGTTTCATTCAAATCAGGTGTGAACTTTTTGAGTTATTGTCCAGAAACAACTTTTTTGTAAAAATTTCTAATGTTTTTTGTGGACTGCGATCTTGAAATTTGACAGATTTCCCATCAAATCGATATTCTTCTTACCAACCTGATATATAACAATATCCCAAAGTTTCATTTAAATCTGATATAAACTTTTTAAATTATCATCCGGAAACCAAATGTGGATGGATGAATGGATGGAAGGACAGACAGACGGACATGCGGACCACAATATACCCCCAACTATGTTGAGTGGGGGTATAAAAACATATTAAAAAATTGTATCATCGTTTTCGGCACGTGGCAACAATATTTAATTTTTTACAGAAATTAAAACTGTTTTATAACAATTTTATGGACTCATAATAAATAGTTATTGTCATTTATAAATTTAGCTTTCAATGAAAGAAAAGCAAGAAAAAATATGACATACGATTGTCTTCCTCTACAATTCTTTTTATCATCTCCTCTCTTGTTCCATTGGTTGATCTACCACGTTCCTGAAGGGTCATCTTCAGTTGGTCATCGGTTAGTTCATAAGGATTGAAACAGGGTTTATTGTCAATGATTTCCTGTAAGTATAAACAACAGATCTTCCATTAAAAGGCACATGTGGTGCAAGGTATATAGAAATAAGAAATAAGGGTTTATGTGTAGACATTTTCTTGTTCAATTATTATTTCCCTATTACCTGTTTTTAACTAAAATACAAGTCAATGTCTTTTGTTTGAGCTTTTTGTGTGACAAATGATAACTGCTTACCGTGTTTGATCGAGCTTAAGCTCCTTTTGTTGATCCAAAAATATGCACATTGAAATTAAAAAATACTTTCTGCAGTTAATCAACATGTTTGCAATTTAGCGTTTTTTTCATTTTGATATGGTTATTTTCAATAGTAAATTTTTACGTAAATTAGTAATTTAAGCTAGGAGAAGGCTGTCTGTTTCAAACCCTTTAGGCAATGCAATTTGTGTTTTACATGGGAAAAGTCTCACAATACCAGATAACTTGGGAAATCAGACAACCTTTGTACATAATGTTAGATCCCGGAAAGAAAATAAAATGGCTGACTTACAATGTAAAATTTCAGTAGCAAAAGTCAAGGACAATTTGTGATATATAAACAAAGAGGCAGTGTATGAAAATGTGTACAAAATATGGAATAATAAAAATGCAAGCAAAAGACTACATTACACAGTTGTGTGACTTTTAGAATAGTGTTGGTTGCTTTTTATGAATTATGTTTGATGTTTCAGCAATTTTTCATAGCGTCCAGTTTTTATTGGGGGAGGAAGCCGGAGTACACGGAGAGAACCCCGACCTTCGGTAGGAAAACTGGCAATCCTTGTCAATTAAGATTGGAGTTGAGTAAACCCTGTCCGCAGTGAGACTCGATCCCGCAACCTCAGTGTTGACTGACTATGTGATCAATAGTAGACGAACTACCTTAACCACTCGGCCTTTATGAATTATGAAACAGTTCATCTATAATGTTATTTTTCATATTTCAAACAAATGTTCCCCCGGTTTTTGTCCTTAACAGAATACCTGTAATGTTTTGATAGTTTTGACAAATTTTGGCCTACTTTGTCAGTACCTGTAATGTTTTGATAGTTTTGACAAAACAGACTCCTGATTTCTGTTATTACTTGTAATGTTTTGATACTTTTAACAAACTTTGCCTTAATTTCTGTCATTACCTGTAATGTGTGGACAGTTTTGACAAACTTTGACATGATTTCTATAATTACCTGTAATGTTTTAATACTTTTGACAAACTTTGCCCTGATTTCAGTCATTACCTGTAAATTACATTGTTTTGATAGTTTTGACAAACTTTGACATGATTTCTATCATTACCTGTAATGTTTTAACAGTTTTAACAAACTTTGCTTTGCTGTCAGTCATTCCAAGTTTTGTTAAAAACTCTATAATTGTTCCCATTTTCAGCCTTCTGATAGAAAACTTCTTCATAAAACTGTCTGCTTTCTTCATTAAAGTGGCAAATGGTCCTTCAAGAGATAAACAAGAAATTTTAATGGTTATGAATTAGACCTAGAGTTCCTTATTGTATCAACTATAAATCCCACACTAAGCTTTTAAATTTTATCTGAAAATATGCCACATTTTATTTTATTTTTTAATTGCTGTTCCACAGATTTAATACATTTCACAATATATTCCTTAAATAACCACATGTGTATGCATTAGAGCACTTTGACTGAAACATCTTGAAGGGTAAGGTAGATAGTCTACTATTAATCACCTGCCTGTCAACACTGAGGTTGTGGGTTTGAGTCTCACTGTGGGCAGGGTATACTTGACTCCAATCTTAATTGACAAAGATTGACTTGCTAGTTCTTTACCTAAGGTGAGAGGTTAACTCTGGGTACTCCAGGGTCCCCAATAAAAATTTGACGCAATGATTTAATGAAAAATTGCTGAAAGTGGCATTAAAAACCTGTCAAACAAACGAAAACAATCAATGAAATATCTTCATGTTATATTATTAACAAAATTGAATATGGAAATTTAGTCAGGATTATAAAAAAAATTGTCTCAAACATATTTTAACATGACACTATAAAATGCAATTTTATTGAGACAACATTTCTGTGCCCAACACTTGGTCAAACAACTTGTAAGATTTGCTTGACCGAAGCTTAATCTAGCAGGCACATTGTAGGAAGACTGTCCTTGGGGGCATCTAATTGAGACAGCATAGATTTTAAACCCAAATGTTACTTGATACTTGTATGTATAGTTTTTATCAAAGTTGGGTATCATTTATATGTTCTTAGTAATGTGTAGGATCATACTGTTTGACTAAGTACTGTGTGGGATGCTACTGTTTTACTTGGTACTGTGTGGGATCCTACTGTTTGACTTAGTACTGGGGGATCCTACGGTTTGACTAAGTACTGTGTGGGATCCTACTGTTTGACTTAGTACGGTGGGGGATCCTACTGTTTGACTTAGTTATGTGAGGGATCCTACTGTTTGACTTAGTACTGTGTAGGATCCTACTGTTTGACTTAGTTATGTGAGGGATCCTACTGTTTGACTTAGTACTGTGTAGGATCCTACTGTTTGACTTAGTACTGTGTGGGATCCTACTGTTAGACTAAGTACTGTGTGGGATCCTACTGTTTGACTTAGTTATGTGAGGGATCCTACTGTTTGACTTAGTACTGTGTAGGATCCTACTGTTTGAATTAGTACTGTGTAGGATCCTACTGTTTGACTTAGTACTCTGTAGGATCCTACTGTTTGACTAAGTACTGTGTAGGATCATACTGTTCGACTTAGTACTCTGTAGGATCCTACTGTTTGACTAAGTACTATGTAGGATCCTACTGTTTGACTAAGTACTGTGTGGGATCCTAATGTTTGAATAAGTACTGTGTAGGATCATACTGTTCGACTTAGTACTGTGTAGGATCCTACTGTTTGACTTAGTACTCTGTAGGATCCTAATGTTTGACTAAGTACTGTGTGGGATCCTACTGTTTGAATAAGTACTGTGTAGGATCATACTGTGCGACTTAGTACTGTGTGGGATACTACTGTTTGACTTAGTACTGTTAGGGGATCCTACTGTTTGACTAAGTACTGTGTAGGATCATACTGTTTGAATAGGATCATACTGTTCGACTTAGTACTCTGTAGGATCCTACTGTTTGACTAAGTACTGTGTGGGATCCTACTGTTTGACTTTGTACTGTGTAGGATCCTACTGTTTGAATTAGTACTCTGTAGGATCCTACTGTTTGAATTAGTACTGTGTAGGATCATACTGTTCGACTTAGTACTCTGTAGGATCCTACTGTTTGACTAAGTACTGTGTAGGATCATACTGTTCGACTTAGTACTCTGTAGGATCCTACTGTTTGACTTAGTACTGTGTAGGATCCTACTGTTTGACTTAGTACTGTGTAGGATCCTAATGTTTGACTTTGTACTCTGTAGGATCCTACTGTTTGACTAAGTACTGTGTGGGATCCTAATGTTTGACTTAGTACTGTGTAGGATCATACTGTTCGACTTAGTACTGTTAGGGGATCCTACTGTTTGACTTAGTACTCTGTAGGATCCTACTGTTTGACTTAATACTGTTAGGGGATCCTACTGTTTGACTTAGTACTCTGTAGGATCCTATTAGTACTGTGTGGGATAGTACTGTTTGACTTAGTAATGTGTAAGATCCTACTGTTTGACTTAGTACTGTTAGGGGATCCTACTGTTTGACTTAGTACTGTGTAGGATCTTACTGTTTGACTTAGTACTGTGTAGGATACTACCGATTCACTAAGTACTGGGTGGGATCCTAATGTGTGACTAAGTACTGTGTGGGATCCTACTGTTTGATTTAGTTATGTGAGGGATCCTACTGTTTGACTTAGTTATGTTAGGGATCCTACTTTTTGACTAAGTACTGTGTAGGATCCTACTCTTTGACTTAGTACTGTGAGGTTCTTCTGTTTGACTTCGTACTGTGTTGGATGCTAATGTTTGACTAAGTACTGTGTGGGATCCTACAGTTTGACTTAGTTATGTGAGGGATCCTACTTTTTGACTAAGTACTGTGTGGGATCCTACTCTTTGACTTAATACTGTGAGGTTCTTCTGTTTGACTAAGTACTGTGTTGGATCCTAATGTTTGACTAAGTACTGTGTGGGATCCTACTGTTTGACTTAGTTATGTGAGGGATCCTACTTTTTGACTAAGTACTGTGTGGGATCCTACTCTTTGACTTAGTACTGTGAGGTTCTTCTGTTTTACTTAGTACTGTGTTGGATCCTAATGTTTGACTAAGTACTGTGTGGGATCCTACTCTTTGACTAAGTACTGTGTGGGATCCTACTCTTTGACTTAGTTCTGTGTTTCATTACAAATGGAAGTATTGAAGTAGTAGAAACTTTTTTGGAGGGTTGACATTTATTTCCATTTCCATTAAAACCGCTTTCAAAGTTCCATGAATTGAACTAGACATAACTTTTACCTTGAAGGGAATTCCCAATAAATGATGAAGATTAATCTTACCTGGCTTGTCAGAAGTAGTGTCATTTGGAATAGCACTTGGATTATTTTTAGCTTTAGCAAACATTCCATTTGGATCACCTAAAATTAAATGTAAATTTATTACACATATATGGTGTTTTAATAAAAGAATAGATAAATACAAAAGAACAGGCTTAAAGATTAATTATAAATTAAATGATTCTAGTTTCATTTTTCTCTTACAAGAATAAAAATAATCTAATTAAAGGTATCTTACCCATAATTGAAGTCACTGTTTAATTTTTTTTTCAATCTAGAAATACAGTTTTCCTAAATCAATGTTTTGCTAATAAATGCTACAAATTAAATATATTGTTTTACTTTGAGTCAATGTCAACACACTGAGTAAAAAAAGTTAGTTAGTTCAATAGTATTTTCGATGTTTGCCAGAATATTACAAAAGTCTGCTCTATAAAAAATCAATGGACATCCTGGACACCAGCTATGATAGCCTGGTCAATTGTGGTCCGGATACCTTAAGACTGAATGTTGCCTAAAACCTTGCTATAAACTTACTTTTAGTAGCTTCTGTTGCTTGTCCTGGATCTTCTGCTGGAGATGGTGTAGGAGGAAGTGTCAACTGGTTGTTCTGTAGCTGGGGACTAGTGTTGTTTTGACCTTGACCTCCAAGGCCAACGATTGTACCAGCAGCTATTGTCTCAAACTGAAAGTGAAACCAGAAGTACATGTGCTGTATTCATAAAAACAGTGTAAACTTAATAATACACTTGTTCATTTAGTGTATTTTATATAAAAATGCAATCTACCGTAATATATTTGCTTGCTTGTTTGTTTCAATTCACCTTTCTGCAGTTTTTCAGCTATATCATGGTGCCACTTTTTATTCGGAAGAACAGACTTCCTGGTGAAAACCTCCTACCTTTGGCATGAAAACTGCAATCATTGTCAATTAAAGTTAGAGCATTGCACACCCTGTGTGGAGTAAGGCTCGAACTTGCAGCCTTAGTGTTGACAGACACATAATCAATAGTAAATGAATACCATAATCACTCTGCCACTTATTTCTGTAACAGCTCAATATAAACATGTACGTCACATTTTCCTATACCTGTAATTATATTCCTAGCTTAATCTATATGTATTGTTTAAAACAGTTTATTACATCTTGAATCTTTCTAGTACCAAAAAGAGTACAATAATGTTGCTCTTTTTTTATGGATGGAGCTACAAAGAGATCCCATTACTAGTAATGGAGCAAAAACTGTCTTAGGATTTTTACATATTGTCTGCTATTAAACTGCTGTTTTTGTTTAATAAATACTTTCCTGGTTACCAGGAACACCTATCCCCTGGTTACCAATAACACCTAGCCCCTTGTTATCAAGAACACCTAGCCCATGGTTACTAGGAACACCTATCCCCTGGTTACCAAAAACACCTAGCCCCTGCTCACCAAGAACACCTAGCCACTGGTTACCAGAAACACCTAACCCCTGGTTACCAAGAACACCTTGCCACTGGTTACCAAGAACACCTAGCCCCTGGTTACCAGAAACACCTAACCCCTGGTTACCAAGAACACCTAGCCACTGGTGCACCTAGCCCCTGGTTACCAAGAACACCTATGCCTTGGTTACTAGGAACACCTAGTCCCTGGTTACCAAGAAAACATAAGCCCCTGGTTACTATGAACACCTATTCCCTGGTTACCAAGAACACATAGCCTCTGGTTACCAGAAACACCTAACCCCTGGTTACCAAGAACACCTAGCCCCTGGTTACCAAAACCACCTAGCCCCTGCTCACCAAGAACACCTAGCCACTGTTTACCAGAAACACCTAACCCCTGGTTACCAAGAACACCTAGCCACTGGTTACCAAAAACACCTAGCCTCTGGTTACCAAGAACACCTATGACTTGGTTACTAGGAACACCTAGTCCCTGGTTACCAAGAAAACCTAGCACCTGGTTACTAAGAACACATAGCCCCTGGTTACCAAGAACACCTAGCCCCTGGTTACCAAGAACACCTAGCCACTGGTTACCAAGAACACCTAGCAACTTGTTACCAAGAACATCTAGCCCCTGGTTACCAAGAACACCTAGCCACTGGTTACTATTTGGATCTTACCTTGTACACAAGTTTGTAGTCATCGCATGTCTGTTCCCACTTAGGAATCTCGAAGAATCTAGGAGACAGAAACCTTGATGGATCCACGGCCCCTCCAGCCATCATCATCGCCATGTGGATATGGTTGAATGGGTAACAAGGAGACTTAATGGCTGTACCTATGGGCATTCCAGATGGAACCTGTTAAATAGGAAGACAACTATTTTATATTGGTTCATGCATTAATGTTGATAAAATAAACATCCGTTCATGCATGTGAATTTTAAGTATTGGGTTAGTGTTTGTCATCTTGAATTGTTTATTGTTTGTTATTATTGGTTTTCTAAGCTTTGTTACATGATTTACAATATTATTTAAGATTTTGGTATTGTTTGCTGTCTTGACTCTCATAAATTTGATGATAACAAATCTTGGATTTTCTGAGATAATAGCTGAAAGCAATACTTACAAGGGGATGCAACTGTAGTCTAATTAATTTGTAATAGCATTTATTGTTTGAAAGGTTTGAAAGGTTGTCTAATGTCAAACTAGCAACATACACATATTCAATATGTAACAGTTGGTCCTTTATGAAAACAAACTGGTTTAAGATATATATAAGTCTAGAAACAGGACACCAGTAATTATTGATGGAAGGCCTTTTCAAACCTACCCTTTTCTCAATATAGAGTGGATTACTTGGATGAAGAATGGTGTTGTTTGCCTTTACATTGGTAAGAATGATGGTGATGTCCTTAAGGGCAGCTGTGTCACACTTAATGATCACTTCATTGGGATTGTCACCAAGGTAAATCAATCCTGGGAATGGTGCCACGACCTGTTAAAAATAATAACATAGTGTTTATACATAAGTGTTTACATTCATAAAATGGTAATTAATCAAACATAATCCTATTAATTGCTTAAAGACAGACAACAAGTAAATAAAAAATGAACAAAAAGCATCACAACCATACATATATATTATATATATATATGTGATTGTAAATATGTACAGCTATTTTGCAGTATTTTCCTTTGATCTTTGTGTGGGGTACCGTCCCATCTCACTCTACTAGCGTGAGATGGACCCATCTCAGAGTGCTGTCAAGACGTTAAGTAAACACTGTGACATCACAATGTTACAAAACAGCGATAAACAGATTATTTACGTTTCATGAACATGATGCATTTTCTTATCATCTCATCTCAAGACTGTCGCCCTTCGATGAGATATTTATAGCGTGGAAAATAATAGCAATCTCATAAAAAGTTTTCAATATTTTCCGGCCCTGTTTAAGTTATTTCATATATTTGCAAAGTGGCAAAATATTCATGTACAACATAGTACAACATACTTTGTAGGAATATTCACCAAGGACGAGAAAACAGATCTCGTTTAAAAAAAAGTAAATAATCTTTAAATGTATATGGTAGGATAATTATACCAACCCTCCTACTTTATTATCATAGCCTACAACACGGACATGGAAAAACATATCACATGAACAAAATATAAAACTTACAAGGGCATGAAAAAAAAGTATGTGTGCATGTACAGATACATATCAGGAAAAATATCCCAACCCTACTACATTTACCGACATACAAATCATATTGCATGAACAAAATATAAAAATTTCATGGCCATGAAAAGGAGTCATTTTGAAAACAACACAGCAAAAAAAAATGACAACAATCAAACACACACACAGAAATTAAAATAACTTTAAAAAAAACAAAAAAGAGATACGAAACAAAGATAGACACACAATAGTTTTAAACAATATTCTAATATGACGTTCTTCAAACGCTTTGGAAACACACCTCTATTTAAATATTCAACAAAATACGGCTGTTCCAGCCATTTCAAAAACCCCCGTGTGTTGATGTTATTGCTTTAAAATTTATTTTATTTTGTACCTTTGTAAGAAAATCCAATAGATAACATGTTTTCACGATAATAAGTCCATTTTCTATTCTATGCCTTTATTGTTTACATGTTACAAGTCTTCCTTTACTTTAGCTACGTTGTGTTTTCAAGGGACGTTGCGTTGTTTACAATGACGTTCAATGCAAACCACAAGACTTTTCCGGCCCCCACCACAAACGAATTTACCGTTACGTATCAAAATGAAAACGCAACCGAATTTCAAAATGTTGATTAATTGTGGAAAATAACTGTCGATTTAAATTTGCACCATTGTGGATCTAAAACAGGAGGGTAAGATTGTCCAAATGCGGTAAGCGGTTTTCATTTCTCACGCAAACACAGCAACACATGAACAGTCCCAGACACGCCACACGGCGACTGATGTAATGAAGCATTTAATTTTGTCGTTCTTTGTTTTGATTGTTAAATTTCATTGTAAATGTTAATAAATATGTTTGTTTGTTTTTAATTTATACTTCTTTGTTTTTTTCTACTAAGTTTTACACGAGAAATATAATAATTTCGAAACAAGGGAGGTTCTCGGAAATTGGAACAGCCAAAATAAACCTTTACCTAGATAGTCGCGAAATGTAAAATTTCTGTATTTTCATATCAGAATCGAAATAATTCATGGCTGCCCCAATTTTATGGATTATTTAAATATGGGTAAGCATTATATTCATGATATTTTACCATTCGCTAACGCTCATGGCAAAATATTCATGAATATAATGCCTACCCATATTTAAATAATCCATAAAATTGGGGCAGCCATGAATTATTTTTTAAATAATTAAAAACAAACAGATTCAACTACATATTTATCAGTAAAAATAATTAAATTTCATTATTTTACAGATTCACTTATTACAATGTTAAATAACAAATTTGTGTAACATCTTACTGTTCTTTGTTCATCTATTTCTACATCCACGCCCTTTAGTGGATATTCTTTGAAGCTCGTAGACTTAAGCTCTGATGGATAGAATCCTTGACCAGCACATCCAGCTCCATCTAACCTATACAGTCTCGGGAAATCTACGTGAGCCTTGGGTCCAAATATCTTGTTAATAATTGACTGTCCAAATTCATACCTACATACAACAACACAAATGAAAAAAACTCTGCATTAAAAACCCTTTTCAAAATATAATTTTTTTGATCTACAGAAGGGGCATATGTTGGACCATACATGTATGTGGTAAGCAGTTTTTATTAGTCGGGCAAAAACAATCCACCAAAACTTTGACTATAATTGGCTATTGTTTTGTTATGCTTAACTAAACTAAACTAAATTTATTTTCATACATTCTTTTTTAATCTTTAAAGAAATGAATCTATGCTTGTAATTAATTGACGTAACATTAAAAATTAAACATTATACACATGTAGTATAAATTGAATGAAATACATGCACTGTAGTTAATCATAAATACCTATGCAGAAAAGCTTACCCTTTAATAAGTATAGCATGCATAAAGATAAAAAAAGTTGCTTACACTGTTCTTGTATGTATAACAGAGTTATGTGCATTTACTTCAGTAAAAAATGTAATAAAGTGTTAGCTACCTTTATTTCAATTACAGTAAAGTTTATAAAGGGTAACCTCTTCTTATTGTAAATGGAATTTCCAGAAATACTTTCAGATAAACATCTACACTTCACTTGACATTACACACATGTATGCTATTATAGTAAAGCTATAAAGAGTTACCTACCCTTCTTTCAGTACATCATAGGCTTCTTTTATTTTCTTTACTAGACTAAAGAATTCAGAATACTGCTTTATAAACTTATCTGCCATCCCTCGCAAACCATCAAAAGGCTCCAGAAGCTCATTTATTATGGCTGTCAAGTTGCTTACAATTTCCTCTTTTAGTTTTTGCTACAAGTATGAATAAATTAATAAAGGCCTGTTTTCAAATTTAAAAATACAAAGCACTTAATTAATGAATGGACTTTTAAATATTTTCTACAGGTATTTAAGTATAAATTTTCTTATTTCTCATATAAATACTGTACAAATGCTTTGCGCTATTCCATTCCTTTTGATATCTTTTTGAGTTGAAAGCGTGGAAATTATTAGCAATCTCATTAAATGTTTTCAATATCTTTCCATCGGCTTTAAGTTATTTCATGTATTTGAAAAGTGGCAAAATATTCGTGTAACGCAGTACAACCAACAGTATTAGAATAATGACCAAGGACGAGGTAAAAAAAAAGAAAACTGTACAAGTAGACAATTGATATATTGCATCTATAGTGTATGGTGTAATGGACTGGTCTTCAATACTAATCTGTCTACCTATATGATGAAAATTAGTTTCATAGTTAGATTATACCACTGTGCTGGAATGCCTGATACGAGCAACTCTTAAACTTTGTCCCATCACTGATGGTCGCTTAATATGTTACTGAAACTATGGCCCACTCTACTGACAGGGCATACATGTAGATTTAATGCCTGGTCCAATATGCTGACAAGGCATACTATGGACCACACTACTAACTGGGCATACATCTAGATTTAAACTGCTTAAAAGGGGGGTGCACTGAGTGTGATTGCATCCCCCTACACACCACTTTTTAACCAAAAAAAGTATTTTGTTACCAAGCATTCAAAAAAATAGTCAATTATATGAAATATCAAATTCATTAAACCTAGTTCAGAAATGGTCAGAAGTGCCAAAATTGGTGGTTTAATTTTCTAACATCTGTGAAGTGGGTCACCTCCAATTTTCTCCCTTGCGCCCCAACACAACGATTCCCCTTGTTGACGAAAAATGCAGATAGCCATGGTTTATACCTGAGACACTTTGCCTTTGGTGAACTTGAGGACAGGGTCTTCTCCATTAATGACTGTAGTGGCTATCCACGTTGGTCCGCCCTTGGCTAGGGCTACAGTGGCATTAGCTGCCAGTCCGGAGACTATCTCAAACTGTGCAGCTATGTCCCACCAGTAGGGTTTTTCGTCTAAAAAGAAATTTAGTCAGTATGCATCTGCCTCTTCAAAGATCATGATTATATTCACTAATAGGACAGTAGCTTTACTAATTTCCAGTTTTGCAACTAAACTCTTCTATAACAAAAAGAATTCAGAAGTATTTTATTGCGATCTGACACTATGTGAATAGAACATGGTTAGACCTTCATATTTATTAATATTCTATACAGAGCAACTGCAAGGTATCAAATGATGAGAAATATATAATGTCTGAACATGTTCTAATTCGCATAGAGCCCAATTGCAATGATCTATTTGGGATTCTAATATGTCTGACAAATGTTTTTAAATTTGGAAGCGGCTCTAACAGGATGCTTTCAATGGTAATAATGGTTTTTAAAACTAATAAGATATATCCCAAAACAGCATGTTAAAAGCAAGTAAAATTGACATAAAAATATGCTCATCAATTTATTGAATATACATACCTTTTAAGCAAAATATATTAAGAAATTACAATAAAATTGCATAGTTCCAGTTTGAAATGTTCAGTCGAGCATGTATGACATAATTATAATAGTCACATCACAGCAGACTCTATGCATATCAGAAACCTAATGTGTTCTCAAAGCTTATGAAGGATGCCATATTAGAACAAAAATTTACTGCTGAAATATGTAAGGGTTAACACAATCAAGTTCTGTACAATCACAAATCATTGTGTTTTAAATGTGCATGGCTGTACTTATGTACTAATGCATACAAACCTTTCAAAAAGAAGCAGGCTTCTTGTGTTTTGTTCTTGGCTTCCAGTAAAGCCTTGATGGACATATATATCCTAAAAAAAATGACTGGTTTATACATGTATATTACAATATAAAGCAGCCCTGGGTGCCATAAACAAATTCTTTGCAGAGAATTTTTGTATTCTCACTTTCATCCAATCAAATCTTTTGATTATTATTTCTGTTGTCATGATAATTGGGAAAATTCTTATGCTAAGATAGATATTTCTACTCGAACATGTCATATGGTGCTGGGGCCAGGTAAATTTTTCAGGCAATAAAGGATAAATATAACTTGCTTTAATGTCACTTTTGTGTAATGGGTGTCTAATATTTGTGTCATTGACAGATAAGCTATTTGAAAGCAAAAATTATAAAGTATCATAGAAAAGCATAATCAATTGGTCTCAAATAATCAGACTAAGATATCATTAAAACATCAGAGGGTCAGAGACCAATCGATCAGACCTTCACACTGGTGTCAAAGGGTCTCAAATAATCAGACTAAGATATCATTAAAACATCAGAGGGTCAGAGACCAATTGATCAGACCTTCACACTGGTGTCGAAGGGTCAGAGACCAATCGATCAGACCTTCACACTGGTGTCAAAGGGTCTCAAATAATCAGACTAAGATATCATTAAAACATCAGAGGGTCAGAGACCTATCGATCAGACCTTCACACTGGTGTCAAAGGGTCTCAAATAATCAGACTAAGATATCATTAAAACATCAGAGGGTCAGAGACCAATCGATCAAACCCCACACCGGTGTCAAAGGTCTCAAATAATCAGACTAAGATATCATTAAAACATCAGAGGGTCAGAGACCAATCGATCAGACCTTCACACTGGTGTCAAAGGGTCAGAGACCAATCGATCAGACCTTCACACTGGTGTCGAAGGGTCAGAGACCAATCGATCAGACCTTCACACTGGTGTCAAAGGGTCAAAGACCAATCAATCAGACCTTCACACTGGTGTCAAAGGGTCTCAAATAATCTGACCAAGGTATTATTAAAACATCAAAGGGTCAGAGACCAATTGATCAGACCTTCACACTGGTGTCAAAGGGTCTCAAATAATCAGACTAAGATATCATTAAAACATCAGAGGGTCAGAGACCAATTGATCAGACCTTCACACTGGTGTCGAAGGGTCAGAGACCAATCGATCAGACCTTCACACTGGTGTCAAAGGGTCTCAAATAATCAGACTAAGATATCATTAAAGGGAAACTTTGCGAAAAAATGAAAATTTGATATGTTATTCTTCAACTAAAAAGAAACACATTTGCCTCTTGATGTTTTATTATATTTTCAGTGGTTAAGTTTCTGCATGGAATTTACCGTGTAAAAAATGCACTTATGGAGGTCCGCCATCTTGTCACCATCCCGTCACTAGATGGCGATACTAGACATCCAAGTACCTTAAAAGTCGTCGTATGATGATAACGCGAAACGGTCAATAACAGAAGGTTGTACTATAAGACAAGGTTGTGGAAAGATTACGTTTCGTATTCCTGATCTATATATATGCAAAAAAAACCGACTTGTGTAACCATGTGTAAGACTATTTCCACAGCAGCAACAACGGTAAACGGAAAGACATCACAGGAAAAAAGTCACAAATTTGATAGGAAAAAAAGTCCATAAATATTAATTAAATTGAAAATTGTTCGTATTATTATTTTCGACTTAATCAGATTAAGCAAATTATTGAACGAAACTTTTTTATACAAAATATTTGCAAAGTTGACTATTTAAGAAATAACGGTCATTAAATGAAATATTTTTAAATACGCTGGTTTTCGCGCATCAAAATTTCACTTCACGTTTAGTACATTTATAATTATTATTTATTGTTATTATTATAACTTTTATTACTGGTAACATTTATTGTGCGTGTGCGTAACAGTTTCCAAAATTTTACATGTTGTGTATACATATTTGAGTTAACGTGTAAGTTTTACGTTTCCTCTTAATTGGCATCTAAAGGTATTCGAAATCTTATATAACTCCTGTGTTCTGACACTTCGGTGTATTCAAATCACACCTGTCCTTGGCAGGAGGGGGTGTGCCTTTCTAATTTCGAATTACATGATTAAACTTTAATCTGGTTAGCTTTTGAAAAAGTCCGAATATTCAGACTTCAAAGTCGGCGTCAAATGATCTAGTAATTGCAATAAACATCCTGTTTGTTTACCTGCTAATTATGTTAATTACCCTTCATAAACCAGTAATGATTTACCTGTAACATTTTCACGTCCAGGTACAACTGCCGTTTCAAGACGTGCAAAATTATTCACGAAATTTTATTTTATATATAAAAAAATAATCATATAAATATATCTTTTATTACAATTATTATTTAGGTAAATTATACCTGAGTTAAATAAAGACAGGTTAAAAATTTGTGTCTAAAAAAACTTTTATTAAAACAAAGATCATTAAAACATTAAGACGTATTTGGTAATCTTATGTTGTCAGACGGTCATTAGTCATCGCCACAGTTTATATATTCTTTAAAGAGCTAAGGCAGAATAACATATTTTAAACTGGATTATTTATTATATTTACTGGATAATTACATTTATCGCGTCACAAACGCAGTCACGTGATAAAATACTGTCAATATGGCGGCCCCATACACAAAATTTTACCACCTTTAATCCAGTCTAGAAGCTTAACGGTAAAGAATACAATAAAACATCAAAAGGCAATTATATTTCTTTTTATTTGAAGAATAACATATCAAATTTTCATTTTTTCGCGAAGTTTCCCTTTAAAACATCAGAGGGTCAGAGACCAGTCGATCAGATCTTTACACTTGGGTCAGAGGCCAATCTATGTCACCTTCTTACTGGTGTCAGAGACCAATCTATCTGACCTTTACACCAGGGACAGGTCAGAGACCAATCTGTCCGACCTTCACACTAGGGTCAAAGACCAATAGATCCAACCTTCACACCAGGGTCAGAGACAAATCTATTTGACCTTCATACTGGTGTCAAAGATCAATCTATCTGACCTTTACACTTGGGTCAAAGACCAATCTTTCCAACCTTCACACCGGGGCCAGAGACCAAGCTATCTGACCTTACCACTGGGGTCAAAGACCAATCTATCTGACCTTCACACTGGTGTCAGAGACCAATCTATCTGACCTTTACACTGGGGTCAGAGACCAATCTATCCAACCTTACACAGGGGTCAGAGACCAATTTATCCAACCTTTGCACCAGGGTCAAAGGGTCAGAGAACAATCGATCTGACCTTCACACAGGGGTCAGAGACTAATCTATCTCACTTTCACACTGGGGTCAGAGACCAATCTATCTGACTTTCACACTGGGGACACATACTACATGTATTTCCTTTAGGTTGTTGGTTTCAAGAGCAAAGTTCAAGAGACATACATCCACATTAATCTCATTTTTTAAATTGCATCCTTTTTGGTAAATTTACAAAGTCAGGTGTGAATTCCTTTAAGGACCTATGTTTAATACTTACTTAAAGTACACGCATAGGTAAGCTATATTAGACCTTATCACTACTTACTGTACCACACCCTTTCCTATTTTAACCAAAGCTGTTTTTGGATCCTTCATAATGACCTTGAACCCATCAATGACATCTATAATGCTGTCATATATCAGTTTAGCATTTTGGGGGATAATAACAGTCACAGTTTCCACCAGTGTCTGAAAGTAAATAAAGATACTATAATGTTTAACATATATCCTTGCTCATAAAATTACTGCACTATACAAGGACCGCTTTGCAAGGAAAAAAATCAGTACTTTCATTTTGACCCTCCTAACTAAAAACAGTAAAAGAGAAACAAACATCTAAATGCAATCTTAACTTATGCTCATTTATTTCATTGGTTTTACTAATATCTGTCAACTTGTCTGTTTAAATAATATATTTTTGCTTCCAGATACATCACTATTGAGATTGAAAGTTTCTTAATGGTATAAGAATTACTGACATCATTTAAACAAAGCAATCACATGTTTTATCTCTCAAACCTTTGATGGCTGAGCTTGACAAAACACTCACAACTAATACTACTTCCTTCACAAAATGTCTGTATTATATACTCAAATACAACAAACATCTGCTTAGTTGTCATTTTATTGTTCTATGAATACTCTAAATCTTATACATTAAATCCAAGTAGGAAAAATGTAATTTACGTTATTTTAAGATTAAACTAACAGGGAAAAAAATGTTATTGTGGGAAACTTTAGTTCGAATCACAGTTGCATTGCAGTTACATCCAGTGATCGATTTTAATGTGTAGATAAATGGCTTACATACCTGCATGGACCAAGAGATGAAAGGGTGTAAGTTAAACCCTTTACTTTCTTTACCTTACCTTTATCATAATAATAATACAACTATACTTACATTATAAAAGTTCATAATGTCTGTCTTGATATCGTTGAACAGTGTCGATACTTTAACAACTAAATTTCTTAAAGGACGTAAAAAGGGAGGTAATTCCTCTTCATCAATCATACCAAGCGTTTTCATTACGTTGACAGCTTTGTCTCTCAGATTCCATACCTATAAATATGGCAAGTAAGATATCGCTATAACATGCAAAGGTACCAGTACAAAGGAAAGTCTAGACAGAGTTGCTTTGAATTGAGGGGATGCAGAACACCATCCAAAATTTTTTGTGACAATTTCAAAATAGATAGAACATTTACGGTAAATATAAAATTTCTCTATGTCTTTTCAATATCATGTAAAATATTAAATTTTATGTTGACAGCTTTGTCTCTCAGATTCCATACCTACAAATATAACAGTATCATATCTATATACTGTGTAGTTAACAAAATGAAGGCACTGACAGTACAAAGAAGAGCTAGATGATGTTAATTGATAATATTTTAAAGCTGATTGGCCAATTCAAATGTAGAAACCCATATTATACCATATAACTTGTGTTGGTCATGCACACTATTCTTTAATATGCCGTTAGAATTCAAATAGGTCTATGACGTTGTTGCTGTTTTTAATGTTAAAATTGGCAAGATTTATAGTTTAAATTAAATTATAAGGAATATTTGAAATTACTGAACAGGTTATATAATATTGGTTGGGTCTGTTTACACAATTCATAAATGGCTTCACGGTTTATTAGGCATAACAGACCCAAACATATTATACTGTATAACCTGTTAAGTAATTTGAAATATTCCCTTATGAAAAATGGATAGATTAAATTTCATGTTTTGTGCCAACAATATGTTCAAATCACTCGGAAAAATTGATTTCTCTTTCCAAAATGTATGCATTACTTTAAAAAACATAAATGTGTCTCAATGATACTTGCTTGGGGAGTTTTTTATGTCCTTCACCGACAACTTAATGCCCTTGGTCGGACGGTCAATGATACTATGTCCTGATTTCAACATATTGGTAAACTCCCCCTTTTTTTTTCTAAGTTCACTCAAGCATGAAACATTTGGAACAGCCGTACAGAATGTTGTTACTGTGTATTAAGTTTAAATCAAAATGTTAAGTCATATTCCTACACACAAAAAACTTTCAGTGCCAAGGTAAACCTGAGGTGAGACTAACAAACAAATGAAAAGACCAAAATATCTGTCTCCCAACTTTTGATGGCGGACATAAAAATGATTAAAATGTTCACTGTGATAAGTCTTCAAGGGGGTCTATATGCATGCATGGCCATACAACTGCCATAAAGCTAACACACATTCAGTCAAACTTGTTGCCATACCTTGGCAGGAAGTTCTTCAAGGGCAGCGATAAATTCATTAACGATATCTTTAAAGCTGATTTTTCCACCAACAAGATCTTTAAACAGGTCAACACCTGCTTGGATTGCAGATATAATCTCCTTTACTTTTTTGTCGAATTCTAGCGCCATCTTACCTATCTTCTTCATGTCATTCTCCTAAAATTGTATTCAGGCTTTAATAATTAAAATTCAGGCACAAATGAGAGTGTAATCATTACACATGAGACTGAACATGTTCTAAATATACATCAAAATATATAGTCAAACCTGTCTTAAGCAACCTTTGAAGGGAGATTGTAAAAAAGGTCACATAAGACAAGGGGTCTTTATACGCAGGTCATGATGTTTTCAAAGCAATCAACAAAGTCATGTTGTCAGCATCTTAAAGAGTTAATTGAAGACCTGCATTGTGTGATTTATTAAGTAAACAATAAAATATGACATTTATTTTATGTAAATAACGCAAGTACAAAATATACAACAATAATGAGCATTTTGATTTCCGATGGAATTAACGCCAGTCAACTTTATTCCCCCATTTAGTTGTTGTATATTTCTTTGTACCGGTTTTACTGGTTCCCTTGTGTTTTAACAATAAGCTCTATGTAGAAAGTGTAAGTCGGTTTAGAACCAATGTACACCGGTTTCATATTGATTATTTCCCTTTGTAAACAAGATTATACAATAAACACACTGTTATGAGAAGCATCATCATTTCCAACCGGAATGGCAAAAAAATCAAATGTCGACATTGACGACTATTCAAATTTTACAGGGGAATCTGAACTTCGCTTCTAAGATAATAAAACAGTTTTTGATCTCTTCATACTTTAGTTTTCCGGTTTTTTTTAGAACCTTGATAATTGACAACAATGCCAATGGTCTACGAATCTTCTTTTCGTCAGACAGGGTTTATTTATTGCTTAATGATTTTTAAAAGTCCCGAGAGTCGTTTTAGACAGGTTTTCTTGGTCAAAACCAACGGAAAACACAGCCGTTAGTCGCGTAAGACAGGGAGTCGTTATATACAGGTAAAATGAATGGGAAAATGCTCGGGAGGAATAAATATGGTCGCATAACACAGGAAGTCGTTATATGGAGGGGGTCGCTAAGACAGGTTTGACTGTATTAATCTAAACAAAGAAAATTGAAGAATAGATGAAATCATGAATATTTATTAATAATACCATCTTTGTCACAATCAAATATTTTTACTCTAATAAATAAATTGATTGTTTGTTTGTTTGAATGGTGTTTTAACGCCACTTTCAGCAATTTTTCAGCTATTTCATGGCGTCCAGTTTTTATTGGGGCAGGAAGCCGGAGTACCCGGAGAGAACCCCCGACCTGCGAATAAATTGAATAAATAAATAAATAAATAAATAAATAAATAAATAAATAAATAAATAAATAAATAAATTGAAAATTTTATAAAAGACAAAGAAATTCAGGTTGGTTTCTGCTTTAAAATTGACACTCTATTTTAAGTAGTGTAGGTGGGCAGTGTGTGGGTCTCTGTAGCTGAGTGGTGTAGGTGGACAGAGTGTGGGTCTCTGTAGCTGAGTGGTGTAGGTGGGCAGGGTGTGGGTCTCAGTAGCTGAGTGGTGTAGATGGGCAGGGTGTGGGTCTATGCAGCTGAGTGGTGTAGGTGGGCAGGGTGTGGGTCTCTGTAGCTGAGTGGTGTAGATGGGCAGGGTGTGGGTCTCTGTAGCTGAGTGGTGTAGGTGGGAAGGGTTTGGATCTCTGTAGCTGAGTGGTGTAGGTGGGCAGGGTGTGGATCTCTGTAGCTGAGTGGTGTAGGTGGGCAGGGTGTGGGTCTCTGTAGCTGAGTGGTGTAGGGGGCAGGGTGTGGGTCTCTGTAGCTGAGTGGTGTAGGTGGGCAGGGTGTGGATCTCTGTAGCTGAGTGGTGTAGGTGGGCAGGGTTTGGGTCTCTGTAGCTGAGTGGTGTAGGTGGGCAGGGTGTGGGTCTCTGTAGCTGAGTGGTGTAGATGGGCAGGGTGTGGGTCTATGCAGCTAAGTGGTGTAGGTGGGCAGAGTGTGTGTCTCTGTAGCTGAGTGGTGTAGATGGGCAGGGTGTTGGTCTCTGTAGCTGAGTGGTGTAGGTGGGCAGGGTGTGGGTCTCTGTAGCTGAGTTGTGTAGGTGGGCAGTGTGTGGGTCTCTGTAGCTGAGTGGTGTAGGTGGGCAGAATGTGGGTCTCTGTAGCTGAGTGGTGTAGGTGGGCAGGGTGTGGGTCTCAGTAGCTGAGTGGTGTAGATGGGCAGGGTGTGGGTCTCTGTAGCTGAGTGGTGTAGGTGGGAAGGGTTTGGATCTCTGTAGCTGAGTGGTGTAGGTGGGTAGGGTGTGGGTCTATGCAGCTGAGGGGTGTAGGTAAGCAGGGTGTGGGTCTCTGTAGCTGAGTGGTGTAGGTGGGCAGGGTGTGGGTCTCTGTAGCTGAGTGGTGTAGATGGGCAGGGTGTGGGTCTCTGTAGCTGAGTGGTGTAGGTGGGAAGGGTTTGGATCTCTGTAGCTGAGTGGTGTAGGTGGGCAGGGTGTGGATCTCTGTAGCTGAGTGGTGTAGGTGGGCAGGGTGTGGGTCTCTGTAGCTGAGTGGTGTAGGGGGCAGGGTGTGGGTCTCTGTAGCTGAGTGGTGTAGGTGGGCAGGGTGTGGATCTATGCAGCTAAGTGGTGTAGGTGGGCAGAGTGTGTGTCTCTGTAGCTGAGTGGTGTAGATGGGCAGGGTGTTGGTCTCTGTAGCTGAGTGGTGTAGGTGGGCAGGGTGTGGGTCTCTGTAGCTGAGTTGTGTAGGTGGGCAGTGTGTGGGTCTCTGTAGCTGAGTGGTGTAGGTGGGCAGAATGTGGGTCTCTGTAGCTGAGTGGTGTAGGTGGGCAGGGTGTGGGTCTCAGTAGCTGAGTGGTGTAGATGGGCAGGGTGTGGGTCTCTGTAGCTGAGTGGTGTAGGTGGGAAGGGTTTGGATCTCTGTAGCTGAGTGGTGTAGGTGGGTAGGGTGTGGGTCTATGCAGCTGAGGGGTGTAGGTAAGCAGGGTGTGGGTCTCTGTAGCTGAGTGGTGTAGGTGGGCAGGGTGTGGGTCTCTGTAGCTGAGTGGTGTAGATGGGCAGGGTGTGGGTCTCTGTAGCTGAGTGGTGTAGGTGGGAAGGGTTTGGATCTCTGTAGCTGAGTGGTGTAGGTGGGCAGAATGTGGGTCTCTGTAGCTGAGTGGTGTAGGTGGGCAGGGTGTGGGTCTCAGTAGCTGAGTGGTGTAGATGGGCAGGGTGTGGGTCTCTGTAGCTGAGTGGTGTAGGTGGGCAGGGTGTGGGTCTCTGTAGCTGAGTGGTGTAGATGGGCAGGGTGTGGGTCTCTGTAGCTGAGAGGTGTAGGTGAGAAGGGTTTGGATCTCTGTAGCTGAGTGGTGTAGGTGGGCAGGGTGTGGATCTCTGTAGCTGAGTGGTGTAGGTGGGCAGGGTGTGGGTCTCTGTAGCTGAGTGGTGTAGGTGGGCAGGGTGTTGGTCTCTGTAGCTGAGTGGTGTAGATGGGCAGGGTGTGGGTCTATGCAGCTAAGTGGTGTAGGTGGGCAGAGTGTGTGTCTCTGTAGCTGAGTGGTGTAGATGGGCAGGGTGTGGGTCTCTGTAGCTGAGTGGTGTAGATGGGCAGGGTGTGGGTCTATGCAGCTAAGTGGTGTAGGTGGGCAGAGTGTGTGTCTCTGTAGCTGAGTGGTGTAGATGGGCAGGGTGTTGGTCTCTGTAGCTGAGTGGTGTAGGTGGGCAGGGTGTGGGTCTCTGTAGCTGAGTGGTGTAGATGGGCAGGGTGTGGGTCTATGCAGCTAAGTGGTGTAGGTGGGCAGAGTGTGTGTCTCTGTAGCTGAGTGGTGTAGATGGGCAGGGTGTTGGTCTCTGTAGCTGAGTGGTGTAGGTGGGCAGTGTGTGGATCTCTGTAGCTGAGTGGTGTAGGTGGGCAGGGTGTGGGTCTCTGTAGCTGAGTGGTGTAGGTGGGCAGGGTGTGGGTCTATGCAGCTAAGTGGTGTAGGTGGGCAGGGTGTGGGTCTCTGTAGCTGAGTGGTGTAGATGGGCAGGGTGTGGGTCTATGCAGCTAAGTGGTGTAGGTGGGAAGGGTTTGGATCTCTGTAGCTGAGTGGTGTAGGTGGGCAGGGTGTGGGTCTCTGTAGCTGAGTTGTGTAGGTGGGCAGGGCGTGGGTCTCGGTAGCTGAGTGGTGTAGGTGGGCAGTGTGTGGATCTCTGTAGCTGAGTGGTGTAGGTGGGCAGGGTGTGGGTCTCTGTAGCTGAGTGGTGTAGGTGGGCAGGGTGTGGGTCTATGCAGCTAAGTGGTGTAGGTGGGCAGGGTGTGGGTCTCAGTAGCTGAGTGGTGTAGATGGGCAGGGTGTGGGTCTATGCAGCTAAGTGGTGTAGGTGGGAAGGGTTTGGATCTCTGTAGCTGAGTGGTGTAGGTGGGCAGGGTGTGGATCTCTGTAGCTGAGTGGTGTAGGTGGGCAGGGTGTGGGTCTCTGTAGCTGAGTGGTGTAGGGGGCAGGGTGTGGGTCTCTGTAGCTGAGTGGTGTAGGTGGGCAGGGTGTGGATCTCTGTAGCTGAGTGCTGTAGATGGGCAGGGTGTTGGTCTCTGTAGCTGAGTGGTGTAGATAGGCAGGGTGTGGGTCTATGCAGCTAAGTGGTGTAGGTGGGCAGAGTGTGTATCTCTGTAGCTGAGTGGTGTAGATGGGCAGGGTGTGGGTCTCTGTAGCTGAGTGGTGTAGATGGGCAGGGTGTGGGTCTATGCAGCTAAGTGGTGTAGGTGGGCAGAGTGTGTGTCTCTGTAGCTGAGTGGTGTAGATGGGCAGGGTGTTGGTCTCTGTAGCTGAGTGGTGTAGGTGGGCAGGGTGTGGGTCTCTGTAGCTGAGTTGTGTAGGTGGGCAGGGTGTGGGTCTCTGTAGCTGAGTGGTGTAGGTGGGCAGTGTGTGGATCTCTGTAGCTGAGTGGTGTAGGTGGGCAGGGTGTGGTTCTCTGTAGCTGAGTGGTGTAGGTGGGCAGGGTGTGGGTCTATGCAGCTAAGTGGTGTAGGTGGGCAGGGTGTGGGTCTCAGTAGCTGAGTGGTGTAGGTGGGCAGGGTGTGGGTCTCTGTAGCTGAGTGGTGTAGAAGGGCAGGGTGTTGGTCTCTGTAGCTGAGTGGTGTAGGTGGGCAGGGTGTGGGTCTCTGTAGCTGAGTTGTGTAGATGGGCAGGGTGTTGGTCTCTGTAGCTGAGTGGTGTAGGTGGGCAGGGTGTGGGTCTCTGTAGCTGAGTTGTGTAGGTGGGCAGGGTGTGGGTCTCTGTAGCTGAGTGGTGTAGGTGGGCAGTGTGTGGATCTCTGTAGCTGAGTGGTGTAGGTGGGCAGGGTGTGGGTCTCTGTAGCTGAGTGGTGTAGGTGGGCAGGGTGTGGGTCTATGCAGCTAAGTGGTGTAGGTGGGCAGGGTGTGGGTCTCAGTAGCTGAGTGGTGTAGATGGGCAGGGTGTGGGTCTATGCAGCTAAGTGGTGTAGGTGGGCAGGGTGTGGGTCTCTGTAGCTGAGTGGTGTGGATGGGCAGGGTGTGGGTCTCTGTAGCTGAGTGGTGTAGATGGGCAGGGTGTTGGTCTCTGTAGCTGAGTGGTGTAGGTGGGCAGGGTGTGGGTCTCTGTAGCTGAGTGGTGTAGGTGGGCAGTGTGTGGATCTCTGTAGCTGAGTGGTGTAGATGGGCAGGGTGTTGGTCTCTGAAGCTGAGTGGTGTAGGTGGGCAGTGTGTGGGTCTCTGTAGCTGAGTGGTGTAGATGGGCAGGGTGTTGGTCTCTGTAGCTGAGTGGTGTAGGTGGGCAGGGTGTGGGTCTCTGTAGCTGAGTGGTGTAGGTGGGCAGGGTGTGGGTCTCTGTAGCTGAGTGGTGTAGATGGGCAGGGTGTTGGTCTCTGTAGCTGAGTGGTGTAGGTGGGCAGGGTGTGGATCTCTGTAGCTGAGTGGTGTAGGTGGGCATGGTGTGGGTCTCTGTAGCTGAGTGGTGTAGATGGGCAGGGTGTTGTTCTCTGTAGCTGAGTGGTGATGATGGGCAGGGTGTTGGTCTCTGTAGCTGAGTGGTATAGATGGGCAGGGTGTTGGTCCCTGTAGCTGAGTGGTGTAGATGGGCAGGGTGTTGGTCTCTGTAGCTGAGTGGTGTAGATGGGCAGGGTGTTGGTCTCTGTAGCTGAGTGGTGTAGGTGGGCAGGGTGTGGGTCTCTGTAGCTGAGTGGTGTAGGTGGGCAGGGTGTGGGTCTCAGTAGCTGAGTGGTGTAGATGGGCAGGGTGTTGTTCTCTGTAGCTGAGTGGTGTAGATGGGCAGGGTGTTGGTCTCTGTAGCTGAGTGGTGTAGATGGGCAGGGTGTTGGTCCCTGTAGCTGAGTGGTGTAGATGGGCAGGGTGTTGGTCTCTGTAGCTGAGTGGTGTAGATGGGCAGGGTGTTGGTCTCTGTAGCTGAGTGGTGTAGGTGGGCAGGGTGTGGGTCTCTGTAGCTGAGTGGTGTAGATGGGCAGGGTGTTGGTCTCTGTAGCTGAGTGGTGTAGGTGGGCAGGGTGTGGATCTCTGTAGCTGAGTGGTGTAGGTGGGCAGGGTTTGGGACTCTGTAGCTGAGTGGTGTAGGTGGGCAGGGTGTGGGTCTCTGTAGCTGAGTGGTGTAGGTGGGCAGGGTGTGGGTCTCTGTAGCTGAGTGGTGTAGATGGGCAGTGTGTGGATCTCTGTAGCTGAGTGGTGTAGATGGGCAGGGTGTGGGTCTATGCAGCTAAGTGGTGTAGGTGGGCAGGGTGTGGGTCTCTGTGGCTGAGTGGTGTAGGTTGGAGCTCTGTAGCTGTGAAGTTAGGGTGTGAGGCTCTATAACTGAGTGGCATAGGTGGGCAGGGTGTGGGGTTCAGTAGCGTGAAGGCAGGGTGTGGGGCTCTGAGTGGTATAGTTGGGCTTTTTATGTAAAGTATGATTGTTTGTTTGTTTGAATGCTGTTGAATGCCACTTTTAGCAATTTTCTCAGCTATATCATGGAGTCCAGCTTTTTATTGGGGGAACCCTGACCTTAGGCCTGAACTACGGTAGAAAAACTGAAAATCCTTGTCAATTCAATTAAGTTTAAAGTCAAGCATACCCTGCCTGCAGTGAAACTGGAACCCTCAACCTCAGTGTTGAAAGGCACATGATCCAAAGTTATCTAAACTTTAACAACTCTGCAACTGTGGCCCCTATAATTAAGAAACAAACCTGCAGTATGTTAAGATTGTACTGTGATCCACCCTTGAAGCACAGTCTTGCAACAAAAAAGTCCAGAACTACATCAATAACACCCAGAAGTACTCTAGCATAGGCTTCATCATGAACGTTTATTCTGAGATGTCCACTCAGTGGTGCTAAAAATAGAATTGTATACTAAAGCAACAAAAATAGCATCAGTAATTGTAGATTAACATGAAATGTGACAATTTGTTGTAAATTTATATATTTATATACATACAAGTATGAGAACTGTCAGAAATTTGACGCAAAGCATTTTGTCCTGTTTTGTATCGAGTAAAAATAAAACTGATATTTTAAGACCATGTATGCATATTGTATTATGTCTTGTCATTAGAATGAAAAAAATATGCCTGCAAACTAAGATTTTGGGTGGAGATCAATAAGAGAACAACACTGAACTTTACATATGCAAATTATTTGTCCATCAATGGTCACTTAATATATATACTGGATTTGGCCAAGTGGTCTAGAATGCTGGACATAATGAAGGTGAACAAGTTCCACAGTGTCACAACAATGCGAGTTCGAATCCCACTGAGTGTAAGCAAATAATATGACAGTATTAAAATCTACTTCAAACAGTGTTAGACTTAATTTGATTTTATTTCACAAGATAAAACTTATCCATGGAGACACTTGCAGCCAGATTGAAAATGAGATCTAGGAAATAAAACAAACAGTAATCTGTTTATCCCTGTTTTGTAACATTGTGACACCATGTTGTCCTTGGAAACTGACGATAATATTTCTGTATTATGATAGTGGATTTTCTCAGCTTGCATAATTAAAGGTTAACTGAACAAAATGTGATGTCCATGGTTAAGAAGAGAAGTTAAGCATACAAGACGATTCATGAAAAATGTATTCGTATACCATACTGTAAGGATTATTCAACAAAATACTAGACATTTTCATGTGAGGTAATTTTAGCTTTTTCTGTTACTAAGATAAATACCTATATGGAAATATTTCAGAAATTTATTATAATGCAAACAAAAATTAAACATTACCCCCTTTCAGAAAAGTAATGACTACATGTAATTCTCAAAAATAATCCACACCCCCAATCTGTTTTAACTGTGTATTAAGGTATCCGACCCATAATTGACCACATGATCATATTTGGTGTCCTGGATGTCCATTGTTTGTCAATGGAGCAGACCTCGGTAATGATCGGCAAACATCAGAACTACTATTTGAACAACAATTTTTTTTTCTCAAAACTGTTAACATTGACTCAAAGTAAAACAATATATTTACTTTGTATCATTAATTAGTAATATATTGAGTAAATAAATTTGCATTTCTTGGTCTAAAAATAAAATTAAATGGTGACTTCAATTATGGGTCGGATACCTTAAGTTTCATGAAGGTGTGCAGTCATCTTCATAAAAAAAAACAACACATTGCAAAGGTAAACCTTAGGTGGCCCAGACAGACGAATGAAAAAACAGGCCTAAAATCGATAGGTACATACCAATATTAAGATCTAACATATTGTACATAATAATTCCAAAGGCCGCTCCCACAGACTCAGAACCCAACATTTTTCTCCAATCAACACTGGGAGCCTCAAGTCTAAAGTTGATATCTTTAAAGAATCCTCTTCTAGTCCTATGATGGGGTTGTACTTCAAGAATGCCAGATTCATATGGATCTTCTATATATGTTCCATTTGGCTCTGCTTGTCTAAAAATAAAAGTATATTGTTGTTAAAATGATCAAGTAAGGGTGAGGAGACTAAAAAAATCAGTTCTGTTTCTACAAAATACATAAAGTCAATCGAGTAATCACCAGCCATAAATCTTGTACATGCCAAACAACTGGTTGCACAACTTTTCGTGAAAAGTAGCCTGAACTGCTGTAGGACAGTTATGGTAAGAATAATTTCACATTTTGAGGCATACATTTTCATAGGATAGCAATATTCACCAATTTCAAACACTAAAGAGTTCCTTGTGCCAATGGTGTGTGTGATTGGCAATCTAGTGTTGCCATCACTAATGTTGTGAGTTCAAGTGTGACTTTAAGGAAGATGTGCTCAACTTGAACCTTAATAGTTTTCCTGCTGATGGCAAAGGGATCCTACTGAGTACTACTGCTTCTTTTCTAACTTACAACTGAATGCAATGAAATTGCTGACAAATTTCTAATGGTGCCATCAAGCCTTAACAGATAACTACATGTAGATGGAATGTTGAGAGGCTTAATGAACAATGGATATTGGCAACATTTCAAAATAATACTCCTGAAAATGTTACAGGTTGAACTACTCCATTAAATTTTCTTAAATTTTTTTTTAAATACCCTCCTACCTCCATAGACAGTAAATGGGAATCCCCAAAAGATGTTTGTAATGATTGCATAAATTGTGGAATTCACTGCTTAGTGTATTGTTAAAGTCGTTACCTGTTCAATGGTGTTATGATCCTAGCTTTAGGATGGGCCTGGTATTGTAGCAGGGCCTCGTACCTAACATTTTCATCTTCATCATAAAGAGCAGCTTTATACATTTCATCAGCAGCCTGAAAAAAGAGAAACATTTAAGAAAATGCTTTGTGATACTGTATCGATGTGCCATAGCTAGTTTGAACATTTGTGTTCTTACATTAAACATTTATTTAAGAAGACTGGTTATACTGAACAGATGTATCAAGTCTGGGAGCAAAATACCCTTTATAGACATGATATCTCTGTTGATAATAACAAATACCATTGTTTTAAAAAGTGATGAAATCAGAACAGTTGTTTGGATCATGGCGCCAGCAAATATGTTCTCTGCTATATTTATTTTCTTTTTTCTATCAGACACTAACTGTTTTAAATTTTTGTGGGAATATCATATGAGAGGTAATTTTAAACAGATATATCATGTCTTGACTTAAGCCGCAATTTAAAACCCCGTTAACTGTGGAAAATAATTAAGAAATAATTCACGGAGACTGTGGTTTATCATTGTTTTACCACGGGGTGACCATTTATGTGGTATTATTTTATCCCGAGCGATAACGACATAAATGGCCACCCCGTGGTAAAACAATGATAAATCACAGCCTACGTGAATTATTTCTATTCTAATAAGACAATTATAGTACATTTATATTTTTTCGTACCTATAGAAAACATCATTTTCGCCATTAACTGGCTGTTCCGTCAATGTAAGACACAATATATTGCAACGGATAATTGTAGCGCGTGTCCCTATTTATAAGATTTATACGTCATATGCAATAGCTTTCCGGTGGGAGTTACAGTTTTGTAATTGGAACAGCCATTTAAAACACGCAATTCTCAGCGCGTGTAGCTCATAGATAAATCATTTTTTTACCACAGTTGTGGTCTCAAAGCCTTTAAAGCACGTCATATTAGAATTGTTGATTTAAAAAAAATGATATTTGGGATCTACAAATGGACCATAAACTCGACCAAACAAGGTAAGCAGTTTTCCATTTTGTCAGGCAAAAACCTGTCGGACAGACATGGTAATGTTTACTATAGTATTTTACACCACTGATTATATTATGCCTCTGTATCATCTAATTATGACAATAAAGATTTATTTTCTTTACAAACCATTTCATGCTCATATTTCCTCAGTGCATGAACTCCTGCTCGTTTGATCCAAGGTGAGTTTGTTGAGTTGATATGAGAGACAATATACTCAAAAGAAAACTCCTGTCTGGCATTTCCGAGAGTTTCTAACAGTATGACTCTCCATCTGTCGTATTCTATTTTCTCTGCTTCTGACTGAATTTCTCTTCTCTTTCTGTATATATATGGATCTAAAATGATATAAAGCAGTGAAAATGGGCTAAAAAAATATTCTCCTTATCTTTAAATCCTGAGCAAAGATACATACCAAATTAAATCTTATCCAACTGATACTTCATGCTGCTACGCAATGCTTTAATTTGAAATATTATAAAGTGAAAATATATATGTGGAAGGTGTGATTACAATGATGAAGGAACAAGAATAACATTTCAGTCTGGCAAGATTTCTATGTTAACAAAAGCATGGGTTGCAAAAGTAAAAATCTCATTTATTGTGCTGCAAGTCCAACTGTAAAGAAATTATATTGGACAACCCGGGATCGACTTATTGATGGTGTTAAGGCACATAAGCAACAAACACAAGACTAAACCTTTTGAAATACACCTGTTGATAAACATTTTGATAGTTACGGGGGTAAGGCTTTTAGCATGTTTCCATTCTTCAAAACTTATGTAAACAATAAAGCCAAAGAACAATCTTTTATTGACAAATTTAAGCTAAAACTCATTCAAATGGGAAGGTGTACAACTCCCTGAGTACTATGAGTACTACGATGTTAAGTTACTATGTAACAGAATACTGTGGCGTTACGCTACTATGTAACAGAATACTGTGACGTCACGTTACTATGTAACAGAATACTGTGAGGTCTCGTTACTATGTAACAGAATACTGTGAGGTCTCGTTACTATGTAACAGAATACTGTGATGTCACATTACTATGTAACAGAATAATGTGGCATTACGTTACTGTATAACAGAATGCTGTAATGTTACGTTACTATAACAACTACATAACAACAATGTATACTTCTATCTGAAGAGCCAACATAATGGCAGAAAGGCTAAGAGTTTAAATTAATTTAACATTTGGTGTAATTCTTTGGGTTTTTTTATTATCAAATATATATTTTTATACTGAACAGATATCTAATGGGGTGAGGGGTAAATGCAAAAAACCCAAAAATCTTCTAACAAAAAATTACCATGAATTCCAAGCCATTGATGAACTTGAGCTGTTATCATTGTTGCTTTCTCTTCATTGCCACTTTTAGACAGTTTGTGTGCAACAGATCCTAAACAGAGCAGCAGACGTTCATGTAGGTCTTCCTTATAAATTTTTTGCGGGTAATTTTCTTTGTTAAAAACAAGATCTTCCATAGCAGTGATAATGTCCTGAAAGAAATTAAATTTGCATTTTAAACCTGTGTTTCATTACCTTGACAATTTACATTTGTTATGACATATCTAATCCACACACAAGTCAACATTCAATTAAGTGATTGTGAAAACTTTTGTCTTGCTTACAATTAATTTCCTGAAAACTTTAAAAAGAAATCATTAGCATGCACAAAAAGTAAACTTCAAGTTATTGTCTTCTTTTCTTACATTTTTCACAGGCCCTATTTTGGCATCATCAAACCTCTGAATGCCACTGACTGAGGTTATATATATATTGAATTTCACCCAGCCTGAAACAAGGGTTTGTGTATTTTAAGCTTACATCATGTGGAGGTGTCTCTTTGCCAACAATATGTGTCAGTAGTCGTAGTATCAATAAAGGGTTAGGATCATGACTTCTCAAGATTTTCTCTGCCAACAATGCTTCGCTGAATTCTGTGTACAGGTTTCCAAAGGCATCAAGCATTATGTTGGTGGATTCAACATTTCTTGCTCGACTATAAAAAACGAACATTTTAAAAATACAGCAGATATTTGAACATTTAAAAAAAGGATTACACCATGATTTTTAGGAGCATTTACCAAAATTTTTTTATTTAAAATACGGAAATAAAGATAAAATTAATTCAGTTTTTTACAAACAAAATGTTATTCTATTATTTCAGTTTAAGGAAAGTATTTAGTCCCCAAGCTTGAGAAAAAAAGGATATTACATATTACACAAGTTAAAAAAGTTATCTGTCGTGTACAGAAAACTTATATAAAGTATTTTTTATCTAATATTTTTTCTGGAATTTGATTTCATGACATCATAACACCTGACTTATGTAAGGACTTCTAAATATATTTATTACATGAAAAGAATTTTGCGTGTTTTTGATTGGTCTAAATACAAATTTTGGGTCACGATAAATCGCAACAGTACTAAAATTACATAAAATGTGTGTACGCTGCACGATTCCGCTGCATATAGTAGTCAAGCGGAATACGCTATCGACCTGGTTTTTATGTTTTAGCCAATCAGAATAGCCGTCTTAATAAATTCCTTCGTCCAATCAAATCGATTGTATTAATTGTACATCGTGCGTGACATCAACAACTGGGAGAAACGTTGTTTCTGCGATATGTTGATTCATTTATACTCTTCTCAATGTTTGAAACTGAAATTTCAGGATCACCAGCAAATTGATATCAAAATGCAATATTAAATAAAAATATTAAGGGTAACAACAATTACAAAATGTAAGCAGGGGCTCCAGTAGAAAAGGCATCCTATGTTTTTCTGATTAAGGGAGATGGTGGTTTTATTCATGTAATAAAACAATCAATGACTAGCGGCTCGGTGAATATTAAATTTTCTCTGGCTTATCATTCCTGATAGCGACCTATATCAAAGTCATTAATTGTATAATATTTCATAATCAAAATTGCATATTGCACAGTGTATACAGGCCGTTATAATTGACAAATATATAACAGTCTTCGGTAGCAGAGTGGCTAAGGTTATTATCTATTAATATATAAGGGTCCTAGGTAGCCGAGTGGCTAAGGTTGTTATCTACTTAATATAAGGGTCCTCGGTAGCCGAGTGGCTAAGGTTGTTATCTACTTAATATAAGGGTCCTAAGAAGCTGAGTGGCTAAGGTTGTTATCTACTTAATATAAGGGTCCCTGGTAGCCGAGTGGCTAAGGTTGTTATCTACTTAATATAAGGGTCCTCGGTAGCTGAGTGGCTAAGGTTGTTATCTACTTAATATAAGGGTCCCCAGTAGCTGAGTGGCTAAGGTTGTTATTTACTTAATATAAGGGTCCTAAGTAGCCGAGTGGATAAGGTTGTTATCTACTCATATATAAGGGTCCTCGGTAGCCGAGTGGCTAAGGTTGTTATCTACTCATATATAAGGGTCCTCGGTAGCCGAATGGCTAAGGTTGTTATCTACTCATATATAAGGGTCCTCGGTAGCCGAGTGGCTAACGATGTTATCTACTAATATATAAGGGTTCTCTGTACCCGAGTGGCTAAGGTTGTTATCTACTAATATATATGGGTCCTCGGTAGCCGACAGGTTAAAGTTGTTATCTACAAATACAAAAAGGTTCCTTGGTAGCAGTGTGGCTGTTGTTAAATTCTAATATATAAGGGTCATCGGTAGCCGAGTGGCTAAGGATGTTATCTACTAATATATAAGGGTCCTCAGTAGCCGAGTGGCTAAGGTTGTTATCTACTCATATATAAGGGTCCTCGGTAGCCGACAGGTTAATGTTGTTATCTACTCATACAAAAAGGGTCCTCGGTAGCCGAGTGGCTGTTGTTATCTTCTAAAATATAAGGGTCCTTTGTAGCTATCTAAGGCTGTTATCTACTAATATATCAGTGTGTTCTCACTCAGTAGCTGAGTGGCTAAGGTTTTTATCTACTAATATAAAAAGGGTCCTAAGTAGCCGAGTGGCTGTTGTTATGTACAAATATAAAAAGGGTCCTCGGTCGCAGAGTGGCTAAGGTTGTTATCTAATAATGCCTGTTAACAATGAGGAAGCAGGTATAACCATTACAGCATTACAGCTGGCAGAATGTGTATGACTGCAACCTTAATTAACAAAGTTTGCCCATTTTCCTGCCGAAGGTACACCGTTTTCCTGCCTAAGGTCCAGTTTTTTCACCTAGTACTCCTACTTTTCAACCAATTAAAACAGTATGCCATGATATAGCTGAATATTGATAAAAGTGACTTAAAATTCCCCTTTTAAACAAACTATTTAGTAATACTTACACAGGTTTCAGTTCAACAAAATAATAATTTGCAATCTTTGTCAGTTCATCTTCAGGTAAGATCTTCAATATGTCCACAATCTTGAAGAAACAGGCATTAGCCTCCATTGTTTCACCTTATTGATAAGACAACACTGTTTAATCTTGGGTTAAAACAGTAATCTTATTTCATAGATTTCAATTATTACCAACTTGTCATTAATTATCACTCAGCCCATTCAATCTGCCTAGTACACAATGTCATTTAACACAACAATATTTAGATACATGCATAGTCAAAAAATGAATAAATGAATACAAAAAATGAATACAAATGGGAACAATAAATGAGATGTTTTTATAAATATGTAAATTTCAAAAAAACAAAAGCACAGAGCTATTGATTGATTTAATGTAAGTTTGCTTTACTGGATGCAATATTTCAGCTTTTTCAGGACAAGATAGAGCTAATGAAATGATGACACTATTTGACCTTTTCCTTTGAAAAACACAAAATGAAATAATATTAATAATATAACAGTTTCTTGGAATTTCAGATATATATATATATACAAAAAAGCAAAACTGAATGGCTACTCCCTTACCATTGTTTGGTTGTGTTCTCATACATGTAATATTTCCTGCGATCTGTTCCCATGCTTTGGCTCTATCCATTGGTGGCTTCTTTCTCTCCATCTGAAAAAACAGGGTTTTCAATATTATCTAATGTTTTATTGTTGTCGTTTACCAGTTTACCACTTTATAAAAAAAAGGGAAAAAAAATTAGTTTTAAAAACTATGGATGTAAATTAAGACATGTAAGATATTTTGTTATCAATTTATGTAATGATAACATAATATGAAGAAAAAATATCTTAACAAAATAATTTCAATAATAGATCTGATTATCGTCGAGTGCTAAGAACCATTCTGATATGACATCATTCATACACCTTGAGAACAAATTAAGCATAGAGTCAGATGTGACCTCACAATTAGAATTCTGACATCATAATTATACACTCAACTGAAATTTTAAAACTGGAACAATGCAATTTTGTTTAGATTTCTTAATATTTTAAATATCGTATATTCAATAAAATGATGAGCATATATTTTTATGTCAACTTTATTTGTTTTTAACATGATGTTTCAGGGCTCACCACACTGGACGAAGTGGGCGACAAAGTCGCCCTACTAGGACCTGAAGTCGCCCTAAGGCTCCTCAAAAGCGAAGTCGAAGTCGCCCTGTCATTTCCCTCAAGTCGCCCGATGGTTCACATAAGATACTTGTAAATCTGGTCCAAATACTTCACCCTGACTACCAATTTATCTATTCCAATAAAAAACGGCAAACAATATGCGTATTTAACATATTTTCAAACGATTTACGTCTTTCAAATGTATTACGCGCCATTTGTTTATTTACCGGATGTGACTAATAACCGGAAGTGAACAACGAAGAAAAGTAATGTACAAAGGCCCGAAATGAAAAATCATAATATTTTTTATAAACAAACACTTTTAATTGGTTTCAAACTTCAGTTCTTTCAAAGAGTATTGTACTTAACAATTTTCTTTGATAAGTATTTGAGCTTCACTTGAAAGAATAAAGATGTATAGTAATTATCGACATCATGATAAGTTCTGTATATGGGTGTCCCATGAAGCAATTTGGATCAGTACAACTTTGATTAAGGATAAAGGTTATATGTAACTACTGCGAAATTAATTATTTGTACGGTCCCCCTGACTTCTGCCTTGTGTCTCCTGAAGTCTCCCTATCAGGGCCTGACTTCTCCCTGTTTGGCTGCCAGGGAGAAGTCACTTCTCCCTACTTTTTTAGAGTGTGGTGATCCCTGATGTTTTGAGACATATCTTATTAGTTTCAAAGGCCAATATTACTATGGAAAGCGTCCTCTTAGAGTAGCTGTGAAATTATAAAACATGTGTTAGACAAATTAGAATTGAAATATATTACTGCAATAGGGCTTAAGGTATAAAATGAAGACAAATATAAGGTCTGACCGTGTTCTACTTCGCATAGAATCCGCTCACAATAATCTATTTCTTAAACAAATTCATATAGAAGTTCCAGAATATTTTATTTATACTACAGAGCAGAGGTTACCTTCTGGATATGAATGGTTCCTTCTTCTAAACCAAGCATGGGTTTGGTTACAATATCTCTGTCAAACCGTCGGCTAATATAGGTCAAAGTTCCTTTACTGATGGATTTCATCTCAGGATATTCTGATAATAAATAAGTGATTAAACTTAATATATTTCTTACCAAATGTCTCATTAATTAAGTCATATTAAAGACTATATAAATATGTTGGTATAAATAGACTTCCTATAAGTAACATTTTCTAAATGTATTTTTGTCCCGAACTTACCCATAGAACTTAATTCATTCTCAGCTTTGATTTTTCTCATACCATACAATGGATCAAAGCTACAAAAAAAAATTAATACAAGAGGTTATAAAAGTTACACAAATTCAATGATTATTAGTGGTTTAAAGCTGCAATGTCCAACACATTAATCCATCAGTTCTAACTTTGACCAGAGGCTAACCCATCACCTAAGATCAGTGAAGATAGGGTGTTCTTATCAGAGGACAAGGATAGCCAATTCCTTATAGTAAGGGTTTCACCCCTGGGTACTCTGGTTTCCTCACCTAATAAAAACTAGATGACATAATATAGCTTAAATTGCTGAAAGAGGAGTTAAACCACAAACCCACAACATAAGAAAAGGTCAACTGTCTTGGAATTTTTTTTTATTTTTTGTTTGTTTGTTTGAATGTTGTTTAACGCCACTTTCAGCAATTTTTCAGCTATATCATGGCGTCCAGTTTTTATTAAGAGAGGAAGCCGGAGTACCCGGAAGAATCCCTTGACCTTCGGTAGGAAAACTGGCAATCCTTGTCAATTAAGACTGGAGTCGAGCACAGCCTGCCCGCAGTGAGACTCGAACCCGCGATCTCAGTGTTGACAGACCACGTGATCAATAGTAGACGAACTACCTTAACCACTCGGACACAGTGGCCCCCTTTTTTTAATGGTTTTTTCAGTTATACTGTGATATATTGGTTTACCATATTTCTTCTATCTACAAGGCAAGAATTTTTTTATTTGACATTGATGCATTTATCATTATAAGACAATTGCGACTTGGCTTATAAAGTTCTTCTGTAAATTGCTTATTTCTGGTACAGATGAGCTCACGCGCACACATCTGTACTTGCTGCGTCATCAAATCAAAACCCCAGAAACAAGAACGTTGTTATGGAAGCATTTCCACTCACAAAAAGACATAAAATTTCTATCACTCATGAAAGATCAATAGGTCTTTCCCAAAATGTATGCAAGAACCTATTAATCTATTGTTGACATAGACTCGTACCTGAGTAAATGTGGCAATTGTAAAATGGTTGGTGAGGAAAAATTAAACATTATATAACAACACCCATTTGGTGTAAATACAAATTTAATGTAATTAACATTGAAAAAGTAACTTTAAATTTAAATTTAATGACACTACGGTGAATCGTAAACAAAGTGTGACATAAAAATCTTACTTTGGTGAAGGTTTTGGTGAAACAAAATCCTCTTCAATCAAGATACTATGAATAACTTCAAGGTCAGTATGGTAGTGCATCACCTGATCAAAAAGATAAAAATAAAACTTTACAGTACCATATCAAAGGATATAATAGTTAAAGAAAGCAAATATAATTTGGACATACTGTACATTTTATCCTTAATTTAAGACATGACATATTTCTCCATATGTTTTGAATAATGAACATATAAAAAAAATCTTACATTTTCTTTAGAATTTATTTGAGTTAATTTCATCATGCTTAATGTGGAAGAGAACAAAAATTTAAAAAATTCAAACATGTACTTATAAAAATGTTGCAATGTGAAATGGACTTTAAAAGGTATCAAATGTGTCCTCTGCATCAATGCATGTGGAATAATTGGACTCCATAATAAATAAAAGTATAAGAGTAGTCTCCCCTAGCTGAAAAAAATATGAGCTGGTACTATTCACATAATGCAGTGTTTATCCATTAAATATTAAACAATTAATGACTTTGATATGGGTGGCTATCAGGATTTATCACCCAGAATAAGTGTAATATTCACCAAGCCGCTAGATGAGTGGAATACTTAGTATACATTTTTAAGCGCTGAAAAATCCTGATAATGACTGTATCAAAATCAGTAATTGTTTAATTACATGAAAAAAATCCCTGTCTTCCTTCAACAGAAAAATAGAGGATGCTTAGAGTTTGTAATTATTGTAATGCTGGTTAACCTTAATATTTTCTGTTAATACTGCATTTTGATATTTATTTTCTGATAATCCTGAAATTCCAGTTTCAACACATTTCAAATTTTAAAATTTCATCATTCTTAATGTGGAAGAGAACAAAAATCAAAAAATTCAAACATGTACTTATAAAAATGTTGCAATGTGCACTGGACTTTAAAAGGTATCAAATGTGTCCTCTGCATCAATGCATGTGGAATAATTGGACTCCATAATAAATAAAAGTATAAGAGTAGTCTCCCCTAGCTGAAAAAAATACGAGCTGGTACTATTCACATAATGCAGTGTTTACCCATTAAATATTATACAATTAATGACTTTGATATGGGCGGCTATCAGGATTTATCAGCCAGAAAAATTGTAATATTCACAGAGCCACTAGGCGATTGGAAAACTTAGTATACATTTTTGAGTGCTGAGAAATCCTGGTAATGACTGTATCAAAGTCAGTAATTGTTTTATTACATGAAAAAAATCCCCGTCTTCCTTCAACAGAAAAATAGAGGATGCTTACATTTTGTAATTGCTGTTATGCCTGTTTACCTTAATATTTTCTGTTAATACTGCATTTTGATATTTATTTTCTGATAATCCTGAAATTCGAGTTTCATCAAATTTCAAATTTTTAAAAATAACCATTAAAACTAAATTTTATAGTTATGTTGGAAAACAGGCCTGAACTGGTCACAACCAGGTTAATATTGTATTCCACCTGCATACTTTGCAGCAGAAGCATGCAGCAGACACAAATATCCCTATTTTTATGTAATTTTAGTACATGTACTGTTGCGAAAGTTGTTTTTAGACCAATCAAAAACACACAAAATTCTATTCATGTAATAAAAATAATTCTCACCTTTTGATATTTTCCTCCAGCATTTTTAACCAAAGGTGCATGTCTGACTTTGGTAAACTGTAGTCCTGTACTTGTCTGTTTAACAGTATATGTGGAATTATGTGGCCCTTTAAATATAGCAATACATTTTTACTGGTGAAAGAGAAAAAAAATTAGACCATTGACAATATCTAATCACATAATTGGATTTTCAAAAAAGAGAGGTCCAGCAGTATGTAACATTTTTGTGCTCTACAAAGTAGGTGTAGCTAAAACATGATCAGTCCAAAAATGACCCTTCCCTTAAGGGATCTGACACAACAACAACCAAAAAATGGTTACAATATAAGCTATCATTATACAATATAAGGTCACGATTCATTTGATAAGGACATTTCTTTTATAATTTTGTAAGAAAAGGTTTGTAAAGGCAAGCAGATATTTTATACTGTGCAATTTGCATTATATCATGTCCAAAAATAAATCTGCATGTGTAATACTGATATAAAGTCCACAAAGTGTACACAAATATTTATTTTTATCTTTATATGGATACTTACCTTCATGACCAAGTTCTTCTGTATGGTAACTAAAACCAGCATGTGTGAAGCTTCCAGAGACCTAAAACAGAGTGTACCTGCTATATTATGTATTGTTACAGGGTAGTTTGTGTTTGATGAGGAACATGACTGCATTTGTTGTTAGAGTCTTACATGAACAATAAGGGGGAAGGGTTTTAATCCCTTTAAATGGTTTATGCAACTATTCCACACCATTAGTTTATGCCCTAAGATTAATAGGTTCTTTTATACATTTTTGGGAAAGACCAGTTGATCTTTCACAAGTGATAAAAATTTTATGTCTTTTCGCGAGTGGAGCGCAGCAGAACGAGCCAAGACATAAAAAATTTCTATCACGAGTGAAAGATCATACTGACTTTCCCAAAAACGTATGAAAGTACCTATTTCTTCCGTAAACCAACAACTTTCATATCGCTATAACCTATAGACTCTCCATTGTTTTAGACTCCATTGTCTCTGACATCCAATCAGAACGCTGGAAACAGAACGTCAAACAAGAACATTGTTATGCTTCCATAACAACATTCTTGTTTCTGGCATTTTGATTGGATGACGCCGCAGCAAGTACAGATAAGTGCGCGTGAGCTCATCTGTACTGGGTCATCTGTACCAGAGATCGACCATTAACGGAAGAATTGTCCTTTCTGTACTTATTTGTTATGTTGATTTTTTGGGTGATTGTTGTTCTCTCATTTTATGTAAGGAATACTTCAATCCCTGAACAGGTTATAGGATACAACATGGTTTGGGTCTGTTATGAATGGCGTAAACAGAAATAAACAATGTTATAGAATAAAATCTGTGTTCAGAAATTTGAAACATTCCATACAATTTTATCTATAAATCTTAACATTTTTAATGGTAAAAATAGCAATGATGTCATGGCACTATTTGACTTTTAACAACGTAAGAATATATAGGATGCGTGGATGGGTTTCTCCATTTGAATCGGCCAATTGGATTTCAGCTTACAACGCAAATTAAATTGTTTATGTTTATTTTATCTTCTCCTTATATACATGTAAGTAAATGAAATTTCAAAAATTCCCAGGTTAAGACAAAAATTCTGATATTAAGATTCTATATGTACTTGTTTACATACCACTGTATACAACGTACCTCTTAATTAAGCAAAATTTATATAAACTAAAGTTTAAAAAAACTTAAACGTATAAAAAAAAATATGGAGTACAGATATTTTAATACATGGTATAAGTTTGTTGCCTTATTTGTTGACTGTTGTTGACAGTAACTGTATGAAATCCTTATCCTCATTTTAAACATACATTTATTGGGACTTATAGTATCTAGTCCTTTGTTAGCTACAAAATGTGGCTTACCTCTCCTTCCTCGTGAAGTTTTGAAGCCAGAAGTGCTGCAAATCCCTTCTTTGTGGCCAATACCAAGTCATCTTTTTCTGGTGGGTGGTAAACACGCAAGATTTCCCCCACAGGTGTTATGTGAAATGAAAACCTTGTAAGATAAAATTATTTGACCATAATTGTCCATCAATTCATAATATCAGTTAAAACAATTAAAGATGTACATGTATGTCATATTATGGTTTAGACAGAATACAGTTTCATATACCTTTTTGGAAAAGACCGGATGATCTTCCATGAGTATATATAGCTAATAGTAATAGAATGAATGTTCGTTTGGTAGCATTCCAGATTGCCCATTCCCAAATTGCCAAATCCCACATTGCCAAGTCCAGTTAGCCAATTCCCAAATTGCCGACAATGAAAAAAGTTAAACTATATGTTATTAATGATTTCAGAAAAAAAATAATGTTTTGACGGAAAAGTTGTTTGTTAATATATCAATTTCATGAAGATCTTTGTATTGTTACGTATAGACGTAAGTATTTAAATAATAAAAAAAACAATAAACAGACCTATATCAAGCAATAGATTAATAACAAAGCAACTACTATATCATCATCTAAAGTTGGTGCATTGTCAGCATCGAATAAGTTTTGTACACCCCCTCATTGGAATCGTCTGATTATCAGCAGCTCTTTTACAAAGCATTTTACTGCAGCATGTCCACTTACTCGTTGAACCCAGAACATCAGCTTGTGTTGCGAAAAGGTTTTGTAGTTACACAAAATTAATCAATTTTTGTTTTGACTACGTTAACCAATTGTATTTGTTATATTGCCGAACAATTAAAACTTTTTTCGAATAAGTTTGTATTCCTCAAATAAAAAATATTTTAGCATAAATTTGTGTTTTATTCGGCAATTTGGGAATCCGCAAATTGGGAGTCGGCAATTTGGGATTCGGCAATCTGGCATGGAATCGTTCGTTCGACGAAGAATACTTTTGCAGACAGACGTCAAAACCTTTTGAAACAATTGTATGTCTGTATTTTTCTTTGATCTTTTGAGCATACTTGACAGAAAGATAACTGCCGATCTTTTCACATTTCCAATAAAATTTAATTTTAGCGCTGTTGATGATGTTGGTACAATAATAATAATATAGATTTCCGAACAAAACGAAATATATTTAGAGGGTGAAACTAATAAGCAACTTGTTCCGTTATACCTGAAATAAATAGCTTACCATTGACTTAGATCCATGTCATGGCCCGGAGAATCTGAAAAAAGATTGATCGATTGATTGATTGATTGATTGATTGATTGATTGATTGATTGATTGATTGATTGATTGATTGATTGATTGATACATTCATTTATTAATTCCAAAAATTATATGTAAGTTGGAATAATTTTTGATTTCATTATTATATATTATTGAATGTTATTAATGATTTTTTTTTCAGTTTAAGGTACATATTGTTTGTATATATATTTCGTTAAATTTTCTGTTGAACATACTTTACGCAGTTTAAGTTGAAATCAGTGTATGACGTTCTACCAAGTCCAACTAACCTTGCAACATGGGGATTGAAGGAGGATCCAAAATGTGAACTCTGGCAAACCAGCTAATCTAGAACATATACACTCAGCATGTTCAGAGGCTTTGAAGGATGGAAGGTACACTTGGAGACATTATCGAGTACTAGCAGTGTTAGCTGACACCGTGTAGAGAAATGTCAAGAAAACTGGAAAGTATGGTGGCATATATCTGCCCCTACTTGTCACATAATTAAGTCAACATATTTTAGGAAATAAGTCGACTTGTCACTTAATTAAGTCTACTTGTCACATATTTTAGTAAACTTGTCAGATAATAAAGTTATAATATTTTTAAGAAAAATTAACCGTATTTTGCGGTTTTGCCCTTTACATGCCATACATAAGTTGACATAACTATCTGACAAGTAGACTTTTGTATCCGACAAGTTGACTTATTTATCTGGCATGTGAACTTAATTATCTGACAAGTAGACTTATTTATCTAACAAGTCAACTTGTCAGATAATTATGTCAACATGCAGATAAATAAGTCTACTTGTCAGATAACTTAGTTCACATGTCAGATAATTATGTAAACTTGTCAGATAATTAAGTCCACTTTTCAGATAAATAAGTCTACTTGTCAGATAATTATGTCAACTTGTGTATGGCATGAAAACGGCAAAAACTAAAAAACGTCTGTCTTTTCTTAAATATATTAGCACTTTATTATTTTAAAAGTTTACCTTAATATGTGACAAGTTGACTTAATTAACTGACAAGTAGACTTATTTCACAAATTATGTAGACTTAGTTATGTGACAAGTAGGGGCAGATATATGCCACCATAGGAAAGAACAGAGGAGGGCTGAGATTTGTCAACTTTGTGAAAAAAGGGGAAAAGTCTGTTGGGGACATCAGCAGATTGGCAGATAAGCTAAGCGTTGAAGGAAGTCGGGTCTGTTGGGGACATCAGCAGATTGGCAGATGGGGGTAGACTTGAGACAAAGGATGGAATTTCCACCAGAAATAGCACTGACAGACAAGAGAACCGACATAGTCATCTGCAACAAAGCAGGCAATCATTTTCATATGCAGGTTCACCATAAATGTATAAATCCTTTATTTGTGTGTAGACATGCATATCGATAAATTAACGATGGATTTTGTTACCTGGATCGTGTGCGTAGAAAACAAAAGAGTAAATTCGCAACAAGACTTCTTGATATCCCTCTGTTTCTTCTATGTTTGTATAGCTGATCTGCAATGGATAGAAATCTCACTTGAATACATGCAGATGTTAAACACTAAAAATTGCAATAATTGATAATGATATAAATTGGTGATTTGTTAAACAGTACTAATTATCACCTAAAATTAACATTAATAACTTTTTTTCTTTAAATTTCATTTTTTGATATTTTGCTACAGTATGTTAACTAAAGTGTATTAACTACAGTGAACCAGGGACAGTCTATTCTAATATACTATACTGGTATAGACTGTCCCAGAGTGTACTATTAAAATCGACTTTGTCTCTATATATTTATTGTTAGTAACTGTCATTTCTTTATTGTTCATAAATAATATTAATTTTGAAGCAAACTTTATTTATTTAAGAACACGTTTAAATCGACTTTGTATAAATTAGTTTCAAATTCAATTATTTCTTCATTTTCTATAAGATAGTAATTTCTTGTTTGACACTTTTAAAGTGATATGGTAGTCACTGAGCTAGTTATAGCTACAATAATGTAGCTCCTTTTTCGTTTTTTTTTTTTAAATATTTCCGTCAAGATAAAAAAAAGCACACTGACACAACCGACAGTTCTGAAGCAATTCCATATGTCAAACTATGCGTGTATCATCAATCCCGCTGTGACCGTTTGGACACCGGTTCTACGGAAACAGGAGACAGTTTAACAATTTTGATTTAAAAAAAAATAAACTCGATATCTTTGTGTCAGCATAAAGTTTCAAATTGAAAATGGAAAGAACTATATGTTGTGTTTGTTTCCATGTCGATATCAAGCTGTTCATTTGCTTGAACCAAAAATGTCGTATTTGGTTATTGATTGCTGGACGTTGATCACCAATCAATCAATATTTACCCACGTAACTCATCGTACAAACTGTCGCATTCAATAACCACACAGCAACAAACGTTGCTACTTGTGTTAATGGAAGAATAATTTCTTTGGTAAATTAAAACAAATGTTTTGAAAGTTGTTATTAGTTGATATATTTGCACCAAAAATATGTTTAACTTGAATTCTAAAGATCGTAAAGTATGTTAAAGTGTCGATAATTAAGTAATATTGGTTTATTTGTAATTGTGACTTCTACCCGCGGCAATTTTCTTCCCGGAATTCTTTTAAGGTAAGGTTAGTATATGAATGACCGTTCATGTCAATACATTTTGTATGTTGCAAATAATTACGAGTGTATTAGTAAACAGAATTAACGTGTATAAGAACGCGTTTATTTTACGAATATACTCGTATATAACTTGACAATTTTAAACTAGTGGCGCTTATACTATCAAAATATCTCACGGTTTGTTCTATTGACGAAGTCTTTTTATTATTTTTATTTTTACTTCATCATTATGACGACTAAAAAGTAGATAAAGTTAATTGCTCAGGCGCAAATACGAAACGAAAATCAATTCTGCTTTGTTGTGTTTTCGAATTTTTGCGTTTTCCTAATTTCATCGTGTAATTTGATCAATTGGTGTGGGACCAGACGACGACTGCACAATAATTATCAAGTCAAACTGGTTCTCATCCCTTCCGGTTGTAGAATGGGACTGTTCCAATATACTTTGCAAGTCGAACCGGTTCTCTTACTCGCCAGTGTTCCTGGTACTGTTTCAGTATATTTTGCAAGTCGAACCGGTTTTCTTATTCGACAGTGTTCCCGGGACTGTTACAATATACATGAACTTTGCAAGTCGAACCGGTTCTCTTACTCGACAGTGTTCCTGGGACTATTTCAATATACTTTGCAAGTCGAACCGGGGTTCTCTTACTCGCCAGTGTTCCTGGTACTGTTCAAATATACTTTAGATAATCACTGAATGTGGGAAAGTGTTCGGATTGGGTAATTAAAATCTGCAGCGTCTAATAGAAACATAACCCTTTCGTATTGTTTTTGTATTGTTAGACGATAAGTAGTTTATTGTATTGAACTCGACCCTATAAGGTCAAAGGTAAAATTTCATACTGTTATACATAATTTATTTGAACAATTTAAGAAATAAAATAGTAGAAAGTATAAGTTGTCGGACTGCAAAAGCTATTATACGTATACTTATAGTGAATTAATAAATTTATATAAAACAATAGGTGCCCCAGGATGAAATTATATTTTCAACTAACCACACCAACTATGTAATCGATTTCAATGAACGTTTTATCGACTAATTTAAACTAAAGTCACAGTTCCAAATAAAACGAATTTTATACAATTCAAGTTTCTCGTTTTTTCTTCTTCTTTAAATGAATGTAAAGACAATATGTTATGAGCATGCATTAGTGCAAATCTATTAAGTATGGAAATTTTACAATATATATTAGTAGTCGAATGCTGGTAATATTCTGTTATAAGCGGAGTTTAAGCAATGCTTGTTACTTTTGAAAAGTAAGCCGATGCTTTTTTATTTCATGCATGATTCTTTCATCTGTTTACTTTTAATAAGTATCGCGATGCGATACTTTTTACAAGTTACGAAATGCTTTTAACGAGTATCGCAATAGAAAAAAGCAAGCCATTAGAAAGATTACAATTGTGACACGATCGGCCAGGTCGTTGCCGAAGCTTTTAAAAAGTAAGCAAATACTTTTTTTCACTATACATATTGGTTTTTTTATCGGCTCGCTTTTGAGAAGTATCACGATGCTTTTAATAAGTTTCGCAATGCTTTTAACAAGTATCGTGATAGAAAAATATATGCCGATACAAACATCTGTATTGTGACATGAACGGCCAGTGACAGTTTTTTCCATCGGCTTATTTCTCAACAGTTGTTTTAAACAACTATCGTGTTGCTTAAAAAGTATCGCTGTACTGGTCAAAAGTAAGCAAATAGAAAAAAGTCAGCACACATAAATACCACTACTGTGACATTAACGACCAATGATACATATATAATGCACGTTCTTTATAAGTATATTACATTAATGACAATGTACGTATTTGTGTACTACTTGCTCATAGTCGGGTAAATAGCTCTTCGGGGTCTAAATAAAAATGACTTATTTTTATTTTATTTATAAGTAAATTTATTTAATTGTTAAACATGAAATTTGAACCTGACAGTGGAGAAATCTGGTGACGCGTTTCCATTAAATCCTTTATTTTTATTAATCTTTGTCAGTTAGGTTTAGAGCTGTCGTAAAACTTACTGCCGATAGATATGTCACATTTATTAATTTTGTAACGTAAGAATTTTCATGATCAACGAGAATAAAACTAGTACCAGCCTAGTAGTCTGCAATATATGTATCTGTAATAACGTTATAAATGTATGACTTACTTTTGCTTTTATGTTAAATTGTCCGTAATCTGTAAGTTCCGAATTGGATTCAAACTTGTATTCATATTCGTATCCTGGTTTGAATTTGATGAACTTTGCATTTGAATGAACTATATACAGAATGCAAATTGCACAGATAATTCCACACTGGGACCATTTTAGGTCCATTGCTGTGCCTTTTGTCCAAACTGTAAAGTGTCTGTATTTCTGTTCTGTATATGTTGTTCGATCGGGATTAAATCCCTATTTACCGACTCTTTGCCGTAACCTACCTATATAGGTTTTTAATTTCTGAACATTCGTTCAAGCATGACGTTGTTTTCTTTTACCGGGCAATCTCAAAATTGGGCTAATGAAGGTCTAAATTACAACACAGATTTCTCTCAAGTTATAAATAGATTGTTGATTGACGTCACAATCATATCATGTGCCCCATTTCTCTCCAACCTTTGAAGATTTCCAGCATTCACAGTGATTTGTACAGAATATGTGTTTTTCAATTGTTCATTTCTCTTGAATTCATATGGATTCAAAAATGGTCGTGATATCATTGTAACACTCATACTAAACTATATGATGCATTGTTACGGACATTCATAAGAAAGAAATGGTTTTGGTAACAAAATATAATACATAACATTTGCTGCTATTAAATCAAGTGGTAAAAATAGTGCGTGATTCATACAACTACTGAATATTTTAACGTTTTTCGAAACGTACCGAAATTGAGATCAAGTCAACACAACTATGCAGTAAATCAATCAATCAATCAATCAATCAATCAATCAATCAATCAATCAATCAATCAATCAATCAATCAATCAATCAATCAATCAATCAACTACAGCAGATCCAAACTAATTAAAAGTAAATCTTTCAATGCTACCCCCTTTTTGCTATGTCGGTGCATTGTACAAGTTAAGCAAGTGAAAAATTTAGTTTTAATTAGATTGTACTATATCTTACTATTAAAACAATAATTTTCAATATTTCTAGTGGTATACGTTTAGATGAAATACGTTATTTTGATTATTTTAAGTAACCATTTGTTCGTCATTTTTACTAAAGCTAATATGGCAATGGATTTTGTATTTTTATCGTGTCATTCCAAAGTTGTCATGGAGTTGGTTTCTTTGCTCTTTGAACGACACTGGGGTTAAGCCAAATTTGCAATTACTTTGTACCAACAGACTTACATTACTGAAATGGGTATATTTGCTTGAATTTTATTGAACAATTAACAATAAAATATTATTGTCAAAGCGTGTATAAAAGTATAATGGTTCGTTCTACTTGGGAGTGTTAGTTCAAGGAATTAACAAGTTCTTGAAAAAAAGAAATATCCATTAATTCATTTAAACAAACATAAGTTATCGACGATAAGAAACTTATAAAGAACAAACTTTTATATCTTTATTTGGTTAAAACGTTATGAAGTGATTGCAAGCCGTGTTGTAAAATAAAATAACCGTTAATATTTACTAATAAAAAGTATTAACGTTGCCTTTTTGCAATAAATTTCAACCGGAAGAGGATAATTATTGCTAAACCATACTGATGTTTGCAATAGAAATGCAAATATATAATGGAATAGATTTAACACATTTATAATAGTTAAACTTCGGATAAACTAGTGAAAATATTGATACCTTTATTTTAAATAATACCGTGTACTGATTGTAAGATACGTTATAAAATAAAATAGTCACAATTTCTTAAACGTAAAGATTTATACCAATTATAAGTATGTATTTAAAACAGAACGTTTTCAATAAGGAAAATTATAATTATTATTCTTTTTATTCAGACAAACATGTCACCAATATACTTCGGGCGTGTCTTTCTATTGCAAACGTACTTCTAAAGCCATACTTTATAATACTAAAGGCCATACAGCATTCAGCATTAGGCCTGTACACCTTAAGAGTTGTATATGGCACTCATGACAGAAAAGGGGTGGTTTAACTAGCCATGTATTTATGATGACAAGAGAGACGCTCCAATCGCAAATTATTATATTGTAATTTCCTCCTCCGGGTACTCCGGCTTCTTCCCCCAATCAAAACTGGACGCCATTATAAAGCTGAAAATTTGTTAAACATCATTCAAACACACACTATAATTTTCAAAACAATCAATGTATGTTATTAATAACCACAATCATAAAGGTCAGGTAAGCCACAGTTAAAAGGTAAAATCAAAACAAAAAAAACCCATTGTTGCTGAATTTTTATTATTTTTTTCGTTTTCTTTTTATGACTGTGGCTTACCTGACCTTTATTATTGTATAGAATTATCTATATTTCGCCACCACACAACTTTCATTATTATTTTAATTAATAACCACGTCCAACATGCCCAGAATAATAGATGTTGCTATTGTGTAATGTGGTATTTTAGTAATTAGTCCTTAATTATTTTTCCGGATAATGTTTTTAATGTAATTTTATCTGTTCAAATAAAATAGAATTTTAGTATTAAAATAAGTAAAATTTGTAAAAAAAATTAAGTTTTCCAACAAAAATATGTGGGAATCACAATCAAACAGGGGACATAGCGCAGCTCAAAGATGTTCTACAGGCGATGAAACCAGAGCCAGAAAAGAACTCACTTCTATTCCAACAATTTACGAAGAAGAATTGCTCAAACTTCCTAACAGACAATGGAATAATGAAAAGCAACAACTTGTTTAACAATGCCAACCTCCTACTCGTGCAAAGACCAGCTATACAACGAAAGACATAAGACATTACCAGCACTACCTATGTCAGTAGAAGAAATCTTGATAAATGGTGAATGGGCAGAAACAACTACTGGCCAACTATTCCGACTTGCAGATGTCAACACGCATGCTGGTCTTCAGAACTCAAAAGAACCTGACACATCTTACACCAGCAGTCACTCTTTACTGTGATGGCGCATTCTATGCATTGATTGACGGAACCTTGTTTCCACTGGTTAACAATCTCCTACCCGGAACGGATCAACACATATATATAAGACTGGTAACTGTACTACAAGAAATTTGCCAGATTTAGAACATTTTACTTCAACCATCTTCTATGATTTTTGACGAAGTTGACGCAAGAAACGCAGACATCAACATCAAAGGCTGCTTTTTTTCATTATACGCAATTATTTGGCGAAACGCACAGAAGCATGTATACACAAACATTATATAAGTATTCTGGCTACTCCAACATGAATTTTTAACATTTTACCTTTAAAATTTAAAATGTTGGAACAGCCAGAATAAACATATACAATACAAGTCATCCTCCGTAAGCATTTCTGTCTTTTCGCCACCTTATATGTTCATCTGGGCAAAAGTGACCTAGTTTCGTTTCGGCTATTATTAATAAGTCTACACAAACGTAAGGCGCGTGAATAGTTTAGCAATATTTGATATGTAGCTTTATTCTGGCGCCTGACGTTTGTGTAGACTTATTACTAATATATATGTTTAGATCACCTTCTATGTCTGATAATAAATCTGTTAATGACTTTATGAAAACATATGATAAAATATCTGTAGTAAGTGACAACCTACTTTTTTAGGTAACCTAAACTACGATATGTTGGCAAAAACTGAAAGCAATCCATTATGTTTTATTTGTGATATTTGTGATATTTAGACTCTTGTAAAAGAATCAACATGCTTTTCAAAAGTTAATAATGCCACTCTTAATGACGTAATCCTAAAGAACAAAAAACAATTATTACAAAACATTTTAAAATTTTAACATAGGTTTCAGTGATATTCACAACATGGGGGCAGTAAAAATTAAAAGCAATATACAATCAAGGTCAAAATGTATAACAGTTTTAGAAATATCAATCCTGTAAAATTGACTCAAGATGTAGCGAAAGCAGAACTAACCCAAAATATCACACAACAACTACATATTGATAAAGCTTATGAACAATTTGAACAAGATCTGTTAACTGTCATTGATAAACACATTCCACTCAAAAAGGAGAAATGTGCAAAACCAGCACTTTTTATGAACAAAATCTTAGCCAAGCCATATATAAAAAAGAATGTTGTACAATAAATATCAGAAATGTAAGGCAAACTCTAATATGGAAAAATATAAATTTAAAAGGAATTATGTTAATAAGGAAAAAAGAGGCTTTTTCAGACATTATCTGTTAGAAAGATGTGTTAGTAGCCCCAAACAGAAAGAGTGTTGGCCAACAATTAAACCTTTGATAACCAACAAAGGCAGTTATTTTGATAACAATATTATAATATGTAATGATGATAACATAATTAACGATCAGAGTACCGTAGCTGAAACCTTTAATAACTTTTTTTGTGAAAATAGCCAAATACATTAGTGGCGTTGTGGATGAAAGCCATCCAAATATACTCAGTATTAATCAGAAATATCAAAACAAGGGTAATCTAACTTTTAATCAAATAGACGCTGTAAGAACATAATAATAGTATTAGTTTATTAATGTGTCAGTATATGTCATGTCATTGGAAGCTGTAAGAACATAATAATAGTATTAGTTTATTAATCTGTCAGTATATGTCATGTCATTGTGTTAACTGCTTGTTTGATTGTCTGCATGTATTTGTATTTTACTTGTTAATAGTCGGGTAAACGTTCTAATAAGCTTATGTTTTCAATTTGTTGTAAATTCCAACTTTAAATGAAACTTTTATGCTTATGCTTATGCGTATGATTGGCAAGGCCACTAAAAGCCCACTTTCATCTTCAATCAAAGGGATTGTGAAGTTCCTTCTGGGACCACTATAACTAATATAGGTTCGCGGTTCCTTGACGAAGCAACGATGTATTAACGGTTAAGAAACCGCTCTTATGGTGGTGTAGGAGAAAATCTTATAGAATAAAATCTTTTTCTTGGAGACAATGACAAAAGTGAATTATTTCGGCGCTATAACAACAAATAGTGGGGGTGAAGGATTTAATTTATATTTGACTTTGCAAAAACACATACATTAAAAATAATATGCAAATGAATTTTTTTCTTCAGACTTGCCATGTATAGTTCTTTATACAATATAATAAAGTTTTTATACGAGTTATCATAATTCAAAATAATCAGGTTTCATGGCTTATTTCCATCCAAAATATTTTAATTAAATGGAAACCAGATGTCGTTTTCTCCTCGAATAATCTAAATTACAATCTAATTCGTTTTCTTCTCTAAATTCTCTCTTCGGATATCTTGTAAACTTTTAACAGTAGTTCTGAAACAACAACAATTCATAGAAACTAACCTTGGCGAAACGCTTATTTTTAGATTGTTGTTGTCCGAGCTGTGGTAAACGTTTTACTATACACATATGTAATCAAAATTCAAGTTCAAGGATGAAAAGGAACAAAAAAAATGAAGGTAATAACAAAAATCCGAACAGCAAGTAAACTGTCCAAAAAAAAGCATTCCACAAACAATAGTCAAAGAAACTGGCAAACTCGAGAACCAACTTCCAAAAAATGTATTCCTGACTTGGTACAGGAAGGTAAAAAGAAATGGTTGATTAACTAGGTTTTACGGCATGCCAAACATCTCCAATGAGAATAGAATAACTGAAGGCGGTCCATGACTAGATGAAAAATACCTAAAACTTGGTGAAGAGTGTGAAAGTTAAAACGTAGTTTTTTTCGCCATGACTGGAGCGACAGACAATACGGAAGAGCGATAGATAACATTCAACTGCATAGAATATTAAAACTCAACCAATCCCTACTGCCAACGTCGACTTGAAAAAGGCTATAAGAGACCTAAATATTCCACCCCTTAGAAGTTTTCGCTTTACTACATAAACCACTAGACATAGGATACGTTATCCTAACAAAATACCACGACGTGACGAATGGTATTGAATGCATAGGACTTAAACTTTAATCTTCCAAAAAAGAAATACCGGTAATCGATTATTTTCAACCTGTGGTTAATAACAATACGGATGAACAGCAGAAACGCGGAACAGTGGTATGTGGAGACTTTATTGGACGGCCTTAAGTTGCAGTCAGATGATAGAGTTTAAAAAAAAATAGAAAAGGTAAACATGTTTGTAGTTTTTGTAGACAAAGATAGTTAGGTGCCTGTTGAACATTAACTAGATATGCTTAACAATCGTATTACCAACATAAGATCTGCTATAAGTAACATCAATGCTGCAACGATGTTATTGGCCGTTCAGCAACTGAAAGACGACACGGAAAAAAATCTTAACTTTACCATCTCATATTGTGCACAATTGACAATGTAAATATGAAATTCATTATGTACTGATTGCCAGCCGTACTATAAAATAAAACCATTGACATTTTCTTCATAAACAATTTTAAACAAACTCGAAATACCCCCGCCTTTTTGCAGGAATTTCAACCCCCTCAGAGTATAATTATTGCTAACTAATGTTTGCCGTGGAAATGTGCATGAAATGCGTTATTTTGTACATTAAAACTACAGTAACTCGTGTAAATATTGATACATTTATTTGATACAATGTACTGATTGTAAGGTACGTTTTAAAATGAAGTAATATAGATATTCTTTTATAAAAAGCTTTAATCGAATTTTAAGTATGTATTTCAAACAGCAATCCTTCTGCTAATTAAACTACAACTTATTATTATTATTTCATTAGAATAACACGTCGTCATCGGTCGTACTTTGATCTAGTTTTAACAGTGTTTTTATTGAATAGGAAGATTCAAAGAAGGACATATCCTTAATACTTGTAGCAGATGTAGAATTTGTCTGATAAAAAATGAAGTGATATATCTGTATTCAACGTATATTTCATTTAGGCGCGAAAATTGCCGTTATGTATAACTATAATTTACGTTTTTTTCTGGAAAATGTAATGTCCATCAAACAGGTACTTTATTTACAGGAACTCTAGAATTCACGAAACTAAAGAAACGACATTAAATAACATATTTGATGTATAAGTTTTAATTCAAATAGCAGATTTAAAAGCCCCAAAATGCCAAAAAATTACTTGGTGGGTAATATGCTATATTTAATTTGCCATTTAGACCGCCATCGCCACCTGTGTTTTGAAGACACTCTAACGTATTGTACACATCTAAAAGTCATGTATCATATCCCATCTTATTGAAAAATCACGCTTGCCTATGTTTTTTGTTTTATTTGATTATTTGTGTTTTTTGTGGTTTTTTGGGTTTTAAATGTTGATAGGAGTGAAGCTTCCATTGTAAATTAATTACAAACTAATTTTCTATCAAAACAAAAATTAACATATTGAACAAAAAAACGCAGCTGCACAGTAGCAAACATTGAAAAAATATTCAGTAGAACAACCTTCTCTTTATAAAAAGACATGATTCTTAAATTTGAAGAAAATTGAAAATACATAGAAGTAATAAAAATGCTAAGTCAAAGACAGACAGACAAACAATAGTTGAACAAAAGTGGGAAAATCAACAAAACAGACACACAACACAACAATAAAGCCAAAAATGAAGTAACGGGAACGCCACTAAAAACCGAAACCAGTAAGAAACTTTAAATTGTGTACATGTTAATGCAGAAAATTAAATGCATTGAGAACCTGTTAATCATGTCATATTTATGTTTGTGATTTTTGTACAATCATATGTACTTGCAATATGAAATCAAACTGGCTATAAAAGAACCCAGGCCATACGAAATAATTTGTTTGGTCACATTAACTTTTCTTACTTCGTTTAAATTCAAATTGTTCCATGAGGTCATCTCTGTTTTTACTGTTAAAAGTATTATAATTAAATTAAAAATTAAATTATACGGAATATGTTAAATGTCTGAAAATGTTATACTCTTTAACCTGGATTTGGCCTATTAACACCATTCATAAACGGCATCGCATTTTATTAGATGTAAGTTGCAGATATAACCTAGTAATTTTGTATAAACAGTTCAGAAATTTAAAATATTCCTTAATTGTGTATTGTTTGTTTATGTATCGAATATTTTACTCTTTAACAAATGTAGGCTGAAGATTAAGAAAAAACAATATGTCGAGAATGATGTCAGAATGAAAATAAAATAAAATCTCTTCTGATACCTTTTAAAGAATTAATGGAAGTACTAACAATACAGACATGACTATTAAATTTAATTTGTAATAAATATATAAAAATAAGTAAGTTTAAAGAGACAACATATGAAAAGATCGCAAAGAACAACACACTCCTCAGAAAAGAGGATATATCAGAGGGAGTATTATGTGTTTACTGTTAAAAGAAACCAATGACAATTAGTAAAAAGTTCGTAAGTTTGGTGTAACAGGAAATTTCTCAGTTCAGCCAAATCTATCTACGACTAAGTGGTGTATTGGTAATAGAAAGCACCACAGATTTACATAAGTTCGCATTTTTAGGAAAGCAAATGTAGATACAGTACCTGTTTCAAAGAAAACAATGATCAAAAAACAAAAACAAAGAAATTTAATGGTTTAAGTAGCAGTGTTGCAAAGCTTTATTATCCAAAAAAGATATTCCAGAAAGTGTACGAGGTAGCGGGTTGACCGGTTGAAATTCGATGATATTCAGTTTTAAGTCAACCATGAAAACATCTTTGAAGTATGAAAAGTATAATCCATACATCTCCGTGAACGTCTCGTGGGACGAAAATAATCTGTTTTCGTTGTCAGTACCAAACATCACTTCGACGTTGTTACGTTTACTAGTTGACAAGTGTGACTATAAGCAATATCTGGAATTATCCGTGTCGTATCGACGCAACTTTTTGTTCCGGGCGGAAATGTTTATGCCTATCGCCGTTGTTGGAATCACTTCATGTCCGTTGAGGTAATCAACAAGCATACAGAATTCTATTTAGAAGATCAACAAGAGAGTCAAAATTGAAATGCCAGAACCTAGCACGCACGTTCGCTTTAAAACCTTGGTCATACTTTAAAAGTACCGTACATCCTGTACTCCGACTTATTTCTAAAACCACTAAACAACAGAATTCATATCAACAGAATTAGTCAATATCTGAAAATTTTTTCTGATATTTTTTAAGTACAAGGACCGATAACGAACATTTGCAATTGCTGGTTTGTCAATGGCGCCATATTTGATCGTATGGAAAGAACTTTATGTCGTTAAATGAGTATAATGCGGAACACTAACACCAATTTAAAGGCAAGACCTGAAATTTACAAATAAGTGCGTATAAATTCCAATATATCACAACAATTACATAAACATGTTTCGTAAAATTAAAGAAATAACGATAAACGTGAACAGCCAGCATACAATAACTCGGTGGCCGAGTGGTCAAGGTAGTTCGTCTTCTATTGATCACGTGGTCTGTCAACACTGAGATTGCGGGTTCGATTCTCACTGCAGGCAGGGTGTACTCGACTCCAATCTTAATTGACAAGGATTGCCAGTTTTCCTATCGCAGGTCGGGGGTTTTCTCCGGGTACTCCGGCTTCCTCCCCCAATAAAAACTGGACGCCATGATATAGCTGAAAAATTGCTGAAAGTGGCGTTAAACACCACCAAACAAACAAACAAACAATACAATAACTCACTGTAACAGGATTAATAATTTATATTTACAGTTTACCACTGTATACCTTGCAATGTAAATAAATGAAGACACATTTAAAATAAATTTAGAAACTAATATAAAGTTATATGAAATGAACATATACAATAAATAAATAAGTAAATCATTTAGGTTGAAACAAAGACATGTAACTTAATGTACAAAATACCTTTTGAAATTTTTACGACTGCTGAGATCTTCTATCTGGCTCAACTTGTAATGCATTGACAACTATAGACAAGATACGCAATATAGTTTATCAAAGATCTGGCTTAAACTAGGTAGAACAAGACAAATCACTGTTAAGAAAACAGTCAAAATAGAATTAAAAAACATACTCGAATTAAAGTTAGTCATCCAAACATTAAATAATAAATATAGTATGAAACAAAAATTTGATTTAAAAATACATAAAGCACTCAATTAGTCCATACCAACTTTCACGATTTTTTGTGTGATTAGCTAACAAGCATTGACATACGACCAATGTTAAATACGTCGATGATTTGATAAATGATTGAAATAGATGAGCAAAAAAAGATGGGGTAAATGTCATATAACTCTAGGCATAAAATCAAGGTGCCTCGTGTAATCTTTGCAACAATCGCTGATCAATATACAACTTAAAAAGCCGTAAAAGACCTGACCACTCGGCCACCGAGGCCCCTGTCTTTATTATAAATCGATTAATCGTTTAAGGTATCTTTTAACCCATTGTGTAGAAGTCGTGTTTGTGCTTGTTTTATTTGTGAGTTTTATGTTGGCCATAGCTTTTTAAATTTGTTTTTGCATTTCATTAAGTGCTGAATTTTTTTTTAAATTAACAACTCACATTTGGCAAAAACTTAATATCAACATGTATATTTTTGTCCACAGAAAAACATTCTTAAATGACATGATCTCCAGTCTAATCTTCTGATTTGATTAGGCTTTGATAGTGAATAGATCTTCTGAAAATAGCTTCACCAACCTATGTATTAGTTACTACACAGAAATTAAAGAAAGAGCTTTCGTTAAAAAGTGATATGCTGAAATCAGTAGCATCTATCAATATCAAACGTCCTTATTCCATGTCGGACAGTCGATATGCTAACGCCACCAAGAAATTCTAGTTTAATGGATGCAGAATTAAATGACGTAAGACCTCAAAACGACTCGTATACACCACAATTTTACAATGGTCCCATGCCATTATTGTATATTCTATATTCCCAGCAGTCATAAAACTTTGATCATCATAGTTCGATGGGAGCAAATTTATACGTTTGACGTGGCAACAAGCTGCACATAACAGGTAAAAACATAAACACCCGAGTATCAATAACAATGTAATCAATATCCACATTATCAGTTTAAGTTATGTTAATGTTTATTTGAAACCACTGTGTCTGTGCCCCTGCTGGAGGTATATTAGTCTTAGAGAGTATCACCAACCCAGTAATCATTGCTGGGTGCAGTATTTAATGATATTATCTAACTTAACTGTATTGAGAATTTGAAAAATGTGTTTTAATTCTAAGGTTTTTCATTCTTATGGTGTAGATGGCCAGAGTCGTATTTGGTATGTTTTGGAATTTAGATGATATAAGCTCTTGAATGTCATAATTAGTTGGAATTTAAATGGTTTGAAAGCCACTATGAGACGAAACGCCTGTCGGGCGTATAGTAAATTAAAAATGGTGTTTCTATGTTAACATTTCAACAATTCAACATTTACATTTCATTCCATATGTTGCAACTTGTTATAAGAATAATTGCATTCAAAACCATAAGAACTGCAGATAACCGCATGGGAACTACCTAATTTTTAAGGCGCAGTGAAGGAACAAACATTCGTTTCAGCAAAGTATTTATAAATGGATTATCAGTAATATAGTAGGCAAAGTCATTGCGTTAGTAACTTGTAACTATAGCAACAAAAATATTGACTGACCGGAATCCGCTTGCTTAATGAAAATCTTCGAAAGAATAAAAAAAGTAAACAACTTACAAACTGGTTGTCAAGGTGTTGTAAATACGTAAATTTATGAATTTATGTAAGAAACGATTTTACCAGCGTTTTGGGTGTTGACGCAATGAACAGACGGCAGTTAAGAATTGAAAACCTTGGACTCTATCTAAAATGGTCAGGTGCAATCTGTACCACGACCGTTATAAGCATGTGTAAATGCTAAGGATTTAAAAACAAGCTTATATAAACTTAAGTTATACAAATACTGGAGAAGTATTGATGAAATGGAGGGTAAAATATGCTATTTTTACTGAATCTTGTACTTGTTACAACAAACGTGTGAGTGTTAACATAATATATCTATAGTCCGTTCAATCTTTATACGTTTAAAACAAATAATAAAAAGATTAACAGCAACAGGCACATAGTAGCTAATAGACAAATTGAATTCCTTATGTAGTTATACGTATGGCTATAATGTGCAGCTATCGGGCGTTAAACACCATTAATCAATCAATCAATCAATAATGTGCAGCTAACTCAATGTGTCCACGTACGCAATTCGTTAAGTCAATTAGACTAGATTATGTGAAAATGGTGTGCATTTAAAGAAGAATGGCTCATGCATAATCTATAGTCACTGTGTTAGTTATAGATGAAACAGACTCGCATTCAATTTTGCATGTCCCAGCTGTTTTCACATTGACAGTTTAACGTTGTGCCGGATGGTTTGTACTGTTGAAAGAGCTGCGGTAAACATAATCCAGTCAAGCGACTGCATTCTAAGATTCACCCTCCTAGAGACGACCAATGGAATTATTCAGTGTAGCTGTGTCTTGGCATGTAATATCATGGTCAAGAAACACTAAATTTAATACGGACCTCACTGAATATTTATGAAATCGTACCAGACTTTAAAATGTACAGAAAAAAAATGAGAATAATTTCTAAAATTGTGCTACTGTCCTCTTTTTTATTTAACATTGCTGCATGTGACACATTCAAATTTATATCAAATATGTTTCGACTTTTAAACGTCTTGAAACTAATGATCTCCCGTAATAATATATTCGTGTCAAAACGGTCGACTTTCCATATTTATATTATGTTGATTTGACATTAAACATATTTACTTCGAACAGAGTAAATCAATATTTACTCTTAGTATGACAAATTGATACTGTTTGAGATGAAATGTCCAAACTCGTATATTAGGGATATGAATTATAGTTATATAATTCTTATTTTAATATTTGTTAAACCTCAAAATGTAAACCATTTTAATGATATTGAATTTGTTAAATTGTGTATAAAGCTATTCATGCATTTAATTAGTTTACTGTAGACGCTCTTAAAAGTGTGTTATGAAATTGATTGTTTATTCAACTTATAATTGAATATTCATTAAATATTCGTTTGACATTCGCCAGACATTCGTTTAGATATTTGTTGTTATGAAGTTTATAACTTGATTTTAACAATTTTCAAGCTATATCATGCTATAACATGATGTCTAGGTCTTTCTGGGCGAAGTAGCCACAAGCCGAGATAAAATCCGGAACTTCGGCATAAAAAATGGGCATCAAGCATGATTAATGTACCTGTATAATGTATAACCGATGCCCGCAGTAAGGCTCGAACCCGCAACCCTAACGTTTATGCTCATTACCTTATCCACATGTTAGTATTAAGTGATAAAAAAATAAATTGAGAATATATATAGGGGTATACCCAAATAATTATTGTAAATTTAATCTTACAGATTGTCATACATAATCTAGTGTTACGTTTACCATTTTCATACATCATAGACACAAACTGTTATTAATTAAAAAGACTTGGCCGGCGGCGTTGGTTTATTGATTCGTAATGATGTACTGTTGAAATATAAGGCCGTAAATGTGAACGACCAAGTCGACGGAATACCATGGATCCGATTCACTGAGAAAGATAACCAAAATTCGTCCTTTTACGTGTGCGTAGTGTATCTACCCCCGGAACACTCAACACGATCTGTGAACATACACGAATTTTTAGACTCGATTGTATCTGATATATACACGATCCCCAATGGAAAACCTTTCTTCCTCTGCGGTGACTTCAACAGTCGTGTGGCCGACATACCAGACTTTATAGAAGGTGTTGACTTTTTACCAGAGAGACACGTCGTCGACTTTAAGCAAAATAGTTATGGCGAAATATTTTGCGAGTTTCTAAGCAACATTAATTGCTGTATGCTAAATGGAAGGAAAACTTTGCATAATGACTTTACTTTCGTATCCACTAGAGGTTTGTCCGTTGTCGACTACTGTATAGTACCGTATGAACTTTTACCGATGTTTGATAATTTTAATGTCATACGAGCTACAATTCTGACCGACAATGCATTAAATATTGGCGAATACGACCCGAGGCATATTCCGGATCACTCACTTTTGTGTTGGACATTTGAATCCTTTATAGACTATCACACATATATATGTACAGCACGAAGTAATACGGTTACAGACAATCATGACTGTCATGCTAATATAAGGTACGATACGCGTAACATCCCAAACGATTGGATGTCAGACGTTGACGTTGTAGCGAAACTGAACCAATTTATCATCGACATCGAATTACGTGAAACCGACCAGGTCGAACTAGACGATAAATATAACGAATTTATTAAAATAGTGCATAAAGAAATGGAGGACAAATTACCGAAAAGGAAAAATCCGTGTCAAGACGGCCTCACTAGTAAACGACGAAAGATGAAGAAACCGTGGTGGAACGAAACGCTAACAACGTTATGGAACGAAGTTTGCCACGCGGAACGGGTGTACAATAGCAGTGATCGCCAACATAAGAGGACTGCACGCCATCAGTATGTCTCGAAGCGAAAGTCGTTCGATCGGAAGTGTCAGCAGGCCAAACGTCAATACTGGTATCGTAGCCAGGAGGAACTCTGTGCCATTCAAAATAGGGATCCCCGTGAGTTCTGGAAAAGGATTGGTAAAGTTGGTGTCGGCGATGAAAGACAAAGACTCATCCCGATGGAAGTTGTCAAAGACGACGGATCCCTGTGCACAGATACTGTTGTCGTTTTAGATAAATGGAAAAACTCTTTTGAATGTTTATTAAATACTGATATTGATCCTAATGTATCAAATACTAGTAGCTCAAATGTTAATAATATTAATTTTGATGTTATGTTAGATGCTGAGATAAGCTTAGAGGAAGTTGTAAATGTATTACTTAAAGCTAAAAATGGTAAAGCACCGGGGTTAGATTCGATACCAGTTGAATTATATAGAAATGATATTTTATTACATGTTTTACATAATATTTTTAACAAATGTTACACATCAGGTATTATACCTTCTGGTTGGAGAAAGGGTATTATTACACCCATTCCTAAGTGTTCAACATCTGATCCAAGGGATCCTCTATCTTATAGGGGTATTACTTTGGCCCCCTGTGCGTATAAATTATACTGCAGTATTTTGAATGATAGGCTAGTGGCTTGGTTAGATACAAGAGAGTTAATTCATGATGAACAAAATGGTTTTCGTCGCGGTAGAAGCACTATAGATCACTTAAGTTCGCTTACATCTATCATTGAAACACGTAAACTTAAGAAGTTATCTACTTTTGCCATTTTTGTTGACTTTAAAAAGGCTTACGATACTGTTAACAGAGATTTGTTATTTCAAGATTTATCTTGTATTGGAATGAGTAAGCATTTTATTAAATCTATTAAAGCTATTTATTTACATGTAGAATGTGCAATTAGATTAAATGGTAGTATGACCCAGTGGTTTTCTGTTAATACGGGACTGAAGCAAGGTTGTGTATTATCGCCTGTATTGTTTAATATTTTCATCAACACTTTAGTTACAGAAGTAAAATCATCAGGTATTGCAATAGATATTGATGGTGAAAAAGTTGCAATTTTATTATATGCTGATGATATTGTTTTGATAGCTGAAAATGAAAATGATTTACAAATGCTTATCAATATTTTGAATGTATGGTGTAAAAATAAACTTTTAAAGGTGAACTTAGAAAAGACCAAAATTGTTCACTTTAGAAACCCTTCTGTATGTCAGACTAACTTTACCTTTTTATTTGATAGTAATGAGATTTGCAAAGTGTCAAAATATAAATATCTTGGTTTGTTATTGACAGAACATTTAGATTATAATGAGATGGCAAAGGCTGTGGCTAGATCAGCTAGCAGAGCTCTTGGTCTGCTTATTGCTAAGTATAAGGCCCACGGAGGTTTCCAGCACAGTACCTATTCGAAGCTTTATGATAGCCTGGTCTGGTCAGTTATAAGCTACGGTGCAGCAATTTGGGGCACCCGAAATTTCTCATGTATTAATGCTGTCCAGCACAGGGCTATCAGGTTTTTCATGGGAGTCGGTAAATACACACCGAATGATGCAATAAATGGTGATATGGGCTGGAGACCTCCGTGTGCTAAGCAGTGGAATTGTGTTTTTTAGAAACTGGGCTAGATGTACTAATATGTCTACAGATAGAGTTAACTACAAAATTTTTCAGTGGTCGTACAACAATGCTGTAAATAGGAAAAGAAACTGGTGTTATAAAGTAATTTCTAAATTTAAGGAATGTAATATGGATAATTATGTAGATATCAATAATGTACTTAGTAAAAATTGTATCAAACAATTAGATGATATGTTATTTGAAAAATATGTAGTAGAATGGGAAAATAGAATTACATCCCAGAATACTAGTGATAAGTTACGTAGGTATAAATTGTTTAAGAATGCTTATGGAACAGAGGTATACTTAACTAAATCTGTACCATTTAGATATAGATGTGCTTTTGCCAAATTTCGATGTGGAGTAGCACCGTTAAAAATAGAAACGGGCAGATATGAAAATAAAAATGTAAATGAAAGAGTATGTTTTGTATGTAGCACAGAAATAGAAGATGAAAAACATGTAATGTTATCATGTCCATTATATGCAGATTTACGCAATTTATTATCTACTGAAGCAGCAAAATATATTGTGAATTTTAATGCTTTATCTGATGATGATAAGTTTATAACTTTATTTCAAAATACCGATTTTTATGATCTAGTTGCCAAGACCTGCTATAATATTTTAAGTAGACGGAATACCTTTTTATTATCATAATAATATGTGTTTATGTTTTATTTATTTTTTTTTCTTTATTTAATGTATGTTCTATTTTAATTTTTTTTTAAAGGTACTTTGTGTTGTAAATGTTTTTTGTGTATATATTAAGCATAGTCTCTCATAATTCTTAATAGAATGGCACTTATATACTTTTCTCTGTGACTTGTATGTATTATGAATTTGTATATTGGTTTATAAGTGGTGAGACTTTAATAAAATATTGAATCTTGAATCTTGAATCATAATAATCACCTTCGGCAAATTCCACTACAATTATATTTCAAAACCTGCCTTCGCATGCATGTGTTTACCTAAAAAAAAATCGCTGGTTATTCATATATTCTTCTTAGAACATAACATTGCATATGGAAGTTTGCATCTAATTGATAATACATGTAAATGAGTTAACTGAACTATTCTGTATGATATTTGTCATGTTAAAGTATGTATGCGGCATTTCTGTCGGTTTTATTTTGGATTGTTGTAAACATCAAGAAAGACGACTGAATAGAAACAAGGAATCTGATCAGCCAATATACATACATTTATGTAATCAGGAACCTATAAATCAAGTTAAATGAAGTAAATCAAACCAGCCTCATTAATTTAGTTAGCCTGACATGGAGGATAAAATATATAAATATTGGACATGGTTATGCATAAACGTTATTTATATTTTAATTTTTTTATCTTAGGAGAGGAATTTGTATTTGTCGTACACCCGCTTCGAAGAAGAGGTGGTATACTGTTTTACCCTTTTCTGTCCGTCTGTCAGTCAGTCCGTAACAAAAAATTATGTCGCAGTTTTCTAAGCAACTATATATGCAGAAGCCTGATATTTTGCATATTGCTTTATCCTATAGTATCCTATGGTGTATAGCGGTTTTATGCTCCTCTGTCATCTACTTCCTGTTTACCGAATATCTCTAGTTAGAATTATCTCAAAGATTTACCTTGTTTTTCCAATCCTTTAATTGTATAGTTATAACATGTATTCTGCATAAAATAGTGTGTATACTAGTATGCCAAAATAATTTTTGAATGTAAAAATAAACTTTATATTTATAAATAGGAGAATAATACAGAGATGTCAATAATATTAATGATGCAATCTACTGTATACGATGAAAATCAGTAGAAGCAGATTAACTGCTGTGAATTAATACTGAGGTCATATCATGGAGTAAAACCTGCAGATGAACTGCTGTTGGTTAATACTGAGGTCATATCATGGAGTAAAACGTGCAGATGAACTGCTGTGGGTTTAATACTGAGGTCATATCATGGAGTAAAAGGTGCAGATGAACTGCTGTGGGTTAATACTGAGGTCATATCATGGAGTAAAACGTGCAGATGAACTGCTGTGGGTTAATAATGAGGTTATATCATGGAGTAAAACCTGCCGATGAACTGCTATGGGTTAATACTGAGGTCATACCATGGAGAAAAACGTGCTGATGAACTGCTGTGGGTTAATACTGAGGTCATACCATGGAGTAAATCCTGCAGATGAACTGCTGTGAATTAATACTGAGGTCATATCATGGAGTAAAACCTGCAGATGAACTGCTGTGGGTTAATACTGAGGTCATACCATGGAGTAAATCCTGCAGATGAACTGCTGTGAATTAATACTGAGGTCATATCATGGAGTAAAACCTGCAGATGAACTGCTGTGGGTTAATACTGAGGTCATATCATGGAGTAAAACCTGCAGATGAACTGCTGTGGGTTAATACTGAGGTCATACCATGGAGTAAAACGTGCAGATGAACCGCTGTGGGTTAATACTGAGGTCATATCATGGAGTAAAACGTGCAGATGAACTGCCGTGGATTAATACTGAGGTCATATCATGGAGTAAAACCTGCAGATGAACTGCTGTGAATTAATACTGAGGTCATATCATGGAGTAAAACGTGCAGATGAACTGCCGTGGGTTAATACTGAGGTCATATCATAAAAGTAAAATGTGCAGATGAACTGCTATGGGTTAATACTGAGGTCATATCATGGAGTAAAAGGTGCAGATGAACTGCCGTGGGTTAATACTGAGGTCATATCATAAAAGTAAAACGTGCAGATGAACTGCTATGGGTTAATACTGAGGTCATATCATGGAGTAAAAGGTGCAGATGAACTGCTGTTGGTTTATACTGAGGTCATACCATGGAGTAAAACCTGCAGATGAACTGCTGTGGGTTAATACTGAGGTCATATCATAAAAGTAAAACGTGCAGATGAACTGCTATGAGTTAATACTGAGGTCATATCATGCAGTAAAACCTGCAGATGAACTGCCGTGGGTTAATACTGAGGTCATATCATGGAGTAAAACCTGCAGATGAACTGCTGTGAATTAATACTGAGGTCATATCATGGAGTAAAACCTGCAAATGAACTGCTGTGAATTAATACTGAGGTCATATCATGGAGTAAAAGGTGCAGATGAACTGCCGTGGGTTAATACTGAGGTCATATCATGGAGTAAAACCTGCAGATGAACTGCTGTTGGTTAATACTGAGGTCATATCATGGAGTAAAACGTGCAGATGAACTGCTGTGAATTAATACTGAGGTCATATCATGGAGTAAAACCTGCTGATGAACTGCTGTTGGTTAATACTGAGGTCATATCATGGAGTAAAACGTGCAGATGAACTGCTGTGGGTTAATACTGAGGTCATATCATGGAGTAAAACGTGCAGATGAACTGCTATGGGTTAATACTGAGGTCATATCATGGAGTAAAACCTGCTGATGAACTGCTATGGGTTAATACTGAGGTCATACCATGGAGTAAAACCTGCAGATGAACTGCTGTGGGTTAATACTGAGGTCATATCATGGAGTAAAACCTGCAGATGAACTGCTGTGAATTAATAATGAGGTCATATCATGGAGTAAAACCAGCAGATGAACTGCTATGGGTTAATACTGAGGTCATATCATAAAAGTAAATCGTGCAGATGAACTGCTGTGAATTAATACTGAGGCCATATCATGGAGTAAAAGGTGCAGATGAACTGCCGTGGGTTAATACTGAGGTCATATCATGAAGTAAAACCTGCAGATGAACTGCTGTGGGTTAATACTGAGGTCATATCATGGAGTAAAACGTGCAAATGAACTCCTGTTGGTTAATACTGAGGTCATATCATAAAAGTAAAACGTGCAGATGAACTGCTGTTGGTTAATACTGAGGTCATACCATGGAGTAAAACGTGCAGATCAACTGCTGTGGGTTAATACTGAGGTCATATCATGGAGTAAATCCTGCAGATGAACTGCTGTGGGTTAATACTGAGGTCATATCATGGAGTAAAACCTGCTGATGAACTGCTATGGGTTAATACTGAGGTCATATCATGGAGTAAAACGTGCAGATGAACTGCCGTGGGTTAATACTGAGGTCATACCGTGGAGTAAAACGTGCAGATGAACTGCTGTTGGTTAATACTGAGGTCATATCATGGAGTAAAACGTGCAGATGAACTGCTGTGGGTTAAAACTGAGGTCATATCATGGAGTAAAACCTGCAGATGAACTGCTGTTGGTTTATACTGAGGTCATACCATGGAGTAAAACCTGCAGATGAACTGCTATGGGTTAATACTGAGGTCATATCATGGAGTAAAACGTGCAAATGAACTGCTGTGGGTTAATACTGAGGTCATACCATGGATTAAAACGTGCAGATGAACTGCTATGGGTTAATACTGAGGTCATATCATGGAGTAAAACCTGCAGATGAACTGCTGTTGGTTAATACTGAGGTCATATCATGGAGTAAAACCTGCTGATGAACTGCTGTGGGTTAATACTTGAGTCATATCATGGAGTAAAACCTGCTGATGAACTGCTATGGGTTAATACTGAGGTCATATCATGGAGTAAAACGTGCAGATGAACGGCATGTGGGTTAATACTGAGGTCACATCACGAAGTAAAACGTGCAGATGAACTGCTGTGGGTTAATACCTAGGTCATATCATGGAGTAAAACCTGCTGATGAACTGCTATGGGTTAATACTGAGGTCATACAATGGAGTAAAACGTGCAGATGAACTGCTGTGGGTTAATACTGAGGTCATACCATATAGTAAAACCTGCTGATGAACTGCTATGGGTTAATACTGAGGTCATATCATAGAGTAAAACGTGCAGATGAACTGCTGTGGGTTAATACTGAGGTCATATCATGGAGTAAAACGTGCAGATGAACTGCTGTGGGTTAATACTGAGGTCATATCATGGAGTAAAACCTGCTGGTGAACTGCTATGGGTTAATACTGAGGTCATATCATGGAGTAAAACGTGCAGATGAACTGCTGTGGGTTAATACTGAGGTCATATCATAAAAGTAAAATGTGCAGATGAACTGCTATGGGTTAATACTGAGGTCATATCATGGAGTAAAAGGTGCAGATGAACTGCCGTGGGTTAATACTGAGGTCATATCATAAAAGTAAAACGTGCAGATGAACTGCTATGGGTTAATACTGAGGTCATATCATGGAGTAAAAGGTGCAGATGAACTGCTGTTGGTTTATACTGAGGTCATACCATGGAGTAAAACCTGCAGATGAACTGCTGTGGGTTAATACTGAGGTCATATCATAAAGGTAAAACGTGCAGATGAACTGCTATGAGTTAATACTGAGGTCATATCATGGAGTAAAACCTGCAGATGAACTGCTGTTGGTTAATACTGAGGTCATATCATGGAGTAAAACCTGCAGATGAACTGCCGTGGGTTAATACTGAGGTCATATCATGGAGTAAAACCTGCAGATGAACTGCTGTGAATTAATACTGAGGTCATATCATGGAGTAAAACCTGCAGATGAACTGCTGTGAATTAATACTGAGGTCATATCATGGAGTAAAAGGTGCAGATGAACTGCCGTGGGTTAATACTGAGGACATATCATGAAGTAAAACCTGCAGATGAACTGCTGTTGGTTAATACTGAGGTCATATCATGGAGTAAAACCTGCAGATGAACTGCTGTTGGTTAATACTGAGGTCATATCATGGAGTAAAACGTGCAGATGAACTGCTGTGAATTAATACTGAGGTCATATCATGGAGTAAAACCTGCTGATGAACTGCTGTTGGTTAATACTGAGGTCATATCATGGAGTAAAACGTGCAGATGAACTGCTGTGGGTTAATACTGAGGTCATATCATGGAGTAAAACGTGCAGATGAACTGCTATGGGTTAATACTGAGGTCATATCATGGAGTAAAACCTGCTGATGAACTGCTATGGGTTAATACTGAGGTCATACCATGGAGTAAAACCTGCAGATGAACTGCTGTGGGTTAATACTGAGGTCATATCATGGAGTAAAACCTGCAGATGAACTGCTGTGAATTAATAATGAGGTCATATCATGGAGTAAAACCTGCAGATGAACTGCTATGGGTTAATACTGAGGTCATATCATAAAAGTAAAACGTGCAGATGAACTGCTGTGAATTAATACTGAGGCCATATCATGGAGTAAAAGGTGCAGATGAACTGCCGTGGGTTAATACTGAGGTCATATCATGAAGTAAAACCTGCAGATGAACTGCTGTGGGTTAATACTGAGGTCATATCATGGAGTAAAACGTGCAAATGAACTCCTGTTGGTTAATACTGAGGTCATATCATAAAAGTAAAATGTGCAGATGAACTGCTGTTGGTTAATACTGAGGTCATACCATGGAGTAAAACGTGCAGATGAACTGCTGTGGGTTAATACTGAGGTCATATCATGGAGTAAATCCTGCAGATGAACTGCTGTGGGTTAATACTGAGGTCATATCATGGAGTAAAACCTGCTGATGAACTGCTATGGGTTAATACTGAGGTCATATCATGGAGTAAAACGTGCAGATGAACTGCCGTGGGTAAATACTGAGGTCATACCGTGGAGTAAAACGTGCAGATGAACTGCTGTTGGTTAATACTGAGGTCATATCATGGAGTAAAACGTGCAGATGAACTGGTGTGGGTTAAAACTGAGGTCATATCATGGAGTAAAACCTGCAGATGAACTGCTGTTGGTTTATACTGAGGTAATACCATGGAGTAAAACCTGCAGATGAACTGCTGTGGGTTAATACTGAGGTCATACCATGGATTAAAACGTGCAGATGAACTGCTATGGGTTAATACTGAGGTCATATCATGGAGTAAAACCTACAGATGAACTGCTGTGGGTTAATACTGAGGTCATATCATGGAGTAAAACCTGCTGATGAGCTGCTGTGGGTTAATACTTGAGTCATATCATGGAGTAAAACCTGCTGATGAACTACTATGGGTTAATACTGAGGTCATATCATGGAGTAAAACGTGCAGATGAACTGCATGTGGGTTAATACTGAGGTCACATCACGAAGTAAAACGTGCAGATGAACTGCTGTTTGTTAATACCTAGGTCATATCATGGAGTAAAACCTGCTGATGAACTGCTATGGGTTAATACTGAGGTCATACAATGGAGTAAAACGTGCAGATGAACTGCTGTGGGTTAATACTGAGGTCATACCATGGAGTAAAACCTGCTGATGAACTGCTATGGGTTAATACTGAGGTCATATCATAGAGTAAAACGTGCAGATGAACTGCTGTGGGTTAATACTGAGGTCATACCATGGAGTAAAACCTGCTGATGAACTGCTATGGGTTAATACTGAGGTCATATCATAGAGTAAAACGTGCAGATGAACTGCTGTGGGTTAATACTGAGGTCATATCATGGAGTAAAACGTGCAGATGAACTGCTGTGGGTTAATACTGAGGTCATACCATGGAGTAAAACCTGCTGATGAACTGCTATGGGTTAATACTGAGGTCATATCATAGAGTAAAACGTGCAGATGAACTGCTGTGGGTTAATACTGAGGTCATATCATGGAGTAAAACGTGCAGATGAACTGCTGTGGGTTAATACTGAGGTCATATCATGGAGTAAAACCTGCAGATGAACTGCTGTGAATTAATACTGAGGTCATATCATGGAGTAAAACCTGCAGATGAACTGCTGTTGGTTTATACTGAGGCCATATCATGGAGTAAAACGTGCAGATGAACTGCTGTGAATTAATACTGAGGCCATATCATGGAGTAAAACGTGCAAATGAACTGCTGTGGGTTAATACTGAGGTCATACCATGGAGTAAAACGTGCAGATGAACTGCTGTGAATTAATACTGAGGTCATATCATGGAGTAAAACGTGCAGATGAACTGCTGTGGGTTAATACTGAGGTCATACCATGGAGTAAAGCGTGCAGATGAACTGCTGTGAATTAATACTGAGGTCATATCATGGAGTAAAACGTGCAGATGAACTGCTGTGGGTTAATACTGAGGTCATATCATGGAGTAAAACGTGCAGATGAACTGCTGTGAATTAATACTGAGGTCATACCATGGAGTAAAACGTGCAGATGAACTGCTGTGGGTTAATACTGAGGTCATACCATGGAGTAAAACCTGCTGATGAACTGCATGTGAATTAATACTGTGGTCATATCATGGAGTAAAACGTGCAGATGAACTGCTATGGGTTAATACTGAGGTCATATCATGGAGTAAAACGTGCAGATGAACTGCTATGGGTTAATACTGAGGTCATATCATGGAGTAAAACGTGCAGATGAACTGCTGTGGGTTAATACTGAGGTCATACCATGGAGTAAAACGTGCAGATGAACTGCTGTGAATTAATACTGAGGTCATATCATGGAGTAAAACGTGCAGATGAACTGCTATGGGTTAATACTGAGGTCATATCATGGAGTAAAACGTGCAGATGAACTGCTATGGGTTAATACTGAGGTCATACCATGGAGTAAAACGTGCAGATGAACTGCTGTGGGTTAATACTGAGGTCATACCATGGAGTAAAACGTACAGATGAACTGCTGTGGGTTAATACTGAGGTCATACCATGGAGTAAAACGTGCAGATGAACTGCTGTTGGTTAATACTGAGGTCATATCATGAAGTAAACCTGCAGATGAACTGCTGTGGGTTAATACTGAGGTCATATCATGGAGTAAAACGTGCAAATGAACTGCTGTGGGTTAATACTGAGGTCATATCATGGAGTAAATACTGCAGATGAACTGCTGTGGGTTAATACTGAGGTCATATCATGGAGTAAAACCTGCTGATGAGCTGCTATGGGTTAATACTAAGATCATATCATGGAGAAAAACGTTGACATCTTGTAGATCTTATAATATACTGTTGAGAGTCATGGGCGTATCTATAGTTGAAATTAAATGGATGCACAATGTAGGACAAGGGATCTGGACCGCCACCAGTGGGTCTAGAGCAAAGCTATGGTAGGGTGACCAGGTTGAGAAGCCCAGATGCTCCGGAATTATAACATATTAAAGGTAAGACAGATATGCCATAGAGGATAGTGGACTTTTTTAGTATTTAGTATTAACTTTTAGAATTTGTATAGGAAAACAAGAAAATTAGATACGCCCCTGAGAATATATATAATATCATGGACTTAATTTAATGCAATTCAATTTGACATTCACATGGGTAGGAATTGGAAATTCATATAATATACTTATTATAAGCTATACAAATTATTTTAGAAAATCGATTCTCATTATGATAGGACGAACTGACTTAAGTTACATTATTTACCAATCTTAAATGGGAAGTTTCGGCCTCGATTAAATTTAATTAACAAAAACTATATATTTAATTTGAAGAGCATTTAATTGAAAAGCAAGCAGTTTTCTTTGGAAAATTCATACCAAGTTCAATAATCAAAATCGAAAACGTTCCATACAAATTTGTTTATATACGTTATAATGGAATTGTTTTGTGTCGTACAATAAGAAAAAAAGGACCCACTATTAACTGTTCAGTTAGAGAACAACAATGAAATGCAATTTCCAGTATAACTAGGGCGACGACCTACGGCCCCGGATGTTTGTTAATTTGTGTAGACAGAACAAACAAGGACTTCTCATGCTGAGCTGTAAAACTTAAATTTTTATGAATAATATCCAAAAAATGACGTGCGTTGATCATTAGAAAAACGCCCTCTGTTTCAATCGAGAAAACTATCTTTGTCAGCTATATAATTTACTTTACAGCAACTCGATAATTATTTTAAATTCATTTTAAGTAATAGTAATACTTTGTTTGACCTAATAATTATAAACATCTGAGTACAGAATTTGTTTTCTGAAAGGGAAGATATTAATAACAAAATACTAAACACAAATGAAACAATCCACAAATCAAAGTCAAAGAAACCGGCAACAGAAACTGCACAATTCTGATCTTGAAGATGTTTATTTGATTTTTAATGTCGAGGTTGTATCACAGGCACTTGTTTCAGAAAAAAAATTACCCGTATACTCTAATATAACATTAGAGTATAGGGGTAATTTTTTTCTGAAACATTAGAGAATAGAGGTAATTTTTTTCTGAAACAAGTGCCTGTGGGTTGTATATATACCGTCAATATCTTGACATTACAAGGGATAGCATTCTATCCAAAATGGTAACCATAACAAAAGGATTTTTTGTTTGAATGTTGTTTAACGCCACTTTCAGCTATATCATTACGTCCAGTTTTTTTTCTTGGGAGAGGAACCCGGTGCACCCTGAGAAAACTCCCTACCTTCGGTAGGAAAACTAGCAATCTTTTATTTGAGTTTGTAGTCGAGCGCACCCTGTCCGCCATGGTTCAATATTTAACTAAAATAAATTCATAGAAAGACCTTTTCAGAAATGGCATTTAAATTAAAAAAATAGCAGACCTAAAAGAGAAAAGAAATTAAGTGAATAATAGAAAAGCTTAAATTCTGTTCTCTAAAAATAAACATATTAAACAGAAAGACTTTATCTCGTCTATACGACGATATCGAATATATCGTTATTGCTGCAAAACTGCACGACTTACTCTGAAACTTTATGCTGGAATGTCCCCACTTTTCACTCGTATAGTCCAACATATCTTTGAGACAACAAGGAATCTTAGTATTTGAAGAAGTATTTTAATTTCTTCGTTACGAGATAAAAACGTTTCTAGCGTAAGACAAATATACCTTTTCTTGAAATAGTAATCAGAACTTAATAAATATATAGTAGCTTCTTATTTATTTTATTTATTTATTTGTTTTTGTTGAAATAATTAAATTCTTACGAATAATCACATATTTCTAATTTGCCTACTGTTACAAAATGTACATTTTTGCATGGTTTATTTGTGTAAACGATTATGTAGCTTTATTCCAATCTACACACAAGAAATATATATATATATATCTATCTTTTTTCAATTATAGCCATCGACTTGCTGAAGATTATGAGCTGGACACTACTGGTTTAACCAGACCGCTGAAGATTAATTTCTGTGTCCAAGCAAGTAGTAAACGCCCTTTGTGTCGATATCTGTTTTTCGTTATTTTTTTAAGTGTTTTTTTCTGTCTTTAAGTTAATAATTAACTCAATTAACGGGTTTGCGTTTGTTTTATCAACTCTTTACATATCTCCAACATTTACTGTGTATTTTTAAAAAATACTGATCTCTAATCTAATGAAAATTAAATTTATCACTTGCTCCTCCTTTTTGATTGTTGCTTTGTGGAACAATAGAAAAAGAGGAGGAGATTTAATTTTAAATCGATTGTAAATTACAACATTTACCAATTTTTCAGTACTTGAAAAAGCGGTTTCATTCTATATGTTTAAGTTTATTATAAAGAATATATTCAATATTACGAACGGTGAAGTAAAAACGAACACAGCTTGCTCAGTAAAGTTTTTGCCAAGTTAAATAACTTAAATCGAAAGGGTGGTCATTCACAATTTGTTTATATACTTGAAAACGAACGTTATGGTGTGATACAACAAAAGAAATTCCCTATTTGAATGTTCAATAAATAAGAATGCACTTTTCACGAAAGCTGACAGCCTATTGACTTTATATTTTTAAAATTTACGTAGGCAGAACAAAAGTAACTTCTCATGCTGAGAAATTATAATTTATAATACAAATCGTTCAAAGTGGCTTTGTTTTCAAACATAAGCCTTCTTATCCAATCAATAGAAGGCAAACATATTAATTTCAGATATATATTTTACGTGACAAGAAACGCGAAATTAATTTTCTTCATCATTTAAAATTTCGAACTAAAAATTACATTACATCACAAAACTCGGCAAATTAGCAAAAAAGTAAACTCTCTTTGGGAAATCCCATACCGATAAAGGCGGGAAATCCCACAGATAAAGGCGGGAAATCCCATACCGATAAAGGCATCAAGTTTTGTCCTTTCTTTTTTTCCATATTATATCAAATGTCTGACAATAATCTGCATGGTGCTTTATTTACAGGAAATTATGGTATTGCTTGTGATCGATTGATTGATTGGATTGATGTTTATTAGAAAATAATTGATCTGATTAAGCTTTATACAAAATACGAACGTAACGGGTAACATGTTTTGAGGAGTTCCACGCTCCTTGCACGATAAAGACCTTTTGTACGAGTAGGCTCATTGTAGTCATTACAAAAAACAGTTGCTCAGAAAAAAAATTATTAGACCATATTAAATCATACAAGTGAAATTTAAGAAAGCCGAACAGTCAACCTGAACCGAAAACCACATGACAGATTGAAAAAAAAAACACGCTTAAAAAAGGAACAAAAACAAGGGAAAAAAAATGAGTAACCTGAATCAAATTAAAAATGGGTGCAGTCAGAATTACAGTAAATGGCAGCGATGTATTTCGCAAGCGTTAAATATATGTTAAGCTTATATAGTGGATTACTAAAAATTGCATTAAGTCAAAGTGTATTGCATAATTAAACGTTTTTTCTGTTGGTATATACCACATAAATACATTTCAATATAAATATTTATTTGTTTTGTACTTAGATGTTTAAACGGAATATTTTATATACACCAATATTTGTATTGTTAAAAGCCTTTCAGAATGTATTTAGAAGTTGGATGTCATACTTTTAAGATGTCACTTAAAATATGGTACTTATGGTAATATATGAAGACAATATTATGGAACAATGATATTTTATATACCTTATTACAAATATTTGAACAATTTGAAGAAATCTTTAAAACAATACGCTTCTGAAAGCTTTCAAGTAGATCAAATGAAATCATTAGTGGGGGATATTCCTTAATCAAAACACTTAAACATAAATAACTTTATTTTAACTTAAATTTGAGATGACCGTGGAATTTCAGAAATTGATATCGCGAATTAAAATCTATGCCTCGGTATTTCTTAACTCGTTACCATGAATTATAATTCGTTTACGCGGTTCATCATTCGTTATAATTTTACTGGGATCATTTATTTAAAACAATCTCTGATAACTATGTCCTAATATTCGTTATTACGCGTTATCACGTTTTCAAAAATTCGTAATCTCTTATTTAAATTACATTTTTGGGATGTCATAAATTGGCTTCCATAGTCTTACATTAACATTGGAACAGAAACATGTCAATTATTGGTTCGAACAGACTGGTCAGTCGCTTTATATTGTTTGAAAAAACTAAACACAAACACGAGAAGTCAGCGACATATGCAGCAAGGTGGTCTTAATTCATATCGTTATTAAGCTACATTGTAAGTATGGAGTGCGTAAACGATTCTTACCTAAGTTTAGAAAGAATTAAGAAAAAACTAGTACCTTTCCTGAGCTCTGTCATTAAGCCGTTAGGACGTTGTAGCTGCCTCTGCCGCCGCTCTGCTCAATTAGACTGTGCCAACGATTAATATTAAGTCAATTTGTTTGAATGGTGTTTTAACGCCACTTTCAGCAATTTTTCAGCTATTTCATGGCGTCCAGTTTTTATTGGGGGAGGAAGCCGGAGTACCCGGAGAGAACCCCCGACCTGCGGTAGGAAAACTGGCAATCCTTGTTAATTAAGATTGGAGTCGTGTACACCCTGCCTGCAGTGAGATTCGAACCCGCAATCTCAGTGTTGACAGACCACGTGATAAATGGTAGACGAACTACCTTGACCACTCGGCCACCGAGGCCCCAATATTAAGTCAAGCTTAGGCCTAATTGTTTATGTGAGAATAAAAATTGAATGTGATTACAGTCAGTCAGTATACCTGTCGCATTCAAAACCGAACATTTGCTCGTTTTTTCTATAAGCACGGCAGTTTAAAGGGCACGGACATATTTGTCTTGAACGGCTAAGAGTGATACGCTATCCTAAAAACTGACATTGGTTTGGTGTGCATATGGTTCGTGTCCATGTTGATCGATTAAATGTAGAACAATGTATGATAGCATAAATTAATTAGTTGTCTTGTTCCAGTTTTGATTAGAAAAGATGGACAATTTCATCAGTTTCTGAAAATAAGTCAAAAAAAAAAAAAAAAAAAAAAATGAGCCAATGGGTGGGAACCTAGAAAATTACTATAGTATATGGATGGGTAAGCACTGAACAGTTTCTGCCTTTTGAATGAGGCTTTAATTCGCCTACACTTGATCTACAACAGAGAACGTTTGCCTTCCACACTCCAGACACCTGCTAACTGTTATTAGATCTTCAAAGCGACAATAACATAAATGGGAAGCTTGTGAAAGATGTAATTTTAATCAAATTGACTGACAACTATAATAATTAACAAATACATATCAATATCAATATCCAACATAATGTTAACCAAACGCCTATAGATTTTAAAACTATTAAAGATTTCTCTCTACACGATCCGTTTAAAAAGTGACGGTGAGTTTAAATTAAGAGGAATTGCAAAATTTTAATATGTATTTGTACAGTAAAAATGACCATAGCATATATATACGTATTGACAATATACATATTAAACTTGCCGTCAAATGAAAATGAACAAATTGCATATTGTTTTAAATATTTATTATTAATAATGCTAACAGAGTTTATTCAACACTATATTTACCAATGAGTTACCAGTGTCGATTTCTAACAAGGTTGTAAATAGTCGGCACAAATACACCCTATAGCGTAATGTATTTAGTTTGTTTGTACAATTCGACAGCTGAAGCCGTTTTCAGTGACATGCTGTTATACCAGGATGACCTTTGCATAGAAAACGGTTTTATTTCAAGATACATATGAAAATATTATGACTGAATTCGCGAAGTCTTTTTTGATACATATGTGTTTAGATACTAGCAACATACATGTATATGTGAATTTTATTTAAAATTCTCAATTTGGAAATTAAAGCTTATTATATTTAAGACAGTACTGTTGACATGTAAAATATGTATATTTACTGAAAACTTAAATGAACTCTAAGCTTACCTCAGATTTACCAAACCACATATCATCAATATGATAATGTATTGTTTGTTTTATATTCAACCATGAGTAAATAACCCCCTCTTCACTCCAACCCCCCCCCCCCCCCCCGCAAAAAAAGAAAGAAAGAATGAAAGGCAAATACTATACAATAATATCAATGTTTATCGAATTTGATGTCCGTAATAATTGTACTATTCATATTTTTAATACGAGTTTTCCACGTGTTTAAACTAAAGGTCGGTCTGAATGTCGTGTCGGCTTGTGTCAAAGCTTTAAGTGGGCATTGCAGGTTTAGAAGATTATTTGTTTTAATATGAAATATATATTCCTAGCTCTACCAGTGAATTATCCCTAGTCTAACATGGTGTTCTAACTAATAAATAAATGCATGATTTATTGACTGATTAATTGACAGACAGACAGACAGACAGACAGACAGACAGACAGACAGACAGAGACAGACAGACAGACAGACAGACAGACAGACCCACCGACCGACGGACTGACCGAGTGATACATATTAATATGAGAGGATTATAATCACAGTTGATGAATTACCCATTTCTTCCACCTTTTCGTAATCTTTAAAGTGTTCATAGTCATTCTCGGTAACTAGAAATCCAATGTCTCAAATCCCGTGGAAGTCGATATCATATAATAAAGTACTAGCGTTATCCTAGATCAAATAATACACAATACACAATGTACCCTCGGAAAGGTAGCCACAAAAGGCGATTGTTTGCTGCCCGCCCTTGAACTCACAGTCTGCTGACGGCCTTGAACTCACAATCTGCTGACGGCCTTGAAATCACAATCTGCTGACGGCATTGAACTCACAATCTGCTGACGGCCTTGAACTCACAATCTGCTGACGGCCTTGAAATCACAATCTGCTGACGGCTTTGAAATCACAATCTGCTGACGGCCTTGAACTCACAATCTGCTGACGGCCTTGAAATCACAATCTGCGGACGGCTTTGAAATCACAATCTGCTGACGGCATTGAACTCACAATCTGCTGACGGCCTTGAAATCACAATCTGCTGACGGCCTTGAAATCACAATCTGCTGACGGCTTTGAAATCACAATCTGCTGACGGCCTTGAACTCACAATCTGCTGACGGCCTTGAAATCACAATCTGCGGACGGCTTTTAAATCACAATCTGCTGACGGCATTGAACTCACAATCTGCTGACGGCCTTGAACTCACAATCTGCTGACGGCCTTGAAATCACAATCTGCTGACGGCCTTGAAATCACAATCTGCTGACGGCCTTGAAATCACAATCTGCTGACGGCCTTGAACTCACAATCTGCTGACGGCTTTGAAATCACAATCTGCTGACGGCCTTGAAATCACAATCTGCTGACGATATCATATAATAAAGTACTAGCGTTATCCTAGATCAAATAATACACAATACACAATGTACCCTCTGAAAGGTAGCCACAAAAGGCGATTGTTTGCTGCCCGCCCTTGAACTCACAGTCTGCTGACGGCCTTGAACTCACAATCTGCTGACGGCCTTGAAATCACAATCTGCTGACGGCATTGAACTCACAATCTGCTGACGGCCTTGAACTCACAATCTGCTGACGGCCTTGAAATCACAATCTGCTGACGGCTTTGAAAGTCGATATCATATAATAAAGTACTAGCGTTATCCTAGATCAAATAATACACAATACACAATGTACCCTCGGAAAGGTAGCCACAAAAGGCGATTGTTTGCTGCCCGCCCTTGAACTCACAGTCTGCTGACGGCCTTGAACTCACAATCTGCTGACGGCCTTGAAATCACAATCTGCTGACGGCATTGAACTCACAATCTGCTGACGGCCTTGAACTCACAATCTGCTGACGGCCTTGAAATCACAATCTGCTGACGGCTTTGAAATCACAATCTGCTGACGGCCTTGAACTCACAATCTGCTGACGGCCTTGAAATCACAATCTGCGGACGGCTTTGAAATCACAATCTGCTGACGGCATTGAACTCACAATCTGCTGACGGCCTTGAAATCACAATCTGCTGACGGCCTTGAAATCACAATCTGCTGACGGCCTTGAACTCACAATCTGCTGACGGCTTTGAAATCACAATCTGCTGACGGCCTTGAAATCACAATCTGCTGACGGCATTGAACTCACAATCTGCTGACGGCCTTGAAAGTAGTTGTCCAACTGTACGTTCTGGCGCACATATCCCCATGTTAATCCTATGGGAAAAATGTATCCTCCCAGTGCCTTCGGAGGATACACCTTAATGACTTTTTTTTTTAATTAATTAGGTCAATTAAGAAACTTAATTAAGTCTTGTAATATTTCATCATGTCTATCTGTTAAATTCTATAATTTAATTAACCTTAATTAGATGTATTTAAAATCAGATTAATTAATATTTAGATGTTCTATAAATAGACAAATGAGTCTGAATCTATAAATAGAAATCTAAAGAATGTCAACCTTTTCTTACCGTGTATAACTATTCGTGTTTCTTTTATGATTTTGATTTAAATACGAAGATAGTATATATAAATTGTACCACAAAGACATTAATTAGAAATAATACGATTCTAAATATATATACTGACAAGTTACCCCCCCCTTTCCCCCTTTATGTATAACATCAGACTACATCAGAATATTGTGTAATATTTTTTTTTTTCTTTTTTTTTTTTTTCTTAGGGAAAAATTATAAGGAACGTCATAAAAAGCGTTTAATTTAAAAGTTATCACAAAAAAAAAAATAAATAAATACATAAATAAATATTTGAATGTATTTTTAAATACCCCACCAAAACATTGACCTCTTGACAAGTTCACGTTGACCTAACGTTAGACGTTTATTTCATTTTTTTTTTAGTCCTTGATTAATAAAATAATATAGAAATTAAATGTAAACAATTTGATAGAAATGAAAACCTCATAATATCTTTTAATCTATGTTTAATATTATCTGCTATTTTTATAAATCGATGTATCAAAACATTTGCATGCAATTTTAAATATCCAAAATGGCATAACTTAAAGGGGTATATTTATGGAACACATCATTTAACTGTTGCTTCATCATATGATATGCTAATTAATAGTCGGTTCCTTAATAAGTTTTGTATAAAAGTAGAATACCCCTTTGTATAAATTGTATAATGTCGTTTTATAACAATCTCGCCTACCCCCCCCCTTTTTTTTTGTGTGTAAGGGTGTCAATTTATAAGCGTTAAGTTATAACTATAGCATGATATATACACATAGTTTAATATTTAATATCCCAAACTGTTTTTCGGATGAGTTAAACCCTACGTAATGGGTTGGAAAAACAAACTTTAAGACTGCTTCTCCCTATTGTTTTAGACTCTGTTTAAACTGCTACTTCTTGAGAATAGCAAAGATGAGGTTGATTGGTGTACACCAGTGTATGTCTTGACGGGAATGGGAAATTCCACTTTTATTTTAATTTTACCATTATTATTATTAAAGAGGAAGAGGTGAACCAACACTGTGTAAGTTGATCTTTAGTGGACGCTCCTTATTTATTATTATTATTATTATTATTATTATTATTATTATTATTATTATTATTATTACTATTATAATTATTATTATTTGAAAAAGGGAATTTGAACAGCAGGGTCAGAACCATCCTAATTTGTCTTTAAATACAAATAAAATTTATCATTTTTAACATCTATATAAAGAAAACCTTTGGACAGTCTTCTCAAATATGATATACATAACGAGCAGAAGTATAAGATTTAAATAACCTGTTAACCCGCTATGTTTCAATCGATCCCGTTGGATCAAATACCATTAAAGTAAATGATGTCGTAAAACTACATAGTAAGGTACCAGTGGAGGAGGCAGAGGTGGAGGAGAAGGCAGAGGAGGGAGGAGGAGACGGAGGAGTAGGAGGTAGAGGCGGAGAAGGAGGAGGGAGGAGGAGGAGGCGGAGGAGGAGGAAGTGGAGGAGTTGTAAAACAACGTTGTGCGGCGGCGGCGGCGGAGGCGGCGGCGGCGGCGGAGGCGGCGGCGGCGGCGGATACGCTTCATTGCTCGGTGGATTCTAACATAATGTTCTTTTCCCATAACGTTTTGAAAAAAAACACATAAAAAATAAAATGATTAACTTACATTGCTATTGAAGATGGTTCATTTTCTGATAAAGATACTCACAAAGAACAACCAATTATCATTCATACCTGGAGATCTTATCGTGGCCGGTACTCGCCCACGGGTCGTAAAATAGCTCTCGAATCTACCGACCGTACGGGTTCCCAGCATTGATACAAATATGAATAACATATTGATTGATATTCAAGAACGTTTGATTAAGGCCTTAGCCAAAGTAGCCACCGCCCATCGACATTTCCATCACTGGAAACGGAGCTGCCCTCGAAATCGAGGCTGCAAAGGCTTTGGTTGGAGAGGTCTTCCTGACTATAGCGGGGCGTACCACATGACACTTCCTCTCCACTGTAAGCTACGTGGTATTGCCCTAAGTCAGTACACCTTGCCAGTGCAGGAGTCTACTTCAAACTTTCTAGAACTTTATTAAAATATACATTTATACTGCAATGACATTTAAAGGTACACTCATATATATAAATACACCCCCTTTCAATACCATGTTGTAACTACCTGCATCTATTAAAAATAAAATACATAGTATCACCTATGTAATTAGCAATAACGTTTAAATAAGTGTCGATGAAGCGCCCTTATTTAAGCTCGGTCAGTAAGCTTAAATCTATTGTGGAGACATAGCGGACATCGAGCTGACAAACACCCTCGTCTTCCACAACGGAGCCACTCTTCAAGACAGAAACCTAAACGTTTCGGGGAAGCTACCAGGTGACGTCCATACGAGACATTATTCCCCCTTAATCTCATATAGTCGAGAGAGTCACGCAGTCGGTCCCAGTAGCCGATGCTAATATATATTTTGTTTAATTTAGTTTAAAATATTTCACATTCATTACAAATATTATGTTAACATAATTTTTATGAATACTTCACTATAATTCCAACTGTCTTCCTTTATTCTTGCTAAATGTCTAATACGTCCTCTCAGTTTGACTGTCGATTCATAATTAAAATTCCTCTCGATTTTCTCGCTTATATAGTTGCCGCGAGCTATACCATACAACAGGAAATGTCAGGACAATCCCGTGATTAAAATATATAGAAATTTGGAATAACAATACTCCAAAGATCTATTTGTTAATTAATTTTATATTAAACTAGACATATCTGATGAATAAATTTAAGATATATGATTTTTTCAAAATAATCTGTAAGTCGTTTTATGCTTCTCACCCTTTTCGCTTAGATTCGTCTATTTAAAGAGTCAGTTGTGTAATGTCGCCATTTTGAACAGACGTGTTTTTTATCGCTCCGATTAAAGTCTATATATTTGACTATGCATCGGGTAAAACACTAATATTATCTACTTA